>CM053593.1:387756571-387775418 GCA_028646575.1 Pseudocheirus occidentalis | reverse complement strand
GCTGGGGGCCAGAAGGGCTAGTGGTCTGTGGCCTATGCCTGCTGCTCACCAGCAGAGGGCGCTCCTCCTCTGAATGAAACATGGGGCTTGGAAGGCCCCCCAGCAAGCTCATCCCCTTGGGCTCCAAGTGGGACCCTACCAGAGAAGGCACAGAGCCAGGAGACCTTAGCAGACCCCCCCAAGGGCCCACCCAACCTTGTCCCACAGGTAGTCTGTAACGGTGCAGCCATGTGTCTGTCAGGGTGCAGGGGGCCCGTGGTGAGCCCATGCAGCCCCAGGTGCCTCCCAGACTGGTGGACTTAGGAGCTTGAGGGACCTCAAGGAAACCAGTAAGTCCAAATTATCCCAGGCCACAAGAATGGTCAGGGGGAGACAGGCAGCAACACCAGCTTCCCGTGGAAGACCTTCACTATGAGTAGTGGGCATAATTTCATCCAGGGCCATGTCAGGAGCTTAGAGGATTCCTCACAGAGCCCCTGGGGAAGCGCTTGGGCCTAGCGTGAGACAAGCAGGCGTCACCATTGGCCTATTTCCACCTTGGGCTCTTGGTAGTGGCATTGGAGCCCAGGTTGAAGCCACCACAAAACAGTCTGATTTTAGGCCTCTGACTGGGCACCCACCAGGCACAGAGAGGCTTTAAAGTGGCATTTAAAAAACAGCAACCATTGGACTGAGCACCCCATCTCTTAACTTTCCTCATCCTAGGTTGGCACGGGACCTGGGGTTGGCTTCAATGTGAACATGGCATTCACTGGTGGCTTGGACCCGCCCATGGGAGATACAGAGTATCTGACTGCCTTCAGGTAAGCTGGAGGCTCACCCGTGCTAGGTCGGTTGGTCTGTCTGTCTGTCTGTCCTGGCTCTTCCCTCAGCTGTCAGCCACTGGGACTTCCATTGGCATGATTGTCATCTCCATCATTGCTTCTCAAGGGGACAGAGTCGGAACTACCCCTCACTCTTCCCACTGCACTGTACCCCCGTGTGCTTGGTGGTCACCCCAGAGAAAGGGCCTCCTCTCTGGATCTTTGGCACTGCTGCTGGCCCTCAGCCCTTGGCACCCAGTGTTTGAGCGCAAGGAATTAGAAAGGAGTGCCTGGGAGATGAGAATGGATGGGGGACCCTCCCCCCGTGGGACTGTCCCTGTCCTGGGGCCTCCCACCTCCTGTCATCATCAGCCCAGATCCAGGCCACCCCCCCCATCCCATCTCCCTCTTCCTTTCTGGGTGACCTCAGCCTTGTCCTGGGGTGGCACAGTGCAGACGCAGAGAACTGCCATTCCCCTGGGGTCCTCTCTGTGCGGCCCAGTGCCAGGGCCTTGCTAGGCACCCTGGACAGGACACATGGCTCCTCTGGGCCCCAGTGTCCTCTTAGGTTCAGTGTGAACAGCACTTTGGGAGACCAAGGCACCAGGGAAATGTGAGGAGGTGTGGTAATAGCAGTTATCCTGAGGATTTGTCTGGGAGCTCCCCAAAAGCATGTTGTAGGGGGAGTCTGCGAGCCTCAGCAGGGCTGCTGAGGTCACTCAGCCAGGCCTTATTGGGGGCCTGGGGTCAGGAGGCCCAAGTTCTAATCTGACCTCAGACACTGACTGGCAGCGTAGCCCTCAGAGTCTCAGGTGCTGGGGAGGGGCAGCCCCTGGTCGCACTGCCTTTTCCCCGGCTCTTGGTCAGATCTAATGGGCCTCAGGCTGTTTCTGGACATAATCTGAATGGGGGAGGATCTCTGAAAATGGAGGCGGCTGTTGGATTTCTCCCCACCAGCCCCCAGGCTGAAAATGAGCAGCTCAGCCAGGCTTTAAAATAATGACAGTAATAGTAATCCTGCTGAGTGGCTCAAAGGCATCTGCTGCTCATTCCTTGGGACAGTGTTTCTTCAGCCTGCAGTTAACCCAGAACCGCTGGACTCAGTCCTTCTGAATGGCCACTTCCATACGGACATCTCGGGTGGCCGCCTGAGAGCCAGAAGGGACCCGAAAGGTCTGGGTTCCAATGCTGCCTGTGCTGCTTAGGCCCGTGAGGTTCCACACCTAGAGATGGAGGGGGCCTGAAAGGACATTGAATCTGGTTTAAGTCATCATGCTCATGAGAAAACAGAGGCCCTGAGGGACTTAGGGGCGTAAACAGCTCAGGTGGGATTTGAACTCAGGGACTCTAAATTGGAGCTGTGTGCCATCTTCCTTGTTCTCTGTGCAGCCTTGGGCTGTCAACTTGTCTTCCTCGTCCATAAAAGCAAGGGGGCAAATAGGATGACCTTCCCCCTGAGCTTGGTGGCTCCAGCCACTTAGTGGCCTCGGAGCTGCTGGCAGATTCAAATGGCCGTCCCAGAGCTCTCCAGGGAACGGGGAGGAAAGCAAGTGCCCATCTCTTCCATGGCAGATTGACTCGGTGCCAGGCGGATTTCATCCCTCTCCGGGGGCCCTCCCCCATGACGGCAGCGGCGCTGTCATCGGCGGCGCCCGGCCCCCTCCGTCCCTTCAGAAATTCTCTTTAATCTCATGCCAAGTCCGTCCAAGATGCCACTGTATCAAGTGAGCTTATTAAAGCTCCAGCGGCCTGCTTGGAAAGGAAAATCGTCCTAGGTTTTTATTGATTTTCATGTAAGATGGGCTTTGATGTTCCGATTTACGGCTGTGGAGAGGGGCTCGTATATCCCTTTCTATGCCTTTCTTCTGCCCGTCCCTCCCTCTTTGTGAGCCCCTGGAGACAGCGCGGGCCTTCAAGGCTGCACCTTGTTACGCGGGCCCAGGGCCTGCCATGTTGCATTTGTAGGGGATCAGGCCTGCGATGGAGCACAGATAAGAGCGTGGGCGCTAATGAAATCCAGAGGCAGCGGCACTTTCCCCAGGCCTGGGGAAGCTCGCAGCCGAGAAAGGGGGGCTCTAATTCGAACCAGCCCCGACGCCGGACAGGCAGACTTTGAAGTTTGCAGAGGGATGGCTTTGAGCTGGGAGGGGGAGGCCAACAGCATGGCTCTGTTAACCCCTTCCTTTACCTTGCTGCTGCCCGCCTTCCTGTGGGTCCCCAGCGAGCGCCCTGCTCTAAAACGGAGTCCTGCCAGCCTTCGTGATCTCGGAAAGTGGTGGCCAGCGACTCGGGAAGAGCCGGTGTGGGTGAGGCCAGGCCACCCAGCATCCACTGAAGACTCATGCTTTTGTGATTCCCATTTTCTTAGAAGGGCAAGGCCTTGATTCGACTGCCTCCTTTACTTCCCTCATAGCTGTGAAGTGTCCTGAAGTTCTGGTCTTCTCCTGGAGGGGGTGACATGCTCTCACAAGAGGGTCTTAGCTTTGGAGCTGGGAGGGAACTTAGCAGCTGGCGAATTTAAGCTACACTCGGGTAAACCCAGGCCCAGAGTGCTATAGTGACCCTTGCTGAGAGCCCACAGCAGAAGAGAAGGAAAGAAACAGTCACACTCAGCGGAGGGCTCAGACGGCTCCCGTCTGCCGTCCCGGACGGCTGGGCTGGATGTGACTGCATCTCTTTTTCTCTTGATTCTGAACTGAATCGGGCAGCTGACTCTAAATTCTTTGGGACAGGACGGGGCGGAGGCTTGGGACCCTCTCTCTCCTGACTGGCACAAAGGTGGTAGCCTGTGGGTCTGTAGCGAGACATGCATTGCTTATCAAGGAGAATTCTCTTGTTGGGCAACAGGGTGGAGGATGGCGTGGACGCAGCATTTGTCCTCAGTGTTGGAGAGATCCATTCGGTCACTAGCATACGGAGCACAGGGTCTACCTGCCGTGTGAAGAAGATTGCAGAATAAGCTGTGTCATGGCACGCTGAGGAGAGGACCAGCTGGGGCTGATCCAGGGCCAAACGCACCAGATAGATTGTGAGGGAAATATCCGGACTCAGCCGCCTGTGCCATCACCGCCTCCCTGAAATGGGGCCTAGAAACAGCTGAGCACAGACAGACAGAAATGACACAGCTCAGTCCAGTGGGCAGGGGCCGCCACCTGGAGCAATGGACCATTAACCACACCACCCCAGGCCACATGCTGCCTTTCCATCTATACTCACAAGAATGGTTGTTTGCCCAGTGACTCTCTCTCCCCCCTTCTGGAGGATGGCCCTTCCCCTCCTCTCTTCACCCCTTATGGTCCAGCTTCAGACCCCACCATTCTGCCCCAACTGCCTTGTCCACAATGACCAAGGACCTCCTGCTGACCCAGGCCTCATCTTCCTTGCCCTGTCTGGAGCCTTAAAGAGTGGGGGTCACTCTCTTCTCTCTAGATCCTGCAGATGAGCCTCTTTTGGTTCTCCTGCCTCTGACCACTCCTCTGTCTCCTTTGCTGGAGACTACTCTGTGATAGAGCATGTCCCTCAGGCCCTATCCTGGGCCCTCATTTGGTGACCTCACCAGCTCCTGGAGTTCAGTCAGTGTCTCTGCAAGTGACTGACTCATCTAGCTCCATCCCCTGTACTTACCTATGGCCTGGCATCCTGTGGGCATCTTCATACCAACATCTCTAAAATGGACCCCATGATTTTTTCCCCCAAACCCACCTGCTCTCATAACTTCCCTATGACTGTTGAGGGCCCATCCCCCAGGCTAACACCCAGACTGCCCTCTCCTCCTGCCATGTCTACCCGCCTAACCTCTGCCCACCACTGCCCCACCCAGGAGGATCCCCTCACATCTAGACTGCCTGCATCCCCCCCCACCCAAGGCCACACTGACTCCCAACTGCTTCCTGGCCTAAGTAGAATCCTCAAAGCCCTGTCTCTGAGGGGGTATAACAGCAGCACCCGCTTCATGGGGCTATTGGGAGGCTCAGATGAAGTGACCTCTGATTAGGTCAGCGTGCGATGATGTTGTCTGGTTGTTTGGGAGATCTGGGTTTGAGTGGTGCCTCTGAGACAGGCTGACAGTGGGAGGGTGGAGCAGGTGAGGCCTTTGCTGCCATGTTCTTTGCTCCCCACCTGGTGGAGGGTCTTCCTCCTCTCATAGGCAAGTTCCCTTAATCACGTCATCCTTGTCGCCATCGTTGCTGTGAGATTCCCACTGGCCTCTGGACTCTCTGGCCCACTCTGCTCAAGGGGTCCAACCTGCTGCCCCCTCATGAGTGAGCAGGGCTCTCTTCCCGCCCAGTGTTTGCAGGATCCTCCATCTGTCCCTTTGTCTTCTCGGTCTAAGGTGCTTAGGCTTCCATGGTGATTGTAGGCGAGTCGAGCGAGGGTGGAACTGGTCACAGCAGAAGACTTGTGGCCGACACAGAAGAGAAGCCAGCTGGAGGCCAGGAGCCCAGCTCAGTGCTTCCAGGCAGTCTGGGCTTTGGGCAAATACTTGGAACTACGGTGGGGAGTGGGACCCAAGCCTCTTTCCATAAAGCAGGCAGAGCATGTGTACATGTGTGTGCACATATGAGAGTGTTGTCCTGCCTGCTTGATAGTCTGTTCTTTGATGGGCCTGGTTGTGCATGCACACAGACGCACACATGCACACAAACATAGCACACGCATACGTGTGCATACACAGCACACGCACACACATGCTCACGCGCACACATGAGCACATGCATGCACACATACACGTCACACATACACACATGTGCACTGCACACACATGCAGCACACGCACACGTGCTCAGTGCACACATGAGCGCATTCATGCACAGCATACACATGCATGTGTGCAACATGCACAGCGCCGTGCACACATGTACAGCACACACATGAGCACATGTGCACACATATACACAGCATGCGTGCACACGCTCACTTGCACGTATGCACAGCATGCGCGTACAGCACGCACATACATGCATGCACACATACACCACACACATGCGCACACATGCACGCGCACATGCACATGCACACACACATATGCAGCACCCCCACACACTCGTGAATTGTGTTTCCCACTCTTGTTCTGATCGGCTCTGGGGGGGTGCCGCACAGCAGGCTGAGCTATTGCTGCTGTTCCTGGTAAGCACTCAGGGAAATGGTGATTTTTAGCATTTTCTTGGGCTCATAGCGGATGACTGGGCAGAACTTCAAAGAGGAGACATGAAACCAGCCACCGCTCAGGCCCTCTGTGAGGGAGCCGGCTTCAGCCTCGGGTGGCTCAGACCTCCCCCCCCCCCAACCTGGATGGAGCAGCCGAGGCAGAGGGATGACGCCTGCACAAGTCAGAATGCCATTGGAATCATTTGGTGACAGAATCCCATAGGACCAACCTCCCTGCAGGGCCAGGGGTGAGCTGGGGGGAGGAGAGTTCCCCCTTCCAGCATCCCTAGCACGGAGGGTCTTGGGACCTTGGCAAAGCGTGAACCTGTCTGCTGGGTCAGTCCATTCCTGTGGTCCTTCTTCCCTTTCTGTTCTCCTGATCATTCAGGCGGCTGTCCATCTGTTCTCTGTCCACCTGTTTATCTCTTTTATTGACCTTCCCTCCTTCTGTCCAGCCACATCTCCTCCCTCCCTCTGTCTCTCTCCATCCATCTGAGCCACGCTCTGATGCCCCCTGAAATTCCAAAGGCGGTCCCTGCCCTCTGATGGCCTTTGTTCTGCAAGGAGGCAGGCTACCCACAGATCAGTCAAAGCAGACTCAGTGCCAAGGCATTTCTGGTAGAGGTGAGATGCTCACAAGCCTCTCAAGTGCATGTGCCCAGAAGGGAGGCCGGCTGTTTGGCAGCCGGGCCACTTTCAAAGGCAGAGATCCCCGAGATGACCCTTTGCCAGCCCATCTGCTATGTCTGCTGCCAAGCACTCAGAAGTACCCAGACCCGCCTGGCTGGATCATGTGTGGAGAAAACTGACCAGTGCCTTGGTTGGTCATGTTTTAGGTCCTTGGGAACTGCATATTCCTGGTGGTCTCTGATCCTTACAGACCCTATGTTCTTGAAGATATCCACTCTGTGGGGTGAAAGAATGGGAAGCCTTGGCCCCTGGGCCCCGGGGTTCCAATCCTACGGGAGGAATCATACCAGAGGACAGATGGCTCTGGGGGGGAAGGCGTCTGTGTGTTTTCAAGGGCTTCAAAAGACATCAGACCCTGCCTTGTAACAGCCGGATGCCGCTATAGATGCTTTAGAAAGATAACAATATTATTATTAAATATTATTATGTTAAATGTTATATTAATTAAATGTCATTATATTTAAAATAATAGAAAGATAATGGATGCTTTAGAAAGAAAGAGTCCCTAGAAGGAAATGTTCCCATCCTTGGCCCTGGTGCTGCCCACACCATGACAGTTATGCCACGTTGGGAATGGTGTGAGTGTACGGCCTGGCTTCAGAGGAGGACTCAGCCCTGGACTGGCCCCTGGTGAGGGATAGCCCGCCTTCAGGTGTGTGTCCTGACCAGAGGGAGAGCCCGCCTTTGGGTGTGTAGACTGGCCAGAGGGAGGACCCACCTCTGGGTGTAGAGTCAGAGGCTCTGGCCAGCCCCTACTCAGTGGTAATGAAGACTGCAGAGTATGCAGAGCCCGTGGAGGACCAGGCCAGGAGGTCATCTGTGAAGAAAAGCTATAAGGCAGAGGTGAAGAGAGAGTGCATTTCAGGCATGGGGGACACCCAGTGCAAAAGCCTGGAGGTGGGAGATGGATGCCACATACGGAGAGCCACAAGTAGGCTGTCAGTGTAGACCCTGGAGGGTCGATTGCAGCCTGTCCTTGGCCACCTGTGCTGTGTGGCTCTTGTCCAGGCTCCCCATCACGGTGCTGGGGGGCCATCCGGTTTCCTTCTGCCTGACCTCAGCCCATCCTCATTGTTCTGAGTTAAAGGTCCTCCTGCCCTGGGTACAAGCGGGCCTGCGTGTTTCTCAGAGGCTTTGAGAAGTGGCCTTCACCACATCCCCGGGCCCGCAACCCCAGGTGGAGCAGAAGGGTGTATGGCTTTGGGAGAGAGGATCCGCGGGGTTAACCTGCTTCTCCTCGCATGTTGCAGGACGGTCGTCATGCCGGTGGCCAATGAATTCGCCCCAGATGTCGTTCTGGTTTCATCTGGTTTTGACGCCGTGGAAGGCCACCCCACACCTCTCGGAGGCTATAACCTGTCAGCAAAGTGTAAGTGGGGTTTTCAGAGGATTCCCAAGCTTGGCTCCAGTTTCAGCACTTTAGAGAGGGGGTGGCCAGGGGGACTTGGCAGCGTTCTTTCCCTTCTGTTACCAAGATGCCAGGCTGTCAAATTTCAGCCTGGCCATCTCTCTTGTGAATCACCACTCGGTGACCCTTCTGCCTCCAGCCCCTTACCTTGTGGCCCTGAAATGTCCCCACCTGCAGACGGTGATTTGTAAATGAGGCCTTTGAACCATGCCGGGCAAGTGCCCTGAGTGCCTTTGGGTCCTGTCTTCAGCCTGGCAGCACCAGCTCCCGAGTGGCCTCCAGGGAGTTGGGGACCCTCCCCAGGCGCATGCCTGTTGTCTCCCTGATGCTGGGAAAGCCAGCTGGGGCTGGGCCTTTCCTGCCTCTGACATCCCCAACACAGGAAATGCCAGCTATGGGGAGGGCTCATACTGCCTCGGCAAGCGAGGGTGTGGCAGGGAAGAGCAAGGCCCATTTTGCCCCTGTGCTTTTCATTTCCGATCTTAAGTGAGATCTGAGGCCTGTTTCCAGGCCAGGCCCATCATCTGAGCTGATTGGGCAGTATAGACATCAGAAATGATGGCGTAGCGCCTGCTCTTGGAGGGCATCTATTCTTCACCCACTGTGTGCCTGGCACCAGGCTGGAGGCCCAAGATACAATGGCAGAATTGAAAGTCCCTGCCCTCCCAGGGTGTCTGTTCTCCAGCCTGCTCCAGGACTGGCACCCTCCCTTTCTGTGCCCTCCTCCAGGAGGCCGCCACAGCCCTCTGCCAAGGCCCCAGGATCCTGGGATCTGTCAGCCTTGGTCTCAGCAAGCCAGCAGCGTCCGCCAAGCCCCACCCCACCCCTGATTCTGCAGCTTTGCTTCAGAGGCGGGGGACTGTCAGGACGGAGAGCATCAGGGTGTTACTGGTTTGGTCAGGGACCCACCAGAAATGTGATTAATTAGCATCCTGCCTTAGGAAGTTTCGCTAGAGCTTGTGGATCCCATGACGACATGGTCCACGGGAGGATGGGAGACCAGGGCAGGGCCCGCATCATCCACAGCCAGCTCCATGCTCTCAGTGTCCATGGTGTCTTTTCTGTCCCTTGTTGGGGTTGCGCTGTTAGAGGCTCTCTCTGGAACTTTGCCCCATGGCACCGATGGGGCCTTTCTGCCCTCCCCAAAGAAGGAGAGGGCAGCCTAGCACCTGGGTCAGTCTGGCTGCTGTCCTTTGTGGCTCTGTCGGAGCGACCCTGCCCAACAACTCCCTCCCTCCTCTCTCTTACACATGCACACACAGACTTACACACTCACATTCTCACACGTGTCCTCATACACACATCTTCACACATCCACATGCACACATTCTCACACACATACACACTTGCACATACACTCTCATACACACACACACACACACTCACACTGTCCCAGAGTTTTACCCTTCCCCACAGATCTCCCCTTACCCCACCCCACCCCCCAACAGATCAATTTTTACATCAGTAAATTCAAAGCGGTTGAAAACACCGTTCTTGGATTCGGGCAGATCAAAAGGGAGAATCCAGCCCAACATTCCGAGCAGAGCTGGCTCCCATTAGGCAGCCAGGCCCCTTCTTTAATATGATGTAATACTTCTCGGGGCCCTTTGATCGCCTCCTGGGGCTCGTTCAGCTGCCGACCTTAGCCCCTCTCCTGCAGGTTTTGGGTACCTGACGAAGCAGCTCATGGGACTGGCCGGCGGCCGCGTCGTCCTAGCCCTGGAAGGAGGCCACGACCTGACGGCCATTTGCGATGCATCAGAAGCATGTGTTTCTGCTTTGCTGGGAAACGAGGTAGGAAGACATTGAAAGGTGTCAGGGACAGTTTTATGTTGAGGAGATCAAGGGGCAGCTGGGAAGCCCCAGACAGCCCGGGAGCTCCCCCAGACCCCACCCCACTGGCTTGGGAGGGGGCCGGGAGGAGGGTCCTGTCCATCACCCAGGTAGAAGCCACAGGGAGTCAGAGGCAGCTTGCCTGCCTCCGAGGTGGGGTGTGCTGCCCACACCCCCAGGGGTCACCTTGGCTGCTTGACTTCACTTGATGAACCTCTTCCTTCTTGTTGTGAGCATCTCTTAGAACTCACGGGGTCCTGGGGCTTCAGGTGGGAAGAGGCCAGAGAGGTCCCCTAAGGGTAGACTGAGGCACAGAGGCGAAGGTACCTCTCTCCCTGTATCTAGCTCTTGAAGGTTCAGGGAGCATCGGCAGTGTGTTATTCCCCAATTGGGGCCAAAAGGCAGCCCGACGTGTGGATCCTCAGTCCTCATGGTCCCTGTTTTAAGGCTTAGAATAAGGAGGCTCAGAGGATTAAAGGTCCTCACCCTGTCACAGGACTAGGGTTTGAACTTCGGGCTCCCTGACTCCAGCCCTTTCCCCCAGCCCCACAGGGGGTTTACAGAAGGGTTTGCATATGAACGGGCAGCCAAGCCGCGCCCCGCAACCCCTGAGCCAGCCCTGAAACCCCTGCCGGGTGCACCTGCCCTACTTAATCAGAGCAGTCCCTGCAGTATTCTGGGGTCTGCCAGACCCCAGCCCAGCTATAACTGAGGCCCAGAGAGGTGGTGTACCATCACTTCCCTCGCAGTCACCAAATTCAGAGCTGAGGCTCGAACCCAGGGCCCCAGCTCCCAGCTCAGTGCACTTGCTGCTGCTTCCCCTGGAGACCCCAAAATGACCAATCACGTTCCCCTTGCCTGCCCTTGGGGGGCTTATAGTTAGTGTTTGGCTGGGGGAGGAAGGAAACGGGACAAGAGAGGCCAACCTGATGGAATGCAGGCCAGAGACTGGGAAGCCTCAGAAAGGTTCCATTCTCTCTGGGGAGACAGTGCCCACCCAGCTAAGAAGATAGGGCTGTTGGAGGGCTACATGCAACTGGGGAACAGTCAGGAGAGGGTTCCCCAGGGGCTGCTTCAGCTGAGCTTTGAAGGAACTCAGGATTCTAGGAGGCAGAAGTGAGAAGGGGATGTGTTTAGGCAGGGGCCAAAGCCTAGGCAAAGGCACAGCGATGGGCAATGGGGCATTATGCCCAGGGTGTGGGGAGAAGGCCAGTCTGGCTGGGCTGAAGAGTCGCTGATCCCAAAGCTTCCTGGTCGAGGTGGCAGCTGAGGGTCCTTGTTCTTTCAGACTCAGTGGGAAGGGAGGGTTGTGGACGGAAGGCACCGTGTAGCAGTTCCTGGGAGCTATAGAAAACAGACGGGGCACACAGGGATAGAGTCCTCAGCCATTTGGCCAGACAGCTCAGCACAGGGGGCTGGGACTCTTAGCGGGAGTGGGTGATGGGGGAATGGAGCGCCGAGGTTGTGACTGGACATGTGGACTGGGGGTCATGGCACCAAGCTGTGAATTAAGGGCCTGGGGCTGGCTGAGAATGCACACGACAGGAAGTGGTCAGCAGGCCCTACTGCTTGGGGCCGGGAGGTCAGTGAGAGGAAGAGATCCAGAAGGGAGGATCCCCAAGACTAGCAAGGAGAGCTGGGAAAGAGCCTCTGGTTTTGGCCAATTGGCAGGGCCTTGGGAACCTTGGGGGGAGGGGATGACAGGAAAGCCAGATCCTGAGGGGCTTGGGAAGCAAGGGGGAAGGGTGGTGAGAAGACAGGCCTTGACTCCAGAGGAGAGAGGCTCGCCAAGTGAAGAAGGAGGAGCTGACCAAACTGGGGTCCAGCTTCTTAGGATGGAGAGACCTGAGCCTGCTTTAGGAGAAGAGGAGGAACCAAGAGGGCAGAGAGAAAAGAAAGTGATGGGCGGAGGGAGACTGTGGAAGGGTCACAACCGGGCTGTGTCCGAGGCAGGATCTGAACCCGGCTTTTCTTGGCTCCCGAGCCCCCATCGGGCCACTCTTACAAGGGCTAGAAAGAAGTGCAGCAGGGAAGGATATTTACTGCCCAAGGATTTGGTGCCAAACTTGGGCCAAGGAGGGCTGGCAGTGAGCTGTAGCAGGCCAGGAGTGTGGGGAGGGGGCCTCAAGGAGCGAGAAATGGCCTCTGGGGTACTTAGCTCTGTTCCCTTTCTGAACTTGCTCACCACAGGCCTTGTCCTTCCGAGAAGCTGATGGCTTTGCCCAAGGTCACACAGCACAGCACTACCCATGGGCTCCTCCACTCTCCCATTCCCTCCAAAGACCCAAGTGTTTATTATCCAATTTGCACTCAAGTTTCTAGGAACCAGAATTTGAATCCACACCCACTGGTTCCACCCTCACCCCGAAAACCAGAAAGAGAATCCTGCCCTCCCTCAGCCAGCAGCGCTCCCTGGATGCTTGTGGGGTCCTTCTGTGTGAGAGTGGGGTCTCCTACCCCAGACATGGCATCCTCAGCACCATGATTTTACAGATGAGACTGAGTCTGGAAAGAAGAGAATCTCCTAGTCCAGAGTCCCCAAAACCATGGGAATCCACTGGCTCATTCCACGGAGCCTAGCTGTCCCTGTCCGGCCCCCGGGGGGTTATGGGCTTTTCTGTAGGGGTCTACTGCCTAGTGAGAGCCTGTCTGCCCATGTGTGTGGGCATGCGTATGTGTGGGCGTGGGCATGCTTGTGTGTGGGCATGTCTCGCTGCTTTTCTGGAGCTCATGTTTCAGGAAAACTATGTACTTAGTGTTCCCCATTCAAAGACAGCTTGCCTGATCCACCTCTGAATTGGAGCTTGACTCTCATAACCCCAGAACCTTGAGGTTTGGAGGCAGCCCAGAAGTGATCAGCCAGCCCCCTCCTGAAGGGGTCTCAGGAGGGCCAGGACCCCTCTACCTGTGAGGCAGCCCAGGCCACCCTGGAACCCCCCAATTGTGAAGAGACCACTCAGTCTCTTCAGATGAGGCCCATGGCAAGGGGAGGCCCCAGAGATCAGGCTTCTGACCTTTGGTGCTGTGGCCTGAGATTGTTGACACTCCTTTGGGGCCACCATGTATAAAGTGAGCAAGCAGGGCCAGATGGCTTTCCCAGCTCAGGCTCCACAGGCTTCTTTCAGAGGCAGTGTGGTCCACTGGGTAGAGGGCCAGTGTTGGAGGGAGAAAGAGGGGGCTTCCAGGCCAACCTTAGACACCCACTGGGGGTAGGGGACAGGGAATCCTGGGATTGCTTCTTGACTCACTGCCCCCAAGATACAGGCATGGTGCTGGCCTGCACTAGGGGATGGAGCTTCCACACCCAGAGGCCCCCTTGCCAGTGAAATCCTGGGCTCCAGAACCTTCTCAGTAGGCTTATCTGCCTGAGGTCTAACCCAGCTCCATCACTACACCAACTAGGCACGCCGTCTAACAACCTCTAAAGGCCTCAGTCTCCCCATCTGTAAAATGGTAGGGTTAAACTTCCTCTCCAAGATCCTTTCAGCCCCAAATCTACCACCAGGCATCTTTTATTAAGTGCCTACTATGCAGTCCTATGTGCTAGAGATGCAGAGAGGAGTGATACAGGCCCTGCCCCTGGGGAGCTAACTTTCTAGTATGGATCCGTTCCACCACGTTCTTTTCTCTTTCCCTTTGAGCCAAGAGGGAGAGCATCTCTCCTTCAGTCCAGCACCCTTGGCAAGGATGTTCTGGCCTAACTGGTCAGGAACATGCTGGTCCAAACTGCCGTCTGATTCAGCTGCCCAATCGTCCCTCCAGCCTTCAGACACTGATGAGCCAGCAGGACATACCCTTCCTGGCCTGTCCCCCTACTCCTTACACACCCCCAGCTTCCTCTGCAGTCCAGGGGCACTGGCCCCTTCAGACCCTCTGTCTCCCATGACGTGGCCTTTTCACTGTCTGTACCCCATGCCTGGAATACTCCCCCTCCCCCTTCTTCTTCCTCCCCCTTCCCTCCTTTCCCTCCCCCTTTTCCTCCTCCCTCCTCTTCCTCTTCCCCCTCCCCATCCCTCTCTCCCTCCTCACTTCCTTCGAGTCTCTGCTAACGTTCCACTTTGTACAAAAAGCCCCAGCCATCCTTCCTCCTAGTGCCTTCCCTCTGAGACAACGTCCCGTTGGCCCAGGCCGGAGGTTGTCTGTGCAGAGTTGTCTGCGTCTTGTCTCCCCCATTGGACTGGGTGCTGCCTGAGGGCAGGGTCTGGCTTTTTGCCTTTCTTTTTCCAACTCTTAGCACAGTTTAGGCACACACTGGGCACTTAATAAATGCTAATTGATTGATTTATTCACTTTGTAACCAGGGACCCTTTTCCTCATGCATAAAATGGGACTAATAATGCCTCTGGTCCCTTTTCCAAGGTTGTTGGAATGAGATCACAGAAAGAGTTTGACAGAGCTTGGTTAGAGGGGAAGGGAGAGACCTAGGGAGCTTAGGTGACCACTCCTAGGTCACCCCACCGAAGCCACAGCTGAGCGGCCAAGGAAGCCTCTGTGGTATGAGGCGAGGGCCAAAGGGCCCACACCCCCAGCTCCCATCTTTGCAGGCTCTGGAGGCTTCTTCCCAGGTCTCCCCTCTGAGTAAGGGAAGGCCAGGGTCAGGAGCGCCCCATTCCCACAGGGGATGATGCTCTGGTACGCTGCATGCCAAGGACTGGCAACCATTGCCAGACAAAGATGAGCCACAGGGTGAGAGTCCAGGCCTCCCTTCAGCCCAGTAGACAGCTGACTGCTTTCTGAAGCGTCCTCAGCACTTAATCTACCTTTTCTATAAAGAAACCAGGCTTTGATCTGAGCTCAGTTGAAAGCCAGCTCATTTCTCTCCCCAAGCCTCCTTTTCAGACTTTTTGCATTTTTGTCATTATGTGTTCAGACTGACAGTGGTGACTGTAGCTTTAAGAAAGGACCTGTAAGGCTCTTGGCCGCGTGTCTGCTCCCCTAACAAGAAAACGTTTCTCTGCTTACACACATCAAAAAGCAGGAAACACTCGTTTTATCAAGGACTTTTATAAAATCTTTTTAATGCAAGAAAGTTGGACGGCCCCGCGGCTTCTCCGTCCTGCAGGGCCTTTGATGAAGTTTGATATACAGTGTGTTGGACAATTCTGCACGCACACACATGGGCAGCCAGCTGTGGACAGCAGTATGCCAGAGGGGAAATTGGCTAACTTAAGAGAAATGGCTAAATTATATGGTGAAATAGTAGGAAATGAGTGGAGGGAGAGCGAGCCCCCACCCCCACATGATTCGATGCTCACCAGCTGAGATGAAAACTTCACTGTGAAGGATGGACACAAGTCAGAAGGCCAAGGCTGCTCCTGAGGCCTTGGGAGCTCGCCCAGATGCTGGATCACTGAAGAACTGTTGTGTCTGGGAGCTGGGAGGGGGCGGGGAGAGAGGTGGGGAGTCAGATACCCCTTGAAACCAGATAAAGAGGAGGAGCCGCGGTGCTCATCGACAGATGCCTTGTTCATAAGGGCAGGTGATGTGGGTGTCATCTCATATCCCCAAGAAGTGTGTGTGTGTGTGTGTGAATGTGTGTGTTATGGATAGATGGAGAGCTAGATGCATATGTGTGTGTATTCATACATACACATCCATGTCACAGCTAAATACTCCATGACAGTATTAGAACCCTAGTCTAAATGGTCCCTTGTTTTAATGCCACAGTGGATACAAGTCAGTGAGGGGAGGCAGTAGGGTTTTGGAAAAGCTTGGCAGAAAAGAGGCAATCTCCTGGCAGCATCATAACTGTTTGACCATCATAGTCTCCTTCAAAGGGACTCAAGAAAGCTTGGGGCTCGAGGGCCTCTGGGAAGAGCCACAGGGCAATGCAGGGGGAGTGTTGAAAGACTGAAGCTAACTGGCTCTGATTAACTGAGGATGTAGTTAAAAAAAAAAAAAGACAAAATCTTGAAAATTGGGAACTAGAGAAATTGGGGGGGGGAACCTAGAGAAAAAAAAAGAAAACTTGATTCTTTGAGAATACTAAGAAAATAATAAACCACTCCCTAACCTTCCCCCCAAACCCCCAAAAAAGGAAAATCACATGACCAAAATAGAAGGCAGACAAGACACATTCACAAGAGAGAAAGTATAAAGAATCATCCAGATCAACGCTACACAAGTATGTGTTTGCAGAATTGGGAACTTAAAGGAAATGACAGATTACCAACAAAACACAAAACACCCACGTTACAAAAACAAGAAATAGCCCTTAACTCTGTGGCAGAAAACAATGTACTTTTTAAAAAGTTCTAAAAAGAACCAACACCAAGTAGAGTCCCCACAGCCTTAGAACATCTATCTGATGTTGTAGGAACGATAACTGTGCTACAGAAATTCTTGGTAATTGAGAAGGAATGCTACCCAACTCTTTTTATGAGGCAAATATATCCCTAAGATTTAAACTAGGGAGGGATAAAGCCAAGAAAGAGAACATCAGACTAATAGCTCTACTGGAAATTGATGCAGAATTTCTTCATAAAATACTCACAAAAAGACCACAGTAACATACAAGATCTTCACTATGGACAAGTTGGATTGGGATGCTTGGATGATTCAGCATTAGGAAACAATTGGCATAATTAATCATATTCAAAAGTACAACAGCCAAAACCTAGTGCTACAACTGGTGGTTGAAAAGGGAGCGTCATTCACTCAGTCAGCCAGTCTGCCTTGACACGCACAAAAATTATTTTTTGGCAGTGAATTGACCAGATGTTTTGGCATTGGGTAGATTGAGCCCAAGTGTAAATTAGAGCCCTTGTCTGTTTTCTCATTTTTCATGAGCACGCGCATGCGCGTGCGCGCGCACACACACACACCCTGATAGTTAATTGTGTTCTCTTCGTTTTAATGTTGTCGCTCTTAGAGTGTGTATTGTTTAGGGTTGGGCTTTCATATTGCTTTTAGGAGCTGACACCCGCATGGAGCTCAGGCCTCTGAAGCAGGCCCTCTTTTCCACTGACCATCTGGTCTCATACATCACCAGAGCTCAGCATCAGAGATTTTGCCCCTAAACTCAGCCAAGGCATATTCCAGCTCTGGAGCTCCATTTTCCCATCTTCAAAACAACCATAGTGGAATGTAAACCTGGTTAACTAATGGGTACTTATAGTTGATTGGGGCTTGTTTTCAGAGCTTATCATGGGGAAAGGACCCCGTAAAACAAGCTGGTTCTGGGGATCTGCCCACCAGAAATGAAACATTCTAGGGAGCATTTCCATGCTGATAGTACCGTCCATTGAGAATTATGATGGCCCCAAGTCTTGGCTGATCTTTAACCCTGTAGGCCACTGTTGTCTTCACCATCCAAGGCCCAGTGAAAAAGTCCCCCTTTTGCAGAAGAGGGAATCAAGAGGGACCCCCACAGCTGGCTAGTAACAGATCTGGCCCCGGGCCCTGGGTCTGCTGACTGCCAAGCCAGCACTCTTTCTGTGAGGCTGTTCCTTGTATAGCTGGGCTATGGCCACCTTCCCTACAAGCACTTCCACAGAACAGAGCTGCCATGGTGACTTCTGTGCAGCAAAAGGCTCTATTCTTGGACGGTCTCCATTATTTTAGCCTGAAAAGAGGGATTGTGTCTGTCCCTCTTGTCATATCCACAGTGCCTAGCAAACCTGAATCAGCTCTTATGGGTTGGTTGACTTTGTCAGCTGTGGATAGAAGAGAGACCAATTAGGAGATTGGTGCCTTGGTCTAGGTGAGAGAGGTCATGTGGAGACATGGTCAGAAATCCCAGCTCCCAGCACTCAAATCACTTCAGTGGCTTTTCTGCTTCCTCTATGGGAGCCCCATCCTGGATGTTTTTGTCTCTGTCGGAAGTCCTTTCTGGGGAAGCCTTCTGGGGTCCCCATGAGCTAATAATGACCATAGCAAAAAACAGCCCTTGGAAGTGACCAAGGCCGTTTACCTGCAGGCAGCCCTCCCCGCTCCCAGGAGATCCCATGAGTGGTGTCATTTCTAGGAATGAAATGGGTTTTTACAAACCCTGAAAACCTCCTGCCAAATCCCACCTAGAATTTGCCAGCGCATTTTACACCACATTTTCTTGGGGACTCTGAGGGCCTCATAATTCTTCCAAGAACCAAGTGAATGCTTTTGAACTAGAGACTGTGGAAACTGGCTCTGTGGCTAATGAAAGACACTGAAGAACAAAGACAGGTTAATTAGACCCCAAAATTGATCCACCTGGATGGTACTTTATCTTCCTAAACTCTAGATCCTCTCTCTTACTCGAAATGTCCTTCGCCAAAAAACACCAGCTTTTAAAAATAACATTTTACTGATATCTTTTGTTTTCATCAGCTACATTCCCCATTGTAGTCTTTGCCAGCCCCCTTCCCTGAAGGCCATTTCTTATAATGAAAAACATTTAAGCAGCACATCCAAAAAGTCTGATGTCATGTGCAGGACCCATACCTCTGGGCAGAGGGAGGGGGAGCAAGGGTGCATAAGACCAGCTATTAAAAGTAAAATGTCAAATACCCCCAATCCATTGCGTATCTCTAGCTTACAGAGCCTTTGTGATTGGGATTCCCCTGTCTATTAATAGGAAAGTTTGTCTTAAATCAGTCAAGCAACTTTAATCCTCGTATGTGGGCATATCTGCATGTGGGCGGACCACCTGGAGATGGAGAGAGGAGCAGTGTCTTGGTTCCTAAGACCATTAGAAATATGTGTTTTCCAGTGGTCTTAGGCAACCCTGTTTGACCCCCAAAGGGGTTGCAACCCACAGGTTGAAAACCGCTGCCCTAGAGGATCAGCCTCATTCCTGATCCTGGGACTCAGTTACAGAAAACCAGTTATTTCACCAGTCCATAAAACACTGAATATAAAGGAATAGTAAGAGGGAAGTAACTTGCCCCAGAACTGTTTCTATCTGAACTCCATGAAGAAAAAAGATGATGATGAAGATGATGATGATGATTGTGGTGATGAAGGTGCAGACGGTGGTGGTGATGAT
>CM053593.1:387739753-387756471 GCA_028646575.1 Pseudocheirus occidentalis | reverse complement strand
TGATGATGAAGACGATGATGATGGTGGTGATGAAGGTGCAGATGGTGGTGGTGATGATGAAGACGATGATGGTGGTGATGAAGGTGCACATGGTGGTGGTGGTGACAGTGGTGATGATAGCTGGCATTTAGCACTCCAAAGTTTGCACTTTGGGGATGTTTTTTTTTATGTGAACTTCAAAACAACCCCTTGAGGCAGTTATGAAATTGATTATGATCCCCATTTCACACATAAGGAAATTGAGGCTTCGAGGCATGGGGGTAGGGAGATGGGGTGAGGGGAGTTACCAAGAGGAAAATAGAGGTCGAATGATACAATCCATTTGGTGACTGGGGCGAACAAGCTGCCTGGGGAGGTGGGACGTACTCACTCCTTGGAAATCTTGTCAGACTCACGTGCCCACTTGTTGAGTTGGACCAGCTGGTCTCTGAGGCATCTCATCCAACCTCAGAATGTGGTGATTTTGAGTCTGTGCCGAATTCAATCTCCAGACGTTAGATGATCTAACAGCATCATGTTCTAATGGATGGGCAGATATGAAGTCATGAGGTTGTAAAGGCTAGAAAGGACCTGGAAGGCCACCTAGTGTAGCCCCGTCATTGTACAACTGAGGAGACTGAGGCCCATTGAGGGGAGGTGACCTGCCCAGGAACACATAAACCAGAAGTGGAACCCAACTCCTCCCACTGTCCTGAGCTGCCTCCTCTTCAACATGGTACCACTTTGGGCCTGCTCCCCTTCCCTCCCTCCCCCACCCCTCCACTGTCTCCTTCCTTCATTCCTGCTGGTGTGTGAACATGACCAGTTCATTCTGGAGATTCAGAATTCCTGCCCCTTGAGCTGCTGGGACTTCCATCATATCAGACCTGGGGAAAACTATTCCAGAAGAAAAGGTCATCAATGATGACTTCTGTGATCTTTCTGCAGGCTCTTTCTGCACATCTTCCCAGGGTGGGGGAGGGGAGACAGAGAAGGGACCACCCAGTACAGCAGGTATAGAATGAAGATGTGGGCACGTGCCCACACACATCCTGCCAGTCGCCATCTTTGCTCCCAGCACCCCACGGGCAGGTGCAGCTCTGGCACTTTCTTTGGCTGTCCAGGGAAGTGTGCCTTCCCTTGCCTCCACTGCATGCAGTGTAGAGACTACCTCAGCTGAACCTGAGTGGGCTTGGTTTAATGAAGGGTGGCAGAGCAAAGGGCCATCACCACCTCTCAGCGGACAACCATTGGGCAGTCATTCCCCCTCTCTGCTGGAAGCCCGCCAGGCCCCTTCTACACTGGGGCTGCTTCCATCACTTGGAAGCTGTCCCTCTGAGAAGGGCCAGGATTCCTGGCCCACTCAGAGCTTCTGTCATGGAAGGAAAATGGCCGAAGAGAATGGCGACGAAGATGTGTTCAGAATCATGATGGGGGTGGGGGCACAACATTGATGCCAGGCTTAAGGCTTGCTGAACACTCTGCCAACGTCTCCTGTGATCCTCATGAGGACCCCAGGAGGTAAAGGCTGTGATCATCTCCATTTTACAGATGAAGAAGCTGAGACAGAAAGAGGTGGTTTGTTTCCCTTGGGGGGAAGGGAGTTATGCCCTGCTCAGAAATGTCTGAGGCTGGGTTTGGACTCGGTGACTGCTGAGGCCCCTTCCATCTCCGTCCTGAGTCTGCATTCTCCTTCTGACACTCTGTGACTCGAGAACCCCACTTCAGCCTCTCTGAGCCTCTATTTTCTCATCTGTACAATGGGGAGAATATCTCTAGCACCCACCTGCTCCCCCCCCCAACCCTGATGTCAGCAGTTGCTGCTACCCGTGGTACCCTCCTCATGTCCAGCAGCTGTAGGGGCGTTCAGGGAAAGCCACTTAATTAGATCACAGATTTAGCGCTGGAAGAGACCCACAGATGGGGAAACTGAGGTCCCATGGAGGGAATTGACTCCCCCAGGGTCTTGCCACTCGGGAATCTCTGAAGTAGTTTTTAGACCCGGTTGGGAAGTCTATTCAGATCCTTAGAAAAACATCATTTAAAAGCTGCTCTCTCTCCTCGATGCTCTGGCCAGTAAGTGCCTTCCTGGTCAGCCTCGCCTCCCCTCCATGGGCACCCGCACAAAGCTCCTTTAATTCACTCATTTCTCTCCTCCTAGCTCGATCCTCTCCCAGACAAGGTCTTGCAGCAAAGGTCAAATGCCAACGCGATCCACTCTATGGAAAAAGTCATCGAAACCCACAGTGAGTATCTTCTACGTGGGGCAGCCTTCCTACTCCACTCATCCCTCTCTCTGACAGTGACGGCCCCCCCACAGGTGCCTCCCCAGCGTGTCCCCTCTGCCGGCTACCCCAATAGCTCTGGGGCCCACCCTGAGGGAATTCAGAATAACGGGGGTCAGGAGTTGGGCATAAAGTCAAGGTCAGGTGCTGTGCCAAGCCTTGGAGCTACAAAGTGGCAAAGACTGCGCCTCCCCTCCCTGAGCTCCCAGTCTAATGGGGGAGACAGGCATGTGCAGATGGGCTGGAGAGATCAGGAGGGAAGGTGCCAGCATTGAGGGGACCAGGAAAGGCCCTAAGAAGGGGGTGCCTTGGCTGGGTCCCAAAGGAGCCAGGAAGGCCAGGAGGCTTAGGTGAACCTGAGTCACGGACCCGTGGCCCAGAACATCCTGTCAAGGGCATCCATTTCCGCCAGCCTTTGTTGACTACCTGGCGCACCCAGACACTGCTAGGTTCTGCTATTCTAGGCTCTGCACTGCACTAGGCTCTGGGAAGGCTACCCATGAATGAGCACAGCTGATGGTCAATCCAGGAAGGCTTCCCATAGGAGGGACAGGAAGGCAGATAAGGGTCCTTGGCAGCAGGATAGATAGGGTACTAGACATCTCCAGTCCCTCAGTCCTCCCAGAGAGAAGGTAGAAATCACAGTTCTCCCTACATTCCAAGCATCCTAAGGCGGTAACAGAGGCAGGAAGTGCCCCAACCTGCTCATGCTGCAGCCTCGCCACCCCTCTTCGCTCCATGTAGGCGAAGGCTTTAGATGCCAGGCTGAGGAGTTAGCACTCCCCCTGCAGAAGCTCCCCTTGCAGCCACATGAACCCCCTGGCTACTCTGTGTCTGTGGTGTCCATCTCCTTCCTACACACCTTTGTGCAGTCTCTGCCCCCCTGGTATGCCCTCCCTAAGCCAGGTCACACAGCACAGGATAAAGGTAGACAGAAGTAACCCCCAGCCTCAGCCAAAGGGATGGGGGTTGTGAATTTTATGTCAGGGTTTTTTTTAATAAAATTTCTGAGTCTGTGGTTCCCATATATGTTCCAAAAGCAAGCCACTTTTAATGCTCGAGCAGCCTTGGGAAGCCTCAGCTTGGGGATGGCAGCATGCCCTCTGCAGGGGCCGGGCTCAAGGACCCCTAACCACTGCTTCTCCTCCTCCTTCAGGCAAGTACTGGCGCTCTCTGCACCGCTTTTCCTCCACAGTGGGCTATTCCCTCCTTGAGGCTCAGAAATGTGAGAATGAAGAGGCAGAGACCGTCACCGCCCTGGCCTCGCTGTCTGTGGGGGTCAAGCATGCTGAGAAGAGGTGGGTTTCCCTTCTCCCTGCCCACCTCTTTGGCCCAGGGAGCCTCAGGGACAGTCAACACTGAGCTCCCTTGGGCATCAGCCTCAGCAGCGACTTGACCAGCCCTCTCTGCCCGTTGATTTTTCACCTACATTGCTGTTGTCTGAGGACCCAAGGGCTAAATCATGCCAGGAGCAGGAGCCAGCATGCCCCTCATCCCAGCAGCCACGGCCACAAGGTCACTGGGCTCTGTGACCCCTCAAGGCAGATAGTGCCCAGAGTCTTTAGGTTGCCAGGGTGGGGGGCAGCAAGAATGCCAACATCTGACTAGAAAACAGGCAAGCATCACTAACCGCCTCCAGTTGTGACAAACTCTTAGAAATATGTGGAAGGAAGTTTAATCCAAAACAGATTGACTTAGTAAAAAAAAAAAAAAAGTCTTCTCAGGGTGGGGGAAGCATAGTGGGGAGAGGCCGAGGGGGAAGGCCAGCAAGCTGGGTGGCAGCAGGCAATTTTGTTGATCAAGAAAACTCAGTGTGCAAAATGCCTGTAGAGGGTCTGTGACCCTGAACCTGAACTGACTTTCTCTCTCTCTCTCTCTCTCTCTCTCTCTCTCTCTCTCTCTCTCTCTCTCTCTCTCTCTCTTTCCCTCCCTCCTCTCCTCTGCCCCCTCTCTCTTTCTCTCTCTCCCTCTCCCTCCTTTCTCTCTTTCTTGCCTTCTGTCTCCCTCTGTTTCTGTGTCTGTCTCTGTCTCTCCCTTTCCCTCTCCCTCTCCTTCCCTCTCCCTCCCTCTCCTTCTCTCTCCCCCCACCCCTCTCTCTCTCTCTCTCTCTCTCTCTCTCTCTCTCTCTCTCTCTGTTTCTGTCTCTCTGTCTGTCTGTCTCTGTCTCTGTCTCTGTCTCTGTCTCTCTGTCTCCCTCTCTCCCTCTCCCTCCTCGGCCACCTCTTCCCGCATCTCTTCCCCCTTCCGTGGCTTTGGGGTGAAACCACAGGTCAGATGACGAGCCCATGGAAGAGGAGCCCCCTCTGTAGCGTCCAGCTCGAATCCGCTGGTCTCTGGTTTGTGCGTCCTTTGTCTTGAAGCTCTGCCAAGAAGATTCCTCTTGTTCCTCCTGCGTCCTGTCAGGGTGTTCTCCCAGAATACGCAAGGACAGCCAGGTGTGACGTAACAACAGGACTGGTCTTTCTGGATACGGAAAACGAGTCTTTCAGCATCTACAGATCTCTGGATATACATATAGCGATATATCTACGTGCATAGATATAGACACGCGCGCCCACACCCCCACCCGCAGACATCCACGGCCTCTCCGCATGGACGCGGCCCGCCGGTGAGCGCCACCCACGTGTGAGCCAGGCGCTCTTTCTCCACTCCAACGTGGGAAGCGTGAGGAGAAAGCGGCAGGTGGCGGCCTTGGGCAGAATGGGCCACGTTGCTAGTGCAAACAGACCGCAGCCGCCGCCAAGGAGCCCCAGGTTTCCAAGCTCTAATAATACAGAAAACAAACTTCCTTAAAACTGGTGCTTAAGGTTTGATTACCCACAATTCCACAGTCTCCGTTGAAACCACTCGACTCACCGTGTAGCTCGTTTGTTTGTTTTTTTAGAACAAGAAAAGGAGGAAAAAAGAACAGGGGGAAAGGGTTGGTGACTCTGGCCTACCCGGGAGTCAGGCCGGCCTCTAGCCCTGGCCATGCTCCAGGCCGGGTTTTGAATGGGGAGGGGGCCCGAGACTAATCTCTCTCTCTTTTTTAATAGAACAAAAACAGAAAAAAGCAGGAGCGCGGCCCGTGAGGAATGGGCTTTAGCTTTTCGAAGCCGCCTGAAGATGAGAGTTTGTGCCTTTTTTTCAATTGATCTGATGGACTTAGTGTGGCGGATTTTTCCGAAGTGTGAAGGACAATGCCTTAAGTTTAAAAGAGAAGAAAAAGCGGGACTCTGTGGAGCCGAGATCTGCCAGCGAGCCCAGAGCGAGTGAGTGGGAGCCTCCGGCCTGTGCTAGCGTTGGATTGGGACTGAAGGCCGCCGGCCTCCCGCCCGCAGCGCGTCGGGAAGTCTCTCCTGAACTGGGGGGCGGCGGGGCAAGGCGGGCCGGTTCGGTTCTGTTGGTTTTCTGTTTGTTTTTTTGTGGTTCTATTTCATTTCATTGCTGTTTAAGACAAATTAAGGGAGTTGCCCCCAAAGTGGCAAAAACCGTTGGGTGTTTTGAAGTCTGACAAATTTAATCCAATCCGTGGCATTTTCTTTCCGGCATTGATTCTGATAAGAGTCGAACACAGCAATTTGGTTGTTGACGCATGTAATAGACACACTTGCAGTTTTAAGATTGGGGTGCTTTTCCCTGAGAGCAGACTAGCATGAGGTATTGCTTCCAATGTAGGTATAAATAGATATATATATATATATGTATGTATAATGTATATTCCAGATGTACTCCAAGCTTAGAAACTTGATTCTTATGAAATCTTGATAAAATATTTATAATGCATTTATAGAAGAAATAAAAGGTAAATCTAATAAATGCAGATTGTAAAAGTCACCTTTTAAAGGTCCCTAGCAAATGGTTTCCTTGTGAATTGGACCAGATCGGTGCTGAGGGAAAGAACAAATCAGAAAGGCTTCAGATTGCCAGCACATTAGCCACTGGGCAACTCCCCGCAATGTTTGCGTTTTCATTTCAGCATTTCAGGTTCTGTTTGTTATGTTGGATTTCTTTTCCGACAGGCCCTCTGTCCCCCCCACTTTTCACACACATACACACGATGAATTTGGGGTTCTTTCTTTGCAGGGGGAGGGGAGGTTTGGTAGCAAGAACTAGAGAAATTTGTTGTTGATTTTTCTATCAATGTTTTTCAATCCTGAAGAAACCCTGTTTGTGTGGATTTTACATTTGCTTCCCATTGGGCACTTCTCTGACAAGCCATGATGTCAGAAGGCCCTTCTTGTCTCGGTCCTTGCTTGTACATTTTTTTTTTTAACTTTTTAAGGTCTCGGTTTTTTTATTATTATTTTGGGATTTTGTTTTGTTTTGTACAGTCAGTGTCTTTCTGCCAGGCTGAGGAGATGTTACAATTTGAGTTTGTTTTCAGAAATGGAGCATTTAATGAAAAGATCCATGGGTCCCAGTACCAGCCAAGGTCTCTTTCCTAAGTTCTGTTCTGCAAAGGACGTCAAGGAGCTGGGTTGCTTCGGACCTTCCACAATGTAGCATTGCGTGGGGGCCCTTCCTCTGTTGTTGGCATGCCAGCTCCGCTGGGGAAGGCTCGGCACCCTCAACAAATACCATTTCTAAACTTCTTCCTTGAAACACCATTGTTAAGATAGAGTTTTAGCTTTTGTTCTCCAAAGACCTTTGGGGGGGAAAATGCTTTTGAGAATGTTGAACAGGGGCAAGGAATGTTGTTTTTCCTTTTTTTTTTTCCCCCTTTCTGCCATCTGGTTTGGACCCTCACTCTGAAGCCCCAGATGCTTCTTACTGGAGTAGGGGAGACTCATTGACACGTGAACTTTTTTTTCAAAGTCTGTAGGATAGTGTACAGTTCACTCCTCTGAACAACCCGTTTTCTCTTTCCTTTCTTTGGTGACATTTGAAGTCACCATTTTCCTTCCAAAATTGATTGAATTCAGCCTTGTGGAAAGAATTTGAAACTATGAGGGTGGGGGGATAGTTCCCTCTACAGAGAAGGGGCAGCCAAGGAATTTTCTGAACTTGATCTAGTTTACGGTTCAGCTTTTCCAAGCAACACTAACAGCATGGGAGGGTTTCTTCCTTTATCCTCAGCGGACTAAGAAGGGCAGAAAGACCCAAGTGGACGGGTACCCCTTAACTTCTGTAGGTCTAAAACCTAATTTGGCACCTTGGGGTTGTTCGGATGGAGTTGGTTTTCTTTTGAGGTTTTAGGTTTTGGGGTTGCAGAGGGGGCCCAAGGGGAGGAAGGAAGCATTTTTTTCTCCTCTACCCTGGCAGTGTAGAAATGGGCATGGGTCTCCCCCATTCGTCCCTTCTCTCAGATTTTTCCAGGCTGTTTTCTAGAACGCAGCATTCAATGTCAGCAGCAGGGAGAGTATTTTTCGGGGTTTCCTCTTCACAGTTACTGGAGAGAAAAAAAGAATTGTTTGTCATTTTTACAAGATGCTGGGGATAACCGGGACCTTTCTGTGGCCCAGTTATCATTTTTAGACTTCGTGCTATTTACTTACTGCATGTTGCAAAGACCCATCAAGTGAAATCCCCTTTGGTTTGTCAGCCTCCTTCGGCCCCAGGCAATCTGCTTAAAGCATTGACTGTTTGACTTTGGTTTTTGTCTTTGGCTGGGGATGGCCGCACTTGGTCTTTCTGTAGCTAGCGGGATTGCGTGGTGGGGGGGGGGGGGTCCCCTTCTCCCGGGCTGACCACAACTGTCGCTGGCCCATGGCTGCAGCTTCCTGTAGTTCTCTGTTCTCATGCCAGCTCCAGGGGGGATACTTTCTTCACCCCATTTCTCACTTGCACCTTTGCCTAGGCTACTGGGGCATTTTTCAAATGTTGGTCCACAGGGTGGGTGAGTGAGCACTTTACTGGCCCCCGCAGAGAGGGGTGGGGGTCACCGTTGGCACTCCTGGAGCAGGTTGGGTGGTGTGAAGCCACTATCCCTGTCTGTCCTTTTCATTATCCCTGCCCCGGAGCCTGAGCATCTCTGACCCACCAGGATGTGCCTGAGCTCCACCAGCAGAAGCCCGGCAGTTGCTCCGCCAACCTGCAGACCCCAGCGGGCAGACCAGAGGCCCTGTTTCTACCCAGCCTATCAATGGCTCCCCCCCCCCACATCAGTGGTCAGTGGGCCCTGGTTTGAAAGGGCCTCTTGTCATAGCTGGTTTGTTTCCCCCATTTCTTTGTTTGGAGAAGGAGGATGGTGGCTTCTTTGTTCAGTGGTCTTAGCCCCAGAATCTGCAAGGGGCAGGTTTGCAGGACCCCACAGCCCCTGCTGCTGAGTGCTGGGGGGAGGGGGCTGTGTTTTTCAGCTTTTTTTTTAATCTAGAACATTCCTTTGTATTCGACACAGTCGTGCATTCATTCCATTCTGCTTTTTGTAAACTTTGGGGCCCATGGTTTTCTGGGCATTGATATATATATAAATATATATAAATATATATGAATATATTTTTTTAAGTTTCCTACACCTTGAGGTTGCATGGTCTGTAAGGTTGGCATGTCTTTCTATCGTATACAGATTTTGCACGCCAAACTTGGCAGCTTTGGGGGGGAAAAACAAAAAAAACAAAAAACGTGGTTTCCCCCCCCACCATGGCATTTGCAGATTTTTTTAAAAGGTGGGACATTTTCTGTAAAGCAAAATGTGGAAGGAGAGTGGGGAGGGGGGAAGTTTGCGTCTTACTGAACTTATTCTGAAGAATTTGTGCTTTTTATTGTAAGAGAAATTAAAGGATTGCTCAGACCTTTGTCATTTTAAGGAAAAAGTTTATCGAGCACTTGTGACCTACCAATCATAGAGTTTATTGTATTTATGTGGAAACAGTGTTTTGAAGAAACTTTGCCGCCACCCGCCAAGTGCAAAATGGAAACTGCCTGGGTCTCTTCAAAGATTTTTTGTTCCTGGGGTGGGGGGGTGGGGGAGAGACATGGTTTTTGTTTGCTTTGTTTCATTTCCTTTCTGGGGGTGAGTGAATGTAACCCTTTCTCGAAGACTGTACTTTGGACAAAAAACCTGACCTGGAGCCTAAAGAGTTCACTTCTCAGCCCCCACCCGCCCCCCACCCTTTTTTAAAGTGACTTTTAGATGAAATTATCCATCGATCTCACGTTCCTTCTGATAAACAGTCGAAGACTGTGTGAGCAACACTGTGGTTTAAAAAATATTCTATCGACTTCACTGAAAGGAAACCCAAAGTTTCTTCATTGTTCTGAAGCTAAGTCGTTTGGAGGCTGGCTTCCCTTTGTCTTTGACGTTGATTTTAAAAGTATCCTATTGAAAGAAAAAGAAATCTAACAATTTTGTGTGTGTGCTCCATAGTGGAGGCGATATTTTCCATGTATGGGGATGACAAACTTATATATATATAATATATATATATAAAAGGGGGGTCGAAGCATTATTCGCCCAAGAGCTTATTACAGATATATAGTATCCAAAGCTGTAACTATATTATATTCTCCTTTCTACCTATCCATGCTCAGAACGACGTCACCATTGGTAGCAGCTCCCACTTTCCTGTGTCATCCAGACACAATCAGTCTCCCTCTGAATTGTATGGAATCTACTCCCAGGAAGGGCAGCGGCTTTCTTTGTGCGGACCTCTGCCTATGGCCCTTGCCTTTGCTCAGTGTACCCAGAGGTCTGTTTTCCTTTCTTTTCCTTTCTTTTCTGTTTTTTTTTCTTTTTTTTGTCACTGTTGTTTCTCATTCTCATTCTTATTTTGTTCTGGCTCATTTCCCCCCACTGGCCAATGGTGTCTTTCTCTGACAGTACCGACTTCTATTGGAACTTTCTTAGGAGTCCAGTATTTTGTACCACATTATGACAACTTGTTATTCTTGTGGTGTAAATAAAAAGAAAAAAAAAGCTCGTTCCAGCACCAGCTTTGTCTTCTGTCCACACTCTTGTTGTTCTCCATCTGTTGAACTAATTGCGAGTGTCAGCACTAGAATCCAATGAAACAGGTTTAAATCCAGGTCTTTTACAGGCCCCTGAGGTAGCTGGGAAACGGAGCCCAGAGCCAACCTCACACTAATCACAAGGGAGGCAGAGACCATCTCAGGCTTCACATTGCCCATGCCCAGGGACCTGAGGATGCCTACTGATGCTTTCCAACATGCAGAGGTTTGGCATCAGCAGCTGCCACTAGGATTTTCTGCACCACCTAGGAAACCCTGGCTGAGAGCAGAATGAACAGAAGGCCAGCCTTGCAGTCAGAAAGGTCTAAGGTGGCCTCCTGCCTCTGGCACACTAGCTATGAGTCACCAGTGGCCAAAGTCAAGTTATCTGTGCCCCAGACCATTGTCAAAGACCCTTAAGTCGCTGCTTTGCCCTGGTGAAGGAAGTTTATATATCAGGGTTCCCCATGAAATCGCAGGTTCAGATTTTGCCCCCCATCCCCAAAACACAGCACCCTAAAGGCTTCTGGTGCCTATCCTGATGCAGATGTGACCCTGGTCTTAGAAAGCCTGGGTGGGCCCCACCAAACTCAGGATGAACCTAAATATGGCATGAGCATCTTGTCTAAGGAGACCTTCAGAGAGGATCATCCTGGGTTTACTTGGGTTATGGAAATCTAAGAGACCATTTCCCAAGTCACCAAAGGCTGTGGAGGGACCATCTTTCATGAACAAGTCATACATCCTTGAAAGATGGAAGTACATTACAGTTTGGAATGTGGCTAGATCCTTAAAATTCACCAACAATGTCTAATGTTAGCCCAAGGTTCTGGTTTCCATTTTTACACTGACAATAAAATATTCACAGTGTAACGGGGAGGCAGTGGAAGGTTTATGTTTTGGTTCATGTTGAAAACTGAAATCTCACTATCTCATTCAGTTAATGTGAACATTGAGTACAACACACAGATTAAAAAGCCTCTCCTGCCTATGCATAGATCTCTACTATGGCCCCTCTCTGCACCCTCGGCGTACTGGAGCCCCCTGCATTCCCTGAGGCCTGGCCACAAGTCCCTGTTTGGATGCATTGTACCCAATGTTGTCTAAGTCCAGCTTTCAGTGAGCTGGAGGCTTGGGACATTCCAGCAGGGAAGATGGTCGCTGTTCTGCCTTCTCCAATCACCAGAGCTCACAGATGGAGTCCTTTTCAAAATATCTTGATACAAGTGGATGGGAACATTTCCATTCCCCCAGAAAATTCTCATGTATTAGTGGTGCAAAGAGAAGGCATGCAGAAGCCTTCCTTCATGTGCAGGAGATTTAAAGGGCTTAATGGAAGCCCCTGACACAATCTGTTTAGAGGACCATTAAAAATGTATTTACAGTACTAAGTTCATTTTATTACCAGCATGCAATAAAATGCAATGTAAGTTTGGTGCTGGTGTTTCCTTAGACTCAGTCCCCTGCCACCCTGCCACCTGGCAGATCCATAGTGACCTATTTTTGGAAGCAATGAAATTTAATAGTGTCTCGTCCTTAGGGTTAACTTGAGCCTCACAGCAAGAGCATTTTAAATGTATGAATGTGCTGGTCCCTGTGGAAACAAGGCATGAGAGCGAATTGAGCATTTCTCTCTCCCTGCCTCCCACCCTCCAAGAAAGTCTGGGGAAGACTCCTTAGGACATTGATTATTTCTGTTAACTATCACGACTACCAGCTATTCTCTGTATTTCGATACCAACCAAATAAGTTTTCAATTCATTCCTCTCCCCTCTTTTCCTACTTTCCTAGTGTCCTGGCCTGTGGTTTTCCTGGGAGACAGAACTCCCAATGAAGGAGTTAGAAGCCCAGTTATTCATCAGTTAATCATGTTCAAAAGCTTTCTGGGAGGTCAAGGCCCTCCCTACTCCATCCCCAACAGACAGAGCTCTGGAGGGGCCTTCATGTCCAGAGACTTCAGCCCTTTGATTTCAGAGATGGGGAAACCACACAAGGGACATGAATTGATTCACCCACAGCAATACAGGAGAGTCCCAAGGAAGTGATGCTCTGCCATGGTTAAACTCTTCCCTTGTGTGCTAAATAACTAAAGGGGGGTTGGGGTGTGGGGAGAAAGAACAAAGCCTCATCTCCTGAAGTGTCAGGATCAAGCTTCAAATCCAGGTCTTCTGGGCCCAAGGAGGGCACTCTCTGCCCACTGAGCCATATTACTCCCCTGTTATCTGGAGCACGTAACAAGTAGAATCTTCAGAGCCCTTGGCCTGTATTCTCTAAGGACACCAATTGTGCATACCAGGGAATTCCAGCATAGGGGAAAGACAGAGCAAAGGAACAAGGGATGGTCTTGGACTCAGGAAGACCTGAGAATTTAAATAGGACCTCAGACATGTCCTAACTGTGTGACCCTGGGTGAGTCACTGCACCTTGGCTTCCTTGGTTTCCTCAACTATGAAATGGGAATCATTATAGAATCCGTCTCCTGGCTTATGAGATAACATTTGTAAAAATGCTTAGCCCGGCATTGGCCACGATGTAGGTCCTTAATAAATGCTTGTTTCTTTCCCCAAATAGAACTCTGCTTCCCGGTGAATCTGGAACTATGAATGCCCTTGTCCAGCAAGTGCTGCTGCCTTGCACTCCAGCCCAGCACCTCACCCCGCCTCTGGCCCTGCCCCTGCTCTCAATGATGTCCATTCACATTCCTCCCTTCCCTCACTATGGAGACAAAATATAGTCCATAAAAATTGTCCATCATCGTCCAAAAATTCACCTAATGAAAACCCCATTTCTATTCAACTTAATGAGAAAAATTAAGTATTTCCCCCAAACTACCCTCACACACAATATCTATTTTCACCCAAATATTCCAGTATCACTGAAATATTGATTTCAGGTGCTTTTAACAAAAGATGAAAAAGCCAGTGTGGGGGTGTTGAGGCTGGAGCAGGAGGTGAGCAGAGGGAGTCAGGGCACTGCCAAGAGGGAGGGCAGAGGCTGACCTAGGTTGGAGAAGTGAAGAGGCTGCCAGAATGCAGCTGTGCCCCTTCAGCAGCACGCAGAACACCATGGAGGGGGCTCTCCCCCCACAGGCCCAGGTAATTCCTCATCTCTTCTTGCATTATATTCACTTTGTGAATGGCCAGATTGACTTGAGGATGGTCTGTCAATCAAGTAAACATTTACATATGAATTTACATTCACATTTACTGCACTGTCCTAGGTAGAGAGAGATACAAAGAAAAACAAGTCCTTGCCTTCAGGGAGCTTACATTCTAGGGCCTAGCAGGTACTGAGATTGGGGCTGCAGAACAGCCCATAGGGAGTTCTCATTCTAAAGAGCAACCCAACTCGCTCACTTTGCTCCCCCCATGAATGGTGCTGCTTGGCCCTGGAACCAAAATGACTGGTTCCACTCTGGGTCAGGGAGAAGAAGCATGTGAGGGAGGACAACATGATTAACGGTGGGAAAGAGCCCCCTGATGATGCGATAGAGGCCCCAGAACTCCCCCGGGCTGGGGCACAGCCCTGGCAGCAGCAGGGGCTCACACCTATGGGGCTTCTTAGACTTGCTGGCCAGAGGAATTCATCCACAATGATGACAAAGGTGACAAATCACCTGTAAAGTGAAAAAGAGCTGCAAGCTCTTCTTAGCCTCCATCAAGTGAGGGTCCATTGAGGGAGGGCGGAGCGTGGGATGACGTTTACATTTGGGAGGCAGTGACTGCAACTGAAAGTGTGCTGAGTCTGGGGTTCACATCTACCCCCAAACACTTCTCACATCCCGACCCTGGGCAGGGTCACCAAGTGTCTCTGGGTCTCAGAAAGCACCGGCCTTTCTCACTAAAAGAAGTTTCAGCCCATTCCTATTACAGGGAAAGGTGGTGCTGGGGTGGAGGACCAGCGGAGGACCTGTAGGTGACAGCAACACGCAGGCTGCCAAAGGGGAAAGGCCAAGGAGCAGCCAAGCTGACACCCGAGGGTTATCCGAGGGATAACCAGGGAGCATTAGAGATGTGACAGGAGCTATCGGCCAGTGACAGAGAGGAGCACAACGACCTCACCAGAAGATCATGGGGTACATGTTCTCTGGACACACTGTTTCCTATCTGTGCGTCTTTCTCTGCACAGGCATACCCACTCTACTCTGTGCACATTTGTGGGCAACAATGTATCCTGGGTTTATAGGAGAAGTTTTTACTTGCTACTTTTCCTTCTGTGCTACTTCATGTAATGCCTTTATTTTGAATTAATGATCTCTCCTGAAGCACTAGCAAAAGCAACGCATTGATGGGGGCCCATGAGCTTTCACTGGGGTGGATGTGGACACACATAGTACCTTGTCCCTGAGACAGCTCTCCTCAGGGGTAGCCTAAGCAATGCCCATACGTGTGAACTGCAAAGCTCGTCTGCCGAGTCCGATATTTCAGTTCTTGAGAAGACTCTTCACTGCTATTTACAGCTTAGTTCCAGTTATTTGGGGATGGTAGAAATCAGTTCTCTCTGGTTGCTGAGAAGGATCTTTTTGATCTTCAGTTAGGAAGGTGTCTGTTCCTAGAGATGATTCATTAGCATCAGCCATCATGTGGCTTCACAGCTTCTCTCTCTTCTCCAGCTCTGTCTTACCTACATATAGTCTCACCAAATGGATTGATTTGGAAGATGGCCATTTGAGGTAAGTCTTAACCTCTCTAGATGACCGAGGGATGTGAAGGACGCTGTCGCAGGCATTTTAATACCAGTTTTAAGAAAGGTAAGGAATGCTTGGCATCAGAGGCCACCTTCATCTCCTGTCCTTCTTGGAGGGATTAAGAGGCGAGTCCCTGTGTGAGAGAATGAAGAACTCTGAAGCCTTTGGTTTGTGCTAGTTCAGACATCCAGAAGCCAACAGACAATGCAGTTGTATAGCACAAGTGTACAATCACAGGACCACAGAACTGGAAGGAGTCCCAGAGAGCCAAACCTGGCTTTGTAGATGCACATTTTGCGGCCAGCTAGAGAAGGGACGAGAACTGAGTCTAGAACCCTGACCTAAAGCACAGGAAATGAGGATGAGTCAATACTGAAAGTGAAATTTCATTGTTCATTGACACATTTGCCAACAGTATTTCATACTATGTACTCCTCTGTGTCCTCTTGTCACATCCTCAGAACTGGATGGGTGAATGAATGAGGAAATGTTGAGACTGATTAATCGCTAAATATGTGTGAAGAGGAAACCTCTGTCTCTCCGTCTGAGTGCCTTGCTGCTTCAGCTCATTGCTGATATTTTCATTCACATTTCAAAAATAAACTATGTTCAAGACAGGCTCCAGTTTACTCACTGCCTCTGGGTGTGAGATTAGAAACACTGACTTGGAGTTTCATCTTTGCTGTGAATTCCATTATTCTTCCTCCGTTTCTCCAGGATACAAATTCTTGGATCTTGACCTAGGACAAGACCTCCTGCACTTGGTCCACAAGTTCCTCAGTTCCCCATGGAGGTTCCCCAGGCATCCCCTAACTGTCAGATGCCTTTCTTTTCCGATGTCTATCTCTGACAGTATTCCAGTTACTATAGTTCGTAGCCTAGGTCAATCTGCCTCCAGGTTCATGGCAGTAGCTATGGCTTTTCAGCAGGTTACGTCCATAGTCACATTCAGTAATGTACAAATGACCCCTCAGACAACTAAGCCCATCCATTCACTGGCCTTTCTCAACCAAGACTCCTCAGTATTTAGTACTCCTTCCTGTGGTAGAGCATCTTCATTCCACTCACTTGTTCCCTGTTTCAAAGTACCCCCATTGGAACACCTTTAAAGCTGGGGATAAAGGCTTGCACACCTTTCCAGTTGTCTTTAATACCTGTCCTCACACCCCACCACCAATGGCTAGGGTCATGCAAACTACAACATTCAATGAATCAACCCGTGTGAGTTAAACATCAAATATGTTGTATTATAGCACAACAACTTAATAAAACAGTTCTCGAAACAAGTGAAGTGTGGCAAATGACACAGCAAATACACAGATTACTAAATGTGATAACAGCACTTCATATACCAGCGAAGGTGGTGCCTTAGTCAAACAGAGACCGTCAAAGACCTTCCCCTGAAAAGACCCAAGTTCTCCACAAGCATCCTGAGCATCCAGGCATCTGAAGGAGAAAGTGAAGCTGGCGACTCTGCGTGGCTCTGCCTCGCCTAGATCCAATTCACTTGTATGTCACAGTATCACCTCCCTGATGTCATGGTCCTCTTGGAACATGAAGGACAAGCAGCAACAAGGCAAAGCAATAATATCAGCTATATCAAAGGTAACTTCACATGTACATGCTCTTAAACAGTTATGTCACACAATAATGAGCATCACTAAGTGCAGCTGAAGCAGAATAGTGTTTGCTCCAGCCGTTCACTCTAACTCTGTAGCAGACCCACCTGACCATGCTCAGACATCCTCCCTGGCAGCCCTTGTATCAATAATGAGATATTCACAACACCCATGATGGTTATGAATATGTTGGTGTAGTTTTGGATCACAAAATATAGCAAACTCTCCACATGGAAGGCAGAACCAAGGTCTTTATTCAGAAACCATAACACTGAGTCC
>CM053593.1:387715621-387739253 GCA_028646575.1 Pseudocheirus occidentalis | reverse complement strand
CTCCCTGTTCAGGTGTGAATTACTCCCAAGGAGTTAATTGGAAGTAAGGAGCTAAGCCTTTGAGGTGCTAAGTGCCTTTAGTAGGTGCCAATAGAAAGGGGCATGGAAGATCTTCTGATTTCATTAACATTACAGCCCTCACCGCCCTTGTGGCAATAGCCTTCTCTTTCAAAGCACATCACTCTCCCTCCCTTTGTGAGACCATGACATTCTTTTAAATCTCCACTGTATCAAATATGGGTGTTTCCAGCCAAAAGGAGGAGGAAGAAAATGTTTCCTTCGCTCCCTTCCCAATCTGCTCTTCTTGCAATTTGTGATTTAAACTGAGTGTATTAATCTTGGGTTCTTGACAGGCATGGAAAGTATACCATTAATTGTTTCCTGTCTCTCCAAATAGTTCTAAGTTAGCTCCAAGTTCCCAGGTCAGCTTCTGTTGACACAGAAGTCAACAGGGAATGCTTTTTTCCCCTTCTCTTCCTCTGTACAGAAGAAGGAAGTAGAATACAACAACAGTTCAGGTACATTGGCTTAAAGTTTTAAATTATAGTTTAAAACTTAGTAAGTCAAGTTAAAAACAAGCATTTAGAAAAGAAAGGCTAAGCTCCTTCAGCCCAGAGAGAAGCAAAGGAGACAAAATGAACAAACCTCCATCGTGGGACCTGCAGAGAAAGGGAGGAAGGAGGTAGGGAGGAAGGAACAAGAGCTTTCTTGCCCTCTCCATCCCAGCCCCAGATCCCTCTACATTGCTGCCAGTAGCTAGACTTGTTTCTGCTCCCTGTTGGTCTTCACAATTGCCTCTTTTTTGCAATATTCTCTACCTCTCCCTATTGTGTGCTTGACTTGGTGTCTTCTACCAACAAAGGTCAGAGTCAGTGGCACTCTAGGTAATGTACTTTCTGGTCAAGTCTGAAATCTCTTGGGAACTTTGAGCAAAAGACAGCATCCAGTTGTGGACAGTCCCTGTCTGCCTGTGCTTCATGCCCAAGTCTTTGGGCAGAGTTCCAGAAGGTGGGTTCCACAAGCATCACCTCCTTTAAACCTCAAAATAATACTGAGGAATAAGAACCATGGATATTGGAGGCATTTTCGATGAAAAAACTGAGGTTCAAGGTGATAGTTGAACTTTCACACAGTCACACATTTCATAAGTGCAGAGACAGGATTCTAAGGCAGATCCCTGATTCTACACCCGACAGTCCCTACTACATCAGGCTGTATCTCTAAGGAAGTAATGGGGACAATGAGACAAGAATGTGTAATGTGAATGAGATATAAGATCTTCCCTGCCCATTAATAGGCCTCACATGGAGCCCATTAAAGGAGGTTTGCTTGTAGAGAGACTTTCACACCTTTTTGCTAATTTCTAATTAGACACTGAGTCAGGAGGGTTGGGATGCCCTCTGACCCTGAAGGAGTATAGACATGCTCTGAGTTGGTATTTTGCTTTGGGGCTTGCTTATGAGAAGGACCTTGTGATTCCCTGATCAAGATTTGAGGTATGTTCAGAGGCTCCCTGACTGCTCAGAAGGTAAGGCTCTATCCACCCAAAGATGTATATAAAAATGTATAGTTGATTCAGGCAGTCAGAGCCCTGTCTGTTGGTCTCTATTTTCTCTCCTCATATTTTCTCTGTAGTTAAGGCTGCTGACTTTCCCCCTGAACTAGTGAATGTAATTAAAAAGATTGTTGACCCCTTGAATAGTAGAGCAGGTCTAAGAACCTGTGCCAGCAGCTATCCTGGGGATGCCAGGGTGGTTGCTGCTAAATGGTGAAAGGATCCAGAAAGACAAGGTCCCCAGTGGGATATCTATGAAATGATCTAAAGCTTCAGGAAGAGAGAAGGAAACCAGGAGATGGAAAAGAAAGTGGCAGCAGAAACTTGGAAGGGATGAGCCCAGGGACTGTCAATGTACTGTCTGTCACAGGAGAGAGATTTAAAGGCAGATATCTTGGGGCCATTCTTAACGGAGAAGTCTCCGGGTGAGATCCAGAGATTTGGAGCACTAAATCCTGTGCCAGGAAACTAAGGCGTGATGTCACCTTTTGGAGTGGGGGCAGCAGGAGACTTTTTGGAAGAAGCAGCTGTGGGAGACTAAGGCTGGCCTGGCTTTGCAGTAATCCATTGAGGAGAACAAGGATCAAGACTGTTTATGAATTGTTTAGAAACCAAACGGTTGCTAGAGAGAGACCCAAATGAGGCATCCTCCAGAAAGAGCCATGGGGTGGTGAGTGACTGCAGGAGCACAGATGAAGGGGTCAAAACCAGAGGCAACTTTGGCCTGAGTCTGTACATGATCAACTACAGGGAGGGTGAAGGGGGTGGAGAAAGCGTCACACACACACACAAACACACACAATTTTAGAGATACCTCTATTATCTCATCTGCTGCTTATAGTAACTATGTAATGTAGGAAGGAGATCATTATCCCATTTTACAGATGAAACTCAGGTTCAGGATGTCAAGTGAGTCACCCAAGATTATTGTCAGAGGTGAAATTTGAACCCAGGTCTGTGACTCCAGCACCAACTATTATGCCATGTTTTACATGCTAAAGGGAAGATCTAATTAACTTGGTTGGGTAGTTAGATCCAGAAAAGACTTTGGAAAGTATGGGGCTGATTTTTTAAAAGTGTTCTTGCTTAAAGCAATGAAATCTCTTCCTCTGATGCCCACTCCCCTCACTCAGGTACTGATCACATCTGGACTCTGGCAGTAGCTGCTGCCTCAAGTCTCTCCCTCCATTCAATCTCTAAAATGATTTTCCTAAGGTACAGATCTGACCACTTGAGGCCAAGGCACCAAATTGATGCTGAGCAGCTCTGGCAGGCAGAGTCCTCCCGGTGTCCCCCAGGGCAGCTCCCAGGCCACCCCAGGAGGCAGCTTCTCATCTTGATAAAGGCAGCTAATTGTTGGAATGAGGTGCTTCCTAGAGAATTGTTGATTTCTTCCAGAAGATTCTATTGCTTTCTTTTGTGTTTGTGTTGTGTTCATTGCCAAAGAGCCTGCTCCTCCTACACTGTGAGCCCTCGTCTGGTGCAAAGATCTGAAAAGAAAGAGAAAAGCAGCCTGGCAAAGCCAACGCAGGCACCTCCAGTGGTGGTAGAAGTTGATGAATCAATGAGGACATTGGAAATGCCTACTGCATGCCAAGCCCTTTGTCTGAAGTGCCTACTGTGTGTCAAGCCCTTTGGGAGATGTTGGGAAATAGTGGAAATGAAACAAAAACAGATCCTGTCCCTTTAGCAGTTTAGGTGCTGTTAGGGCAGACAAGATATATGTATATAAGGACACACAAAATATATATACCAAATTAATACGAGGTAATTGTTTTGTGGAAGAAGGTACTACGACCTATACATACATACAGACATTCACACACATGTGTGTATGTATATTTATGTAAAATATGGGTGTATACAAATATTTTGTGTATAGATATAGATGTAGATATAGCATCAAATGCAGTGTTCCACACCCATTGCCCCTCACCTCTGCAATGAAGGGAGGGAGGTGCATTTTTTCCCCAGACTTTCTCAAGGTTATTATAATTACCCAGTCATTTTGTTGCTATTTTGAGTTACATTGTAGCAGCCTTTGTGTAGAGTTCTCCTGCCTCTTCTCACTTCACTGTTGCTCTTCCTAGGAACCTTCTAGGCTTCTCTGAATTCTTCATGCTTGGCATTTCTTATAGCCCGATACTATCCCATCAGTACCAAAGCCCATCCAGTCACTCCCCAGTCACTGGGCACCCACTTTGTCTCCCATTTCCTGCTGTCACATCAAGTGTTATTGTGCCCTCCTTGGGATAAATGCTCATCGGGGTGGACTTTAGGTCCTATTTACCAGAACTTATAAGAACATTGTATCATCAGTTCTCATCAATTCAGCTGTTCCCACCTATGATACAGGTTGCAGCTTCTCCTTGCCTGGGACTCTTGTCCTGTACTTCCCTCCAGGGCATGCACCCCTACAACAGGGAGCCCTCTTTGATTTCTTCTGACATCACAAATGTACCAGTGGTGCACAAGGGGCCCCTGGTCACCCTTGTTCGCCCTCTATGACCAGTCCATCTTCTTTTCCTCTTATACGAGTGAAGCAAGGTCTGGGCTGTACTCAGGATACCTGGGATAGCTTCTCACCATGTGGAGACCCTGGGGATCCCACTTCCAGGAAAGTCAGGACAATGGAGTGGAAATGCCTTAGAGAGACTGCACTGTCCACTTGGACATTCAGCAGTTGACTCAAGGCTGCTGCCTGTGGGGCTGGTAGGAGCCAGAATGGAGGGCCTCTTCAAAGACCCTGCCTCAGCCTTGCTACTCTGTGGCCACTTTGCTTGTGGCCACTCTGCCAGTGACATGATTCCTTCACTCAAACTGTCCACAGAGGTAATGCTATAAGAAAAGTGGCCTTGGAGTCCTCTGCCCTCTGAGGTCACATCATCCCCTCCCATGACAGCTGGACATTGGGCCTTGGCCTGAGTATCTGTTGGTTTCCATTCTTGGTGAAGGCATTAAGAGAGTAACACCTGAGCTCCCCAGGATCTGCATGGATGAATGGATCCAGCATCAGTGCCTCAGGCACCAGCTTCTAAGTCATTTATCAATTAACATAGAAAACTGTACTAAGACATTGGGGATAGCTTCAATGCATCTGTGCATCTGTGTGTATAGACACGTGTATTATGCACATATATGTACATGCATTATGCGTATGTATATACTATAAATATGCATTTGTTCTATACATATACTGTATTGTCCCTTTCTATCCTGGGGTTAAAACAGAAGCTATCAATAAAATAAGAACAAAACTTTTAAATGAGAACTATTAAAAAGAAAATTATTATATTTACATGTGTAATATATTTAAACACAGTCTGGTGTCAAAGCAGAAAGTATCAATGAAAGTAAAATAAGCATTTTAAAATGGGAGCTATTAAAAAGAAATCAGAGGTCAATTTTTTAAGTACCACTTATTATTTTCATGGGTACTCTCAGCTTAGTGGCACAGGGCATAGAGTGCTGGGCCTGGAGTCAGGAAGACCTGAGTTTGAATCCAGCCTTAGACACTTATTTAGTTGTGTGACCCTGGGCAAGTCACTTAACCTCTGCCTACCTCAATTTCCTCAATTGTAAAGTGAGAAAACTCGGAAGTAGCAAATAGGAGGCAGGTAAAACTCACCTCCCAGATTGGCTGTGACGATCCAAGGAAATTGTGTTTATAAAGAACTTCAGCATAAGGTCTGGCACAGGGCAGGCTTCATATCAGTATCTGGCATCACAGTCATTCCTACAAAGCTCTCTTGTGATTCTTCTGACCACCACCTGGAATAAACATTTAAAAAGCAAAAGGGAGAAATGTTTTGGTCAAACCCGCCAATATTCACCGTTCCTCACAGTCTGTCTCTCTCTCCTTTTCTCTCTCCCTCTGTCTCTCTCTCTCTGTCCTTCCTCCCCCTCTTCCCTCTCTCCCTCCTTCTCTCTGTCCTTCCTACCCTCCTCCGTCTCTCCCTCCTTCCTTCTTTCTCTCCCTCCTCCCTCTCTCCCTTCCCTCCTTCTCTCTGTCCCTCCTCACCCTCCTACTTCTCTCCCTCCCCCTTCTTTCTGTCCCTCCTCCCCTCCCCTCCTCCCTCTCTCCCTTCCCTCCTTCTCTCTGTCCTTCCTCCCCCTCCTCCCCTCCTCCCTCTCTCCCTCCCCTCCTTCTCTCTGTTCCTCCCACCACCTCCCACAACTCCTGCAGGGGAGCCTTGGCTGGAACAGCACAGCCTCATTCAAACTTTCCTCTTGTCTGAAGTCTGCCCCATTCTCCTCACTGCTGCCTGGGCAGTGCTCTAATAACAGCCTTCCCCTACTCATCAGCCTTCATTAGCTGCTCTGCTAATCAAATAAAGGATTGATTCTTCATCAAGATATTTAAAGCCCCACTACGAAAGCGCAGCAGCCATGGCTATCTGGTACCCCATGGCCATGGGCCTCAACAAGGGCCACAAAGTTACCAAAAACGTTTTGAAGATGTGACACTGCTGCCGCTGTGGGCGTTTGACCAAACACGCAAAGTTTGTGAGAGATATGATCCAGGAAGTGTGTGGATTTGCCCCTTATGAGAGGCGGGCCATGGAATTGTTAAAAGTCTCCAAGGATAAGTGAGCCCTTAAATTCATCAAAAAAAGGGTGAGAACTCACATCGGAGCCAAGAGGAAGAGGGAGGAACTCAGCAATGGCCTGCCTAACTGCCATGAGGAAGGCTGCTGCCAAGAAGGACTAAACTGGACCCTGCCAACCCTCCCCCGACTTAAACAATAAAGATTTGACAAATAAAAAAAAAAGATATTTAAAGCCCCACCCTATGAGGAAAGTGAAGGGTCCCAGAACTCTCTGGAGTTAGAGGACTGGCCGATGACAGTTGCTACCTGGGGACCTGAAGTCAGTCACCTCCTGTCCTTAGGCCTCAATGTTACCGGCTGTAAGATGAGGAGACTACTATCCAGCCTCCTAGGGCCCTTCCAGTCTTGACCGGCAGTTCTGCAGTCCTATGGCCATCCAATCCTAACTTTGCTTCCTCTCTCCCTCCTGCTGCCCCCTCCTTTATTGAGCACACTTTTTGAAAAATTCCTTGCTATAAATCTACATAGTCGCCAGTACAAATTCCTGTATCAGCCATGCTCGAAGATGTCAGTTTAAAATCATCTACAGCTGAGGTCCATCAGCTCTCTGTTCAGAGTGAATGTGTGTTCCAGCTGCCTTCTGCTCAGCAGCAAGGTGGCAGAGTGAATAGAGTTCTGGGCCTTAGTTTGAATTCAGCCTCAGACACTTACTAGCTGTGTGACCATGGGCAAGTCACTTCACCCAGCTTGCCTTAGTTTCCTCATCTGGAGAAGGAAATGGCAATATCTCTGTCAAGAAAGCCCCCAATGGGGTCATGAAGCGTCAAATGTGATTAAAAACACCAATCTAACTTTCCAAGTCTTCCAGAGTTTTCTGTCCATCATGTTCTAGTTGTAGAAATCATCCTTCTGCCTACTCTGCTCTGTATCTGTTCACAGAGGTCTTCCAAGGTTTCTCTGAGACCGTCCTTTTTGTCATCTCTTATGGTACAATAATAGCCCATTCATTCACAGGCCAAGATTGGTTTAGCCATTGTCCAATAGGACTCCTTCCAATTTTGTTCTATCTCAAAAAAAAAAAGTTACCGAAGATATTCCTGCATGTATGAGCCCCTTGCCCTTTTACAGATGTCTTTGGGGGATCACTGGGTCAAAGGCACGATTTGGTCACTTTCTGGAATCATGCAATTCGGCTCCTGTAACTCCCTCTTCCTCCAGCCAGACTGGATCATCCATTGCTCTCTGCTGTTCCCCTATGTTGTGTCTCTGCTCCTGTTGCTCCCCACCAGCCAGGCTCAGCACAGTGTCCTCACTCATTTCTTCCCATCTCGAGAAGCTCAGCTCACGCACCCCTGTCCCCTCCTCCCTATCCCTCCTGGTCTCTCTCCTGACCCTCTCCTCTGTCCTCATTTCATTCTGGGTGTATTGTTTTGTGAGGGGAAGGAGGACCTCGGTTCAGATTTTTGCTGCCTCTTAGTTACTGTGTGTCCTTAGGGAAGCTGCCTAACCGCTCTGGTCCTCTCCACAGCATGGTAGACCAGCAGACTTCTCAGGTCTCTTCCGTCTCTAAGTTCCTGCTTCAGCATCCTGTGAAATGAGTAGAGTTTCTCGAGAGTGCGATTGACATCCTACCTTTCTATCCCTAGCATGCTTACTCACACAGAGAAGGCACTTGGTAAGTGCTGTGGAGACAGACAGAGACAAATCTGCCAGGCAGCTTGGGATCTGAACCGTCCTGACGGTGATTGAGGCCAGAAGGCCCCAAGCTTCCTCCCACATTGCCGACATCCCCTGCTGGCTCCCTGGTTTGATCTGGTCCTGCCAGACCTGGTGATCTCCCAGACATGATAGGAGGGTGTTGCTTCTCTGGAGCAGTGACTGTTCTCCATCCGGCCCTTCCAAAAGAGAGCAGCCTTTCCAGGGCATGCCTGTAATACCTGCCACAGAGCCCTTTGCTGCTGGGCTCCGGGGGCCAGAGGAGGCAGCAGCCAAACCTCAGATGTTTGGGGTTTCCTGGTTCCATGACCCTGGGCAACCTTTTTCCACTCCATAGCGTTTCCAGTTATTTTATTATTGGATTTGGTAAGTCTGATTGCACTCTTTGGCACTCAACTACCTGGGCTCATTCCAGTTCTAGCAGACATGATCCGGGAGTCTAATAGTAGAGAAAGCCACAGAACCAGCCCCCCATCCCTTGCCTGACTTTCCAGGGGGATCTGTCCCCTGTATCCTACTCCCAGAATCATCTGGCCCTTTTCCTGCCAGAGAGCTCATGGCTCCCCTTTCAGAAGGACAGGCTGAGATATGCAGAGACCTTGCAGGACAAGGTCAAGGCTGTGTAGCGACTGGGGGGCCAAGCTTACCTTGGAATGCCTCGAACTGGCCCTTCCCCAAGACTGGGGTTTGTGAAGGCAGCAGGTCCCAGTATGTGAGGAAGGTAAGTTAGACGAGAGACCCCCCCCCCCCCCGAGACCCTCGGCTGCTCCTGCCACCTGGCTCAGGATACGAGGAACAGCAACTTTATAGACTCCAGCCCAGTTATAAGGAGTCACATGCAGGGCTGCTTGGGGGACGTTCTGACCTAAAGCAATTGGAATGGGGTTTTTGCCTTTAAAACATATATATGTATGTATGTGTAGTTGTATGCATATATAGTATACGTATATATTAAATTTTATTATGTATTTTATATTTTACGATCTCTATGTATTTTTAAGCTGTATGCTTTCTGGTAGCCTTCCACGGTTCTTGTAGGGGCCAGACGCTGCTGGATCAGAGCAGGGGTGGGCCGAGTTCAAGGTCACAACAGACAGTCTCAGGCTCTTTCCTTTCCTTTGGCTTCCCTTCTCGCTCTCCCTGAACTTTGAGTATTCAGGAGTTTCAGGTGTGACTAGGCAGGAGGGAGGAGTCATTGGCAGCTTCAGTCCCAGGCACTTACAGCCTCCTCCTCCAAGGGCAAATGGAGTCAGCTTCTGCCTTTGGTTTGGGGTCTAGAGCTAGAACAGAATAGTTCAAGCCCCTCATTTTACAGATGGGGAAACTGAGGTGCAGAGAGGGGCAGTGTCTCGCCTGAGGCCACACACATAGGACATGGAAGAGTAAGAGATTTCAGATGAGTTTCTCTGGCACCACAATCAGCACTCTGCGCACTGTTCCCAGAGGGAGGTCCTGGGCATGTCCGAGTGGGCGTGATGGGTCCAGCTGCCAAATGGGTCATGTATGCAGATACCTATGCTTAGTCAGTGATCCTTGCTGCCTGGGCTGGGCTATCCCCTGAGGAGGGGAAAATGAGGCCTGCACTCTCTCCTTTTCCCTATCCCTTCTTCCAGAGCACAACAAGAGAGGGGCAGGGGATTTCTCTCCATCACCCCCTCCCTTGAGAATCAAAGTTTTCAATAAGGTAGGTTGCAGGGGGAGCTCCTCAATTTGACCAGGGACTCCCCTATTCTATGTCTCTTAAAGCATCCAAGATGTCCAGTGATGACTTTCCCAAATCGGAAGCACCCCTGTCTAAGCCGCGGTCTGTCATCCACCCTGAAGCTACCCAAGAGCACTGTCCTCTTGGTTTGGAGTGCTGAGGCAGATTCTTTCTTTTCTACAAAGGACGGGGTGGAGACCTCTGGAGGTAACATGACTGGGCCAGTGTCAGCAGATAATCAGAGGCATGACTTGTGGTTAACTGGCCAAAGGAGGACCTAGAGACATATCTAGGGTGGAGTCACTGCCCCTGAGAAACCTGGACAGCTCCAACTTCCCAAGGCCACAAGACCCTGACCCTCCTCTGTTAGGTGGAACCGTAGCTGGGCATGGTGCTTTGGGGGTCGAATGACCCTTTCACAGGGGTCACAGGGGTCCCCTAAGACCATCGGAAAACACATATTTCCAATGGTCTTAGGAACCGAGACACAGCTCCTCTATCCTCTCCAGGCAGGTCCACCCACATGCAGATATGCCCACATACAAGTATTAAAGGGTCGGACATTAAGAAGGTTGAGAACCACTGCCTTTGATCCATTTGCTGGCTTTCAGTGGGGTGGGAGGACATTAGTGGGGCAGGGCAGTTAGCAGAGGATGAAAGACTGAACTCTTTGCTGAGCTCCTGGGTTTTTGTTAAAGCGGGTCCAGGTCATGGTGCAGCCACAGCTGGCCCTGAGCCCTTCCATGATTTTCTTTATCTTGTTGATTCTGTGCCCAGGAGTGAAGACCGACCACTGCCGTTGGTGTCATTGTGCTGATTTCACTGTGCTCAGCTCTCCTGGGTTGGGAACGCTGGCATTCATGGAAGACCTGACCTTCCTGGGGAGGATGGAGGCTCCAGAGATATTTCAACTGGATTCATCCAAATGTCTGTGCCTCTGGGACTGATGATATGAGCGCTGCCATCCAAAGGGGGAGGAACCCAAGGATTCTGGGCACCGTCATCAGCTCCCTCTGGTGAAGAGGGGCGGGGCACACAGCTCCTGGGTGAGCACCGAGCTTCTCAATGCCAGGTTCTTACTTGAGGAATGACGGCATTCCCACGGTGCCTCACCCACAGGGTATGTGTGGGTCATGCTCTGCCACAAGGAAAATTTGAACTTGGCTCTCCTGACTCCAAGGCTAGCCTTCTGCTTGGGGGGTGGGGTGGGGGGTTGGGCTTCAGCCTCCTTGGGCACAGTGAAATGTAGACTCATTTCCTCACAAATTAAAAATGTAAATCAATCCCCTTGGGTACCTGGTTGGTGGCTGCATGCAGATGATCTGCCATTGGTCTGATGGTTTCCACTTTGTGCCCCCACTTTGGGAAAAAGAGGGAGCTCTTGGGACGAAAGCAGATCAAAATGCTTCCATTTGTCCTTTCTCCAATAACAGTCATGAGTGTTTTAAAATGGGTGGTTTCATTAGGAGACAATTAGGTTTAGTAAATCAATCAGCAAGTGCTTTTGTGAGCACCCACTGTGTGCTGGACCACATTTGGGGCTGGTGTGACAGGACAAGGAGTAAAGCAGTCTTTAGTCACAAGGACTTTCCCTTCTCATGGGACCTCACACACAAATATGCATGGACACACATGGCCATGGCACACACACGTACACACATGTACACATATAGCACAATGTGTGCCACACACAGTGCATACACAATGCACCCATGTACACCCATGTACACATATGCACAGGCATGTGTGCATGCATACAGCACACATTTACAGACACATGCACATGCAAGGTGCGGTGTTCCTAGCATAGAAACGCTATACACAACTACATGTACCTACCCATGTACACACAGACATGTACATACATGTGTGTAGACACACACATGCATGCATGTATCTTGGTTAGTTAAAATGATCTGATTAAGCCCCCACGTTTTACAGAGGAGGAAATGAGGCCTGTAAAGCCATGGTGAAACAGGAAGTCAAGATTCAAATTCCTTCCTGGGCCTCAGCTTCCTCTCCAGTGAAATGAGGCGCCTCCCAGCCCTGGATCTAGGGCCTTTGGTCTCATGATTGGACACTTTGAAGCCTTGGTGGTGCCCTCCACACACACTTATAATCCCATCTCCCGACTTAGTGGGAGGCTGGAGAGTGCTCATGCTATAAATAAAGGGGAGCTGTCCCCATAATTACCAGTAATAAGAGTAGTTATGATACACGTAGTAAAATCCTCCCTCCTGAAAATCCCACTCAAAGAGTGCTTCCTCCGAGCAGCCCTCCCGGATTTGCCCAGTCAGCACAACCATCTTTTCCGGCTCACGCTCCACAGTCTGCTTGGCTCCTGCCTCCACATGCCCCCTTTCGGATTATTTAGCAATGTGTGCATTTGCCTATGTGCTCTCTTCCCCTCTAGATGGCTCCATGAGGACAAAGCCTTGCTCTTATCTAAAGTTTGTCTCTCCCCAGCGCCTAGTACAGTGTTCTGCGCACAGTGGATGCTTAATAAATGTGTCATTGCTACAGCTCAGTTGATTTTACACAAACACTATTGCCTGGTACGTAGTAGGATCTTTATAAATGCTTGTTGCCCTCTCCGCCGTGTAGTTCAGGCAATGGTCCCTTGGCATGGATCCCAGGCTTGACTATGTGCACAGCCACGAGGCTGTCGCGAGTGGCCTCCCAATGGTGAGTGGGCACTGACGTCACCAGAAGGGCAGCACTCTCCCTTACGTGATCACATTGAGGGGAGGAGCTAGTATGGAAGAATGCCAGCTCTCGGTCCACACCGTGGGAAGGGTAGATATCACATGGAAGAAGAGACCCTTTGTAAGTTCTTCCTGGAAGCCCTTCCCCTCTTCTACACTGTTACAGGGCCAGGCTGCGTCTTCAGGCTCCAGCCACATGCCTCCCTCCCTCTTATGTACTCAGCCGTCAGTCGGGATGGCCTGTTGGGCGTCCTCTCCCACTAACGAAATGCTATTTCTCACCTCGATGCATTTGCAGACGGGCTCTCTCCTGTCTGGAATGGTCTTTTTCCTCTCCTTAGACAAGTAGAGTCCTTGGCTTCCTGCAAAGAGGCCAGATTAGGAACCTGAGCCATACTGCAGCCATGGAGCGTGCTGACCGAGGTCACAGACACGGGCTCAAAATGCAGCTCCCCCGACCCAAATGCGCGCGCTGGCTCCCAGCTCACAGTCCTGATCTTGAGAATCTGCTTTCGGGAGGCAGAACATGCCTTAACAGAATATTCCGTTTTAAATTAAATTGTATTAATATAATGTTTTGTTTTTAGATGGCCTCTCCCCATGCCATTTCTCCCCTGGTCCCTCCCAGCCAGCCGCCAAGGAAAACGGGGCAAGAAGCACCCCGAACCCTCAGCAGCTCAGCCGAGACCGGCCTCACCAGCACCGTCTCTCTCTCCTGGGCTCCCGCTTCTCCTCTCCCTTCTCCAGGACGAGCTCAGTGCTCATTTCTCTTTGCTTTGTTCTTGTTCCTCCCTTTTACGTTAGAGTCGCGTCCGTGGTTCAGATTCCTTCACTCTGCATCAGTTCGTGTGCATCTTCCCGTAGACCAACGATTCCCTAAACTGACCGGCGTCTGTGTTATCCCCCTTTTAACTACCACTGAGGTGACCGCTGTCAATATTTGGGTGCATATAGAGCCTTTATGGTGTATCAGGGGGGCTCCTGGGGGAATGTGCTCTGCAGCTGCATCTCGGGGTAAAATTTGTTCCTTAGAGAAGGAATAGGATTACCATCGTGATCCCTGAAGTTGAAAGCCTAAAACCTTGGGGAGCAAGGGATTTTGGCCCATTATCTGCATGAGGAAAAGCTTCCTAGCAATCAGAACTAGTCAGAAAGTGGGATAGGCTTCCTCCCCTCCCCCCTCCAAAGTAGCTGGTTCCCTCCCATTGGATGTCCTGAAGTAATTTATGGAGGAGCACTTGACCCATAGGTTGTAGAGGGAATTCTACAATATCATAGTAGGTTATTCTTCTGGGGAGACACGAACCCACCAGCTGTTGCCTCAGTGCTATGTGGACTATGGAGGATGGTGTGTAAAAGCAGGGCTCATGGGAATGTCAGAGGGGTGCCCAATAATGTCTTTAAGTACTATTCTCTTCTGGAGAAAGTGATGAATATCCAGATACATAATGTTCTTTCTGCATCTGTTGCTGAAGGCTGTCCCGCATCCAATTTGCAACTGCTACCTTAAGTGCTTGTGTGGGAACGAAGAATCTTGTCATCCACATTTGGGGGACCTTAGACAAAGGCCAAACATAAGTTGTTGTTGGTTTTGTTTTTTTTTTTTTTTGCAGAGTTCCTACTTTAGTCAGGCCACTGAGTCAGAAAGTACCTGGCTCTTTCACAGTCTCACTAGAATCCCACATGTCCAATGTAAGCTCAGTCTTGTGGGACCCTAGACTATGTGTTACAAATGTCAGCTCCGGGAAGCAGGCGATTTCACTTTCTGTCTTTGTATCCCAGTGTTTAGCAAAGAGCAAAGGCTTGACTCATTTCCCTCTCCTGGGGGTACTCATCCAATGAAAACATGAACATGTCTTTCTTCTATACCCTTTGGGACTAAAGGTCATCCAGTTTTTCCCACAGACCTCAAAATGATGGGGAGCTCACTACTTTCTGTAGAGCCCCATACCACTTTTGGCTAGATTGAATTGTTAGAAAGCTTTTCCTTCAAACGAGCCCAAATTTTGTCTTTTTTTATCTGTCACACACTTTCCCTAGTTTTGTCCTCTTGGGACAAGTGGCACAAGTCAAGTACCTCCTCTACATGAGCACTTCTACAAGTCCTCCAACAAGACAGCCTTCCCCCGCCCTGGAAGTCTTCTCCAGACTCAAGCTCCCAGCTCCTCATATGGCTAAGTGACCTCTCCCCCCATCCAGATCACCTTCCTCACTGTCCTGCTTTAAAAGGTTGTGCCCAGACCTGCATATGGAGACATGCATATTGATGTCTTCTAGCTTTATTTCTCCTGTCTCTGTCTCACTCTCTCCCTGTTCTCTGTCTCTCTGTCAGTGTCTCTGTCTGTCTCTCTCCATCTCTCTCAACGCAAGCTCAGAGCTCATTAACTGTCTTGGCTTCCATGTCACATTCTTGCCCCATATCAAGCTTGTGGTCTGTTAAAATCCTCAGATCTTTTTCAGATGGCCTGGGCACAGCTTTTAGGAATGAGACAGAGATAGCCCCTCTGCCCTGGTCAGATCCTGCCTGGTATATTCAGTTCTAGGGATCATGGCTCTAGTGGACACCTGGGGTCAGGGTGTCTGGTGGGTCACATTCGGTCCTGGGGGGTCAGGAGGGCAGCCAGGACTGACAAAGGCCATGTTATTGGAGCATCCGTCAAAGGCGCCCGGGATGTTCAGGGTGTGGAAGAAGGCTCAGCAGGAATGGGAGCATGGTCTTCAAACTCGGAAGGCTCTTTCTGAAGCAGATGCTGAGCTATGCTGATGTCTGTGCCCAGGCCTAGAGGTAGCTAATGAGCCCCCGGGACCAGGCAGACTGACCTTCCTGACCCCACTCAATGCTTTGGTCATTTTTCATTTGTGTTTCACTCTCTGTGATCCTATATGGGGTTTTCTTGCCAGGTACTACAGTGGTCTTCCAGCTCACTTTACAAATTAGGAAACTAAGGCAAGTAGGGTTAAGTGACTTGCCCAGGGTCACACAACTAGTAAATGTCTGAGGCTGGATTTGAACCCAGATCTTCCTGACTCCAGACCCAGACTTCTCTCTCCACTGCCAATGCCACTCAGCTTTGCTTTGGTTTGGAGATGACTTCTGTCTCAGATGACAGAGCCTTTTCACGCCATGGTCAGTCAATTGATGAACTTTTATCAATCACCTACTGTGTGCCAGGCTCAGCACTAGGGGGCCATGGAGGGAGGAGAAATACAGACAAAGGGAAGCAGTCCCTGCTTTCCACCAGCGTTCAAGGGGAAAACAGAGAAAGTTGCTGGTCAATCAGCATGCAGACCTTCCATTTGAGGAGGGCACCAAGGGCGGCCATCTTTTCATCCTGCCCAGCCACCGTCCTCTGGATCTCATGCCCTCCCCTTCCCCACTTCTGCATCTTTTCCTCTTTTTCACCCTCAATAGACTGTGAGCTCCTCAGGGCAGGTACCAGCTCTGGACTTTCATGTCTTCCCTAGCACTTAGCCCAGTACTGGCCTGCAGCAGGCACTTAACAGATGTTTATTGAATGACTGATTTATTAAGCACCAGCTGTATGCCAGCCAAGCCCTAGGGACATCAGACACACCCAGAGTGGCCCCTGTCCTGAAGGGGCTTATCTTCTGCCAGGAGAGGCAGCACACACCTCTCCACTCTGAGCAGGTAACCAGGGACCAGGCAGCTGTAGCAGGACCTGAGAAGACCCTGTACAGGAGGCTGATGCTTTCTAGAAGCCCTTCTCCCTGTCTCCCTCTGCCCAGCTTCAACTGTGCTGGGTAGATAGACCCTAGGTCTTTCTTTCTGGCATAGTTAGAGCCCATGAGTTGAAACTCTGGCTCTGTTTCTGTTCTGTGGGTGACCTTGGGCAAATGCCCTCCTTTCTCTGGACTCAGTTTTCTCACCTGTCTAATGAGAGGATTAGGCTGGTTGGTTCCTGAGGTCCTTAAAGGTCCAGAATGATGCTCCCCTAACCCTCCTGATGGGTGGGGGTGGGGCAGAATAAAGGTGGCTGGGAGGGAGATCAGGACAAGTCCTGGAGAAGCCAAGGCTTGGCCCCTAGAACCCTCATCTCTCAGCCAGGGCACCCCCTTTCCCATCACACTCTACTCAGCCAGGGTATTCCCATCCCATCATTTGCAGCCCTTGGCTCCCTGGGCTAGGAGAGTTAGAGGAGAAGGACTGGGGTGGGGCTCCCCTGCAAGGGCAGGACGTGGTGTCCTTCAGGACCAGGGGAAGGCTGGTAAGCTCTGCCCCACAAAGGACCTGTCAGCTGTCTGCGCTCTCTGCGCCACCTGCTGGCCCTGCCTGGGAAGCACAACCGCCCTGTTGTCCCTGGAGGAAGGACCGAGCGTGACCGAGCGCTGGAGGGGCTGTAGAGGCCTTTAAGCCCAAGCCTTCCCTTCCGGTCAGAAGAATGAGGAAGCTGAGGTCCAGAGAGGGTGAGATACTTGCCCAAAGTCACCCAGGGAGTGCCCCAGGTGGGATCTGAACCCAAGCCCCGGGACTCCAATCCAAGCAGCACATCTCACCTCCTCTCCAGCCTCTGGCTTTCCAGCATCAGCAGGCAGGAGAGCCGAGTTGTCAGAGTCAGGTGAAGGGGAGGTGTCTGGCCTCTCAGGGTCCTGCTGACCTTGCCCGGGGTCACAGTCCCCACCATCGTGTCTCTTCTTTCCACATCATGTCACCTGCACAATGTTCTCCTCACCATGGACAGTGATCCTGAAGTGTTCTCTCCTCATTGATAACAACAGCAATAAAAGCCACTTATTTGGCACTTTCAGGCTTACAAAGCACTTTACATTAACAACCCTGGGAGGTGGGTGCTATTGCTGCTCCCATTTCACACCCGGGGAAACTGAGGCATGAGCCATCCAGGACCGGATTAATGCTCTCTCCTTCAGTTCCTTCAGCCACAAAAGGAGGGGGACAGAGTAGGCAGTGTCCGAGGCCTGGGAGTCAAGTGTGAAGAGCAGCAACATCCCGGCGTGGCTGGAGGGTGCAGTGGGTTAAAAAGACTGACAGCATAAGAAGAGGCCAGGAGACGGGGCTTTACAAGCCAAAGAAAGGATACTCTCGTTGGTCCTGGAGGCAATGGGGAGCCTTTGGAGTTTATGGAGGAGGAGAGAGACATGGTCAGCTTTAGGGAAATCACTTTTCTCTGAGTTCACAAACCCTTAATGTCCCTTCAGTGCCCACTATGCCACCAGCACTGTGTGAGCCCCTGGGGAGACAGAGGCAACATGGCCCAGCCCCTGACTTTAAGGGGCTTCTTCCTCTCTGGGGAGATAATGGACATTAACATCTAGCTGGGACTGGCCAGTGAGGGCTCTGGCACTAGCTTGTGTGCTGCACAGGAGGCAGACAGAGAAGGGGTTAATGGGAAGCAGGGAAAGCCCTGGGCAGTCACTGGGGATCAGCATAGGCTCCAAGCCAAAGGGAGCATTTGGAGTCTACGACCCGGAGGTTTTCAGATCCCTCAGCATGGTTTCTAGACTTGAAACTCACAGCTTGAATGTCTGCATCCATCTGACACTCCATGAGGAGTCAGAGTTCTCCAATGGGGGCTCACAGTAACAACCACACACCCAACCAAAGCCATGGGGTCCTTCCTTCTTTGTCTACAACACAACTTTACTCTCTGCAAGGCGGCAGCCTGAGATGATCAGTACAGAGGCCTGAGATGATCAGTACAGAAGAAAATAGTCGCACAGGACCCTGGACAGAGCACTGATCTCCATTCAGAGGATCTGAACTCAAAGCCCATCTCTGACACTTTTTTGCTTCTGTGTTGCCAACCTCCAGAGGCTGAGTCTTCCATAAAATTGGGCCAGAGGTCCCTTCCAGGTCCTGAGGTCCCTTCCAGCTCTGGATCTGGGTGCCTGAAGGAATACTGAATAAATCCACCAGGGTGCAAACATGTCTCACTATGATGAGTCCATAGAAAAGGAATGAAGTGGTTCTTGGGATGGTGAGACCAGGGTGTGAGGCTGGTCCAAGGGGCCAACACCTCTCTCCTAATTTCTTCATGGAAGCAGGATTCAAGACACAGAGGGCTTGGTGAGCTGATTTGGAGACTACTTGTTCTGCAGCCCTCAGAAAGGTTGGGGGAAAGGGGCCATGGCATAACGGCATCCTGAGAAGGATGGGGGAGGCTAGCCAAAGAAGAGGCACCAAAGGAAGGGTCCTGGGGCCCACCAGTCTTAGCAGGAGCTTGTGTAGCCAGTATCTGCAAGGGTGTTCCCGAGCTTCTCCCTTCTGTCAAAGAAACATCTGCATCTACTTGTATCCTACCAGGCCACAGGATACACTTGCCGCTCTACTTTGGGAGAGGGAGCAAGGGAAGGGACTTGGTGGGGCAGAGGCTTGGTGGTTGGTGGGGTGGCAAGGCCTTGCTTGGTGGTCTGTTGTGAAGCATGGTGGGGTCTGTGGAGGGTGGTACAAACAATCATGTGTGTGTGACTCAAAGTCGAGAAACGCCAGATTGACGCCAGCAACGTCCAACAGAAGAATGGTGCTGACATGATGGATGGAAGCCCAGAGTTCTTACCCCACTTCTCCTGATTATTTGGGGCTGGAACAGAGGCAGCATTTGTCACAGTCTCCCCGTGCCTGGCCAGTGGACTCCTTGCTCTCCTCTCTGTGAGTGTGGGCAGAGAATTCTGAGCTCTACCCCATGGACTCTTGGACTCTGCTAGGATTGCTCTTCTGGGGGGTCCTGCTGGACCCTTTGGGGGGCATTGCCCCCATATCTCCCCCAATCACTTAGACTTTCACCCAATTTCTGCTGAAAAGAGATTGGAGGGAGCCCCCTCTGCTCTGATTTTTTCTGCTCTCTCATTCTAGTTGATCACATGACAAGATGGGGCACAGGTCGTCTGTGACTTTGAAAAAACCCTTTCTTTTTCCATGAGCCTTCCCCTCCCACCCATTATTTGTTGTTCCAAATCTTTGTTATTTTCCTTTCCCTTCCATTTTTACTAGTGTTCTATGAAACCTGCCAATATTTTTTTAATATCAGTTTGAATCAGATTCACATTCTCCTTGAAACCCCCATAAAGCTGAGCTACGCGTCTTGGGAAGGATAGAAAGGGAATGGAAGTTTTGGCTCCTAGGGAGAAGCTGTTTGTGGTTTTAGTCATTTCATGCCTTCATCTCCCTGGGTTTGGGGCTCTAGGATAAACGTCCCCCCTGCTTCAACACCAGCCCCACTCCAGGCTGCCATCGGGGGGTGCAACGCCTCTCCCTCTTGTTGGCCAACAACACCCTGGGGAGGGGTCCCCAGGAACTCACTTCAGATGCTTATGGAGAAGATTCCTGGAGCCTCATTGCTGATGGCAGTGATCTTTCATGGGATCAAAGGGGCCTCAAGGGCTTCTGGTCCCATCTACTCATTTACAGAGAAGGAAACTGAGATCCCTCATGTTTATGAGTCCTGCAAAGGTCACACAGGTGGTATGTGGTCTTGTGATGCCCAGTGCCCCATCACCCTGGACAGCCTCCCTCTTCTTCATCAACCTTGTCTTCAATGACTTGTCAGTGGGTCTATGATCTCACCAATGCCATCCCTGACTTCTCATCCTGGATAATTCTCATCCATATCTTCCTCTTTTATTTTAATTTTTGAAACTTATTATTCACTACACCTGTGTCTTCCTGTAGAGACCCCACAGAGATCCAGTCGCCAAGTCAATGGCTTTGGTCTTGCTTACATTCCATGAGATCAGTGCCACACCCAAGATGTCCAGGACAGCTCGGTTTGACTCTGCCCCTGTCACCTACCCCCATGTGACTAAGGACCAATCACCCCATCTCTCTGGTCATCAGTTTCTTAATCTGTAAAACAAGGAGTTTGGACCAGACCTGAGGGATCTGAGGTCCCTAAAGTTCCACATCCAGGACCCATGATCCCTCCCTCTGGTCCCATGATTGGCCCAGCTCCCTTTCCCCCAGAATCTTTTCTGAGTAGTGGTCTCCATCGGTCAATCAGTAAACATTAATTAAGCACCAACAGTAGAGAAACAAAGAAAGGTCAGAAATCATGCCTCATCTTAATGAGCTCATAGTCTAATGGGCAAGGCAACATGCTAACAACAATGTGATACGTATATGCACACATCCACGCGCACACCCATGTATGTGTAAAAGTTTCACACATCTATGTGTAAAAGCGCGAGCAGAGGGTGGAGCTAGAATAAGAGGGACCAGAAGAGGCTTCTGGGAGAAGGCGAGGTCTTCGAAGGGAGAGTCGAGAAAGGAGGAGGTTCCTGGACCAGAGAAGAGCCAGAGACAGAGCCTGAAGTTGCAGGACTGAGTGTCTTATGTGGGGACCAGAGTTACTGGACTGGAGGATACATAGGCTGGCATAAGATGTAAAAGGGCCAGGTGGGCACACAGAAAGAGAGTGCCGGGCCTGGTGTCAGGAAGAGCTGAGCTCAAATGAGACCTCAGATGCTTACTGGCTGTGTGACCCTAGGCAAGTCACTTCATGCTGTTTCCCTCAGTTTCCTCATCTGTTAAATGGGCTGGAGAAAGAAATGGCCAACTGCTTAGAGTCTCTGCCAAGAAAACCCCAAATGAGGTCATGAAGAGTCAGACCCAGCTGAACAGCAATGCCTCTCCTGGTCTACCTGCCCTTGCCCCATGCTTTTCCTACTTGTCCTGTTGACTCTCTAGAGATCCAGAGTTTCCATGACTCACTTCCAGGAGGTAAAAACAGGAGCCACCTTGATTGGGAACCGCCAATAGGAGCTGAGTCCCACCATCATGGCCCCACAAGGCGATTGTCCTTGGCAATCCCCAGGGGAGGTAAATGTGGCCCTACCTCTTGGGCTGTGAATTTGCCAAAGTGGAGGTAATGGTAAGGTGGAGGGTGGAGGAATTAGGATTTGAACACAGCTCTCTTCTGTGACAGTCTACTGGATCCTTGTCATGTGACTCTAGCGTAGGGTAGGAAATTGTCTCCCACTCTCCAGACTCCAGTGGTGTAATCTGGGCCACAGCATCCCATATTTAAAGCTGGGAGAGATTCCAGAGGCCTTGTAGCCCATGTATCCTGTGATACAAATGAACAAACAGACTGAGGGTAAGTGACTTGACTGAGATCAGACCTTTGCTGTGTCAGAGGGAGGATTTGAATGCAGTTCCTCATGCCTCCAAATCCAGAGCTCCCCCCCCCCCCTGCATCTGCTTCCTGGGAGACTCTGTAATGACACCAAGAGCCCAGGTGAATTCATGAGAACTTTCTCTCTTGTAGCTCTGGGCCCCCACTCAGGAATCCTGGGATGAGTGGGTGAGGCAACCTAGTAGATGGAGGCTGATCCCCCTCTAGGGTACTTCCTACTGTGTTACAGGAAGAAGTTTAATTAAAAAAGCAGAAGAGAATCTCCCCCAAACCCCAAGTTCAACAGCTATGAGTGCCAATGGTGGGCTGTGTCCCCAGAGTCCTTGGTAGCCCCAAGCCTGTGGGCTTCTCTGTTGAGGGCCCTGCCACACATTCTGTCTTGACCTCAACTTGAACGGGGCATGGCACCTCTCATCCATCTCTGCCCACCCTCTTCCCTTCTCTCTTTCTCTGGGGAAAGGAGGAGGAAGGGCAGAGATTAAAGACACCACCTGCTGCTCTAGGCTCCAGATTGACTCCGGGCGGGAAAGGAGCCTCTATGTCTAAGTTAGAAAGAAGCCCATGCTGGACCACTGGCAGGACATTAGACCAGCAGTGGGTGGAGAGAAGCACTGACTAGACACGCAGTGGGGTTACAGGTCTGCACCTTATAGGACCACGGATGAAGAGTGGGAAGATATCTCAGGCCGTCTAGTCCAACATTTTACAGTGGAGGAAACTGAGACCCAAGGAGGTAAAGGACCATGGCCCAGCCTCCATGGGGAGCTCAGCTGGGGAGCCAGGATTCAGCCTTCCCACTCTGGTGGTGGAGGCAGGTATTCCCTGAGTGAGGGCTCAGACTGTGGGGTGGATGGAATCATCCAGAATTCTGGGGATAGGGGCTGTGCCCCTGGGGGTGGATGCCCAGGGACAGAGCTGGATAGCCTACCCTGGACCTAGCTCAGGATTCTGCACCCCTGCCCCCCGCCAAGGCAGCTGTGAATAGCAGAGCATATTCCTGGAAGGACTGCACAGTCCAGCAGCTTTCTTTCTTGTAGTAATTCAAGCCTCCAACTCCAAGGCCCAGATGTCTCTGTAGGAGATCCTGGAGGCTGACTGGACTCAGTCCTGGCATGGCCAGACAACACCTTTGCCATTTCTGAATCCCATGCCCTGGCCTGATGTGTGGGGAGGGGTCCTCTTCCATAAGCTTCCTTGTGTGTGACTCCAGGGCCCTGTGCCCCAGAGAGCTGGAGGCTCCCAGCCCCTTCTGGAGCCCTGAAGCCTTTCTGTGGATACTGGGGCATGGCCACTGCCCCTGCTGAGCCCCAGGAAGGCCACAGCTGCAGCAACCCACAGCTGGAAAACCCTTCCAAGCTCTGGGGGAGTCGATTGTGGGTGAAACAGAGCAATACTTCTGTCTTAAAAATAGATTTTATCTGGGAAAAGAAAGCAGATGGGGATGGAGATGAAACGTGGCCTGGTTGGGGTTGTGTGTGGTGTGGGTTTCAGCCACACAAGGGAGGCCCAGGAAGCAGCAGGGGGTGAGTGTCTGGACCCCTTCCCTCCTCCTTTCCCCCTTTAGATCTGTCTGTAAACCTCACAGCATTCTGTCAGTGGGGACGCTCACTGGGAAAGCCTGTTCTTGTCAGGAGGAAAGCAGAGGGTGTGGAGGGGGACTCACTCTTGGCTGAACTTGGACCAAGGTCCGGATTAGGATTTGGATGCTATTTGCCCCCTGATGACTCGAGCCCAGAAATGCCCCCATTGGAAATGGCCAGACATAGAGGCTCAGTTCCTTTAGGAGCTGTCGTTGCTGAGCTGGGATGAAAACAGGCTTTGCTGCAGGGGTAAGTCAAGGAAAGGGAAAGCCCTGGGACTCTTGGGACTTCTAAATGCTCACTGGGGAGAGGCTCCCATTAGATTTTATGAGGATGCTGAATGGTCTTTAATTCCCTACTAGGACTTGAGGCCTGGGGGAGCCTGTATGTTCCTGGCTTTTGTAGCCAAGGTTTGAAAGAATATGCTGACAATAAGAAGAGAGTCCTTAGTAAAATGTAAGCTCCCTGAGGGCAGAAACTATTTTTCTTTTATTTCTTTGTGTCTCCAGGGCTTGTTGAATAGATACTTGGATGGAAGGGTGGACAAATGGGAGCATAGATGGATGAGTGGATGGATGGTGTATCAATAATGAGATATTCACAACACCCATGATGGTTATGAATAGGTTGGTGTAGTTTTGGATCACAAAATATAGCAAACTCTCCACATGGAAGGCAGAACCAAGGTCTTTATTCAGAAACCATAACACTGAGTCC
>CM053593.1:387698390-387715121 GCA_028646575.1 Pseudocheirus occidentalis | reverse complement strand
ACCAGTGAGCCAGAGTTTGTGGGAGCTGTAGAGATGGCACCCTCCTAATAGCTCTGGCAGCTGTGAAAACTCCAACGATTTGGGACAAAGTTCTGTCCTCTGGAATCAGAGTTCTACTGTGGCAAAGAGCTCAAAAGTCAAGTAATTGGCAACATGAGCAAGCAAAGGAAGCAAAGCAAGCACAGAAATCCAACTTTAGATTACTTTTGAGGGGACAAAAAGGATCAAAGCATGGAATGGAAGAAAATGGAGTTGGAACTCCTGCACTAAAAGCTTCCAAGAAAAATATGAGCTGGTTACAGCCCATGGAGGAGCTCAAGAAGGATTTTGAAAATCATGTAAAAGAAGTGGAGGAATAATTGAGAAGAGAAATGAGAATGATGCAAGAAAATCATGAAAAGAGAGCCAACAACCTGATTGAAGAAAATAACACCTTTAGAAATAGATCAATTCAAATGGCTAAAGAGTTCTAAAAAACCAATGAGGAGAAGAATGCCTTAAAAAACTGAATTTGCCAGATGGAAAAAGAATTTCAAAAGCTCACTGAAGAGAATTCCTTCAGAATTAGAGTGGAGCAAATGGAAGCAAATGACTTTATGAGAAATCAAGATACTATTAAACAGATCCAAACAAATGAAAAAAATAGAAGGCAATGTAAAATATTTCCTTGAAAAAACCACTGACCTGGAAAATAGGTCCAGGAGAAACAATTTAAAAATTATTGGACTACCTGAAAGCCATGATAAAAAAAAACCTAGAAAACATCCTTCAGGAAATTCTCAAGGAAAATTGCCATGACATTTTAGAACTAGAGGGCAAGATAGAAACTGAAAGAATTCACCAATTGCCTCTTGAAAAAGATCCCAAAAAGAAAACTCCTAGGAATATTATAGCCAGATTCTGGAGTTCCCAGATCAAGGAGAAAATATTACAAGCAGCCAAGACAAAACAATTTGAACATTGCGGAAACACAGTTAGGATAACACTGGATCTAGCAGCTTCTACATTAATGGATCTAAGGGCTTGGAATATGATATTCTGGAGGTCAAAGGAGCTAGGGTTAAAACCAAGAATTACCTACCCTGCACAACTGAGTATAATGTTTCAGGGGAAAACATGGTCATTCAATGAAATAGAGGACTTTCAAGCATTCTTGATGAAAAAACCAGAGTTGAATAGAAAATTTGACATTCAGATTCGAGAAGCAAGAGAAGCATGAGAAGGCAAACAGCGAAAAGAAATCATAAGAAACTTATCAAATTTGCACTATTTACATGCCTACATGGAAAAACAATAATTGCAGCTTATGAAACTTTTCTCAGTATGAGGATAGTTGAAGGGAATATAAATGTGTATATGTATACATACATACATATGTCTATATAGGAGGGCATATATGCATATGAATACATATGTGAGTGTGTGTATATATGTGTACAAGTATACATAGACAGAGGGCACAGGATCAATTGAATAGGAAGGGATTATATTTTAAAGGTGAAATTGAGAGGTGAGAGAGAAATATAATGAGAGGAGATGGGGAGAGACATAATGGGGTAAATGATCTCATATAGAAGAGGCAAGGGACAACTGTTACACTGGAGAGGAAGAAAAGGAAGGCAAAAGGGAATGGATCAACCTTGCTGTCATTGAACTTGGTTTAGGGAGGGAATGACATACACACTAAGTTGGGTATCTTGCCCCTTGGAAGGGGATGAGAAGGGGGATAATAGAGGGGAGGGCAGGTTGGTGGGGAGGGTAGTTAGAAGCACACACTTTTGTAAAGGGACAGGGTCAAAGTAGAGAACAGAATAAGTGGGGGTGGGATAGGATGGAGAGAAATATAGTCAGTATTTCACAATATATCCACTATGGAAATGTTTTGTGCAACTACACATGCGCAACTTATATTGAATTGCTTATCTTTCTTGTAAGAGTGGATGACGAGGTAGGAAGGGAAGAATCTGGAATTCAAAGTTATAAAATCAAATATTTTTAAAATTATTATTATTTTTTACATGTAACTGGGAAATAATATATACAGGCACAGGGGTATGGAGATCCATCTTGCCCTACCAGAAAGTAGGAGGAAGGATGGGGGAGCACATAGGAGAGAGCAGATTGGGGAAGGGAAATGCAGTGGGATCATTGTTTTGGGGTGGTGGGTAGGGGAAAAACAGGGAGCAAATTTGTAACTCAAAATCTTGTGGAAATGAATGATGTAAGCTAAAAATAAACACAAAATTTAATTTTAAAAAATAAAGAGTCCAGGTTTATTGATAAATGGAAATCATGTAATGAAGTGGCGGAAACTGCAGCATGTCACTACTTGCTGCAAAACTTTAGCCCTGGGTGCCTAGAAAGACGTGATTGGGGCTGGCATTGTACACTAGACAATAGCAATCCTTCATAAACTCATAGAAGACAAATTCTGATCAACCACTATCCTCCAGCATATGCTTGAGAATTCAACAAATAAAGTCCACTGGAACTGCAGCATTATCCCAGGCAGAATTGCTGTCTACAATGGTCCAGACATCATACTGAAGAATGGAAATTTAAGGATGACATTTTAATAGATGTTGTCATACTGAAGACTCATAATCTCCAGCCTAGAAGCTGTGGAAACTTCAAAAAATAATAGAAGGAATACAAACATTTGGGGGCAGGATGAATGGATGCCCAGTGAAGAGCCTATGGGCAACAGAATGCCTTGGCAGCAAAAATGGAGAAGTGCTGAGGCGGATGGTCAGGACACCTCCTTTTTTGAAGGGCTTTTGGGATAAGAGGGTCATCCATCCAGCTGAGATGGTTTACAGTTAATCCTCTCTGGAGGTCCAGAGATAAATTATAATGGTGCTTCTAGGTATTTCCCTTTTCCAAATGTCTCTATTGTTAGTGGGTACCACTCTTGGATCTGTCAAGATCAAAGTCACCTGTTGTGTTCTGTGAATACAGAATGAAAACCTCTAAGTTACTAAAAATGAGCAGAGTTCAACTCTCTCATCTCTTTTTTCCAGTGGCCCCCATGAGGATTTCTAAAAGGAGGGAGATAGAACAAGAGCCCAGTTGATGAAGGGCATGGCTCCTGCTCTCTACACAGCACAGGTTGTCTTACAGCTACAGTCACAGAAATGTGGATTTATCAATAAACATTTAGTAAGCACCCATTAGATTCCAAGCAGCAGGAGATTCTAATATTTATGAGCACCAATGAGTCATTATATGCTGACTGCTCTAGTCCCAGATTGCCATACCTGTCTGTACCACTCACTCCTCCTTGTTCTCGCAAATAAAATATTTAGAAATAATCATTATCAATGAATCAATCAACAACCATTTATTAAGTGCCTACTGTATGATAGTCACTGTGCTAAACACGAAGCATACAAAAGAAGACAAAAATAGTCTGTAGTCTTGAGGACCTCGCATTCTAAGTAAATATATATGGGGGGAGGGGAACATGTAATTAGGCACATAAAAGATGTTTATAGAGGGGAGAGGCATTGACTATATTCCAGGCCCTTGGCTAAGCATTTTTAAAAAATATTATTTTAGTTGATCTTTGCAACACCCTGTGAAGTAGGGGCATTATTATTTCCATTTTATGGTTGAGGAAACTGAGGAAGGCAGAGATCATTTTAAGTAACCTGCTCAAAGTGCCACAGCTAGTAAGTATCTGAGGCTAGATTTGAACTCAGGTCTTCCTGACTGCAGGTCCAGCACTCTATCCACTGTTCCAGTAGTGTGTGTGTGTGTGTGTGTGTGTGTGTGTGTGTGTGTGTGTGCTTGGAGGGCACTGAATTAAGCACACAAGGTTCACCTAGGAATCATGAGGCCAAAGCTTGGTCCAAAAGAAGAGATACAATAAGGTACCTTCTTCCCTTCTTTGAACAAATGGGAGACTATGGGTGTGGGACATTCACTTGTCAGCAGATTCCCTTGAGGCTCTGGCATGTCAGGTTGAAATGCTTTTCCTTTTTCTTTGTTCCCAGGGATTGCATGCTGGAGTGGGGGTGGGGTGGAGGTGGGGGTGGATCTATTGAGAAACAAAGGGACCATAAAAGTGAAGGATTGGCAAATTCATAATTTAATCAATGTAGGGAGCTTCCTATAAGTAACTCTACCAACGCAAAATGGTGCCCAAGATGCAACTTGGCACCTTTGATAACTGACTGAAGACAGATTTGCTTTAAGTGACTTGTCCACAGTCATTCTGACTCAAGAGGTGGGGCTGGAACCCAGTTCTTTCTGTCTCTTTGACCAGCTCTCAGACCACTTAGGCAAAAAGGGTGATATCAAAATTTAATTTAAAAAATACACCGTAGTCAATGGGGCTGTGGTGACTTCATCCACAGGCTAATATCTTACAGGTACCCCCTGGCAGCACATCTTCATTCCTTTTGTTGTTATAGTCTTCCACTCAAGTCCTCCCCCAGAATCATGTGTCTGGGAGGTGGCCTCAGACTCTGTGCTGAAGCACAGACCTTGGAGGATCTTATCAAGCTTGATAATCTTTGAAAGAGGCCTATGAACTGACTATGTGAACATATGGGCCACTGGGTGAAGAGCTTTCCATCCAGTGAAATTCCTAAAGACTCAGGGGTGTTGAAATCTGCATTAGTGGATGGGGTATCCACACTTTTCCAAATCATGGATACTTGAAATAAGGAAGAATTATTTAAATATAATGTTATTGATAATTTTGGGTAACCTATGACTTCATGCTCTGGACTCTGGCAGAACCATAGGATCCTGCTGTCCAAGTGCTGAAATGAAAAAGGCATTGTGCACAGGTCATTAAAATGGACCCTCCTCTGCCCCTCAACACAGAGAAATCACTGCCTCTGCTTACAAAGAGATTACACTTTAGCTGTGGAAAGAAAATAAATATTAGCACTGAGTACTAGTACAGGTGCTCATCCAGGTGGGACCAAGACTAGGTGCATCCAAGCACCAGTAGACACACTCACAGACTCTTCTTCCAAACTAGGGCTACAATAAGTCAGGGGGACACTTAGAGAGGAAGTACTAGTGGATAATACTGGTGTCCTTAACCAGGTCAGTATGTGGTTGCTTGTGGAAGAACTTGAGTGGGAGGAATAGTAGCCAAGCAAAACTGGTAGGCCCCCCTCCCCCCAGAACCATGGCCCAGGACTCTTCCATCTTTGTGTCCATGTGGTCATTGATCCACTGGGAGAAACAACCAAGATCATGTCTATCTGAATCTCCATTTCTCTTGTGCTGCTCCAGAGCACACAGCACACCATGAAAGGAGAGAACTGAGCCACGAGACTGGGGTCCCAGAGACAGCCAAGAGCTGCATGTCTAACCATGGCAGCTGAGTTCACTCCCTCTGCTCTGAGAGGCGTGCCCTTGCCAGCCACATTGGCATGCAATGTCAAACAATAGTGCATACAAGACAGTATATAATTAAATGCTGAATTGTGTGGTATAGATTTTGCTTGCTGTGGGAGTTCAGAATAGGCTGAGATTGATGAGAATGGTCATAACCAGGGAAAGCTGCAGGGAAAAGGTGGTGGGATATGAGTTGGTCCTTGAGGTGCAATTCAGAGAGGTAAAGGAGGAGAGGGAGACATAGTAATGAGGGGAACTATATCAATTATGACATAGAGTGGGGAAAAAGGAAGGAAGGAAGGAAGGAAGGAAGAAAGGAAGGGAGGCAAGGAGGGAGGAAGGGAGGAAGGAAGGAGGAAGCATTTAAGTGATTACTATGTTTCATTCACTGTACTCAGTGCTTACGAATATTATCTCATTTTAACAACAGCCCTTTGAGTTAGGTTTATTATTAAACCATTTTACAATTGAAAAGAGTTACACAACTAGTAAGTATTTGAGGAGGGTTTGAACTCAGGTCTGACTCCAGACTCAACTCTCTTTCCAAGCAGGACTCATGGGAGTAACCCAGCACCATGGATAGTAGGTAACTAGACAGTGAGGGCACTCTTCTGGTCAGAATAGAGAGTATAGTGAATGATGAGAAGTAAGACTGGATGGGTAGAGTGGGAGGAAAGAAAGAAGTACTTTGAAGGCATAGCCATGGGTGCCTTTTCTTTCTGTCCCTCCGATTTTGAGAGCCTTTACCTGTTTTCCAGGTACCAAATCTCTCCAGACTGCTGTCAGGGATATTTCCAGAATTCCAGGAGCTGTGTTGCAGATTTGGATCTGGATTGAAAGGCACTCAAAATGTTTTGAGCCATCTTGGGGAGCCTTCTACTCCTCAGAGGGTACTTGGGAGAGTGCCAGGGTCTCCAGGAAAGTTCTGTTTGAGGAGGCCGTGTGGATTCTGGCTCAGTCTTAGGAATTCACTGGAATTTCTTGCCCAATATGTGCTTGGGATATTGTTTATTACTGATAAAACATGTACAAAAAAATGAAACAGGCTCTGGCCTCAAGGAGCTTATACTCAGATAAAAGGAAAGGGGACAGTGACTGGGACACATATGTACAACACTCAAAGCAAGCCCACTCAAGGAAAGCTTGAGGGAGGAAGTCACTAGCATCTAGAGGGATAGGCAGGCCTTGGAGGGCATCTTGAAGGTAATTTGGGATTCCAGGAGGCAGAGGACATGCCCACTCCCTTCAAGCATTTGACAAGCTGTCACCTCTCCTTTTGCTGGGTCCCAGACAACAGACCTGAGCTTAATGAAGGGAAATTTCAAAGAGGCACGTTTTAGCTCAATGTACAGCTCCTAACAATGAGCACAGTCCAAGATGGAAAGGACAGCCTCAGGGAGTTTGGTGAACCCTCCCTGCACAGGGGATCTTCAAGCAAAGGCAAGATGATCACTGATGAGGGATGTTGCAGAGCAGATATGTGTTCAGGCTTGAATTGGAGTAAATGGCCATTGAGATCTCTTCCCTGATGGGATTGTGTGCATGTAAGACCCCAAGGGGATTTCAAAGCATAGTAACCAAAGGCATCCTTGTTCAAACATCTTGTTGGCAGCTCCTCATCAAGAAGAGAAGGCCTTGCTGCTGGTGGCTGGCTCATAGGGTGAGTCTCCCCTTCTTTTCATCTCTTTATAGGGAATAGGAGTGTGTGTGTGTGTGTGTGTGTGTGTGTGTGTGTGTGTGTGTGTGTGTGAAGGTCACACATCCTTGAAGGAGTCCTTGAACCTAAGGATGAGTCTTGAGAATACTGGCCCCTTTGGGGGGGGGTGGCTGCTGGCCAGGCTAGCCAAGAGCTCTACTTGACAAGGCAAGAGGCACATCCCCCAGCGCTTGCTTCAGCAGTGGGCTCCTCCACTTTGAAATCTCTTGGACTCCCTCATTATGCGATTTCTAAGTCTGAAGAACGCCTGCTGGGTGTCATTAATATTCCTCCTCCTCCACCTACCATTACTCCTGACAGCAGAAATTAAAACATGAGATTCTCTTCATTCAGACCCAACCCACGGGACTTGGATTCCACGGGGAAGTTGCTAATCAAGCCAGGGGTTTGTAGATCGGCTTTTGCGAGCCAAAGTCTTTTCATTCAGTTTCCTGGGGTGGAGATGGAGAAGATCTAGCTCCCCTCCCCGCCCCCACTAGCTGCCTGACAATGGCCCCATTTTGCCTGGTGGGGGGGGGTGGAATGCCCTCCCCCAAGCTGGCTAAGGATAAAGGCTCACCCTTCACCGAGGTCTCCCTCACCGCACTCGGGGTTGCTATGGGCACTGCTGCCTAGAAGCAAGAAGAGGAGAGAGAGCAGAGAAAGGATTAGGGCTGCTCCAGAGCCTTCAGAAAGAAGCTGCTTATTACGCTCTATGTTTTTGTTTTAAATTACCTTCCGCCGTTAGATCATGTTTTATTCCTGCTCTAAGTACTGTTGACAGACGCGCTAATTCATGTATTTAAACAGATATTTAGCAACCAGCAGAAGATTCAGCTAAAAATAGGTCAGCATGCTAAACAGCCTGCTTAACATCAGGCCTGTTCTCCTCGTTAGGGAAATGGGACTTGTTCGGCCCTTAGCCACTTGGCTGAGAATGGGTGCTCCCAATGTAGGGGAACCCAAACATCCTCTCCACATGTTACAGACGGCAGATTCAAAGGGATACTCATTCCTAGAACGTTAAAGGGGGGAGTCTTGGGAGGTCAGCAACAAGAGATGGAGGATGACCAAGAGTTTTTATGAAGCAGACCCACAATTGTCTTCTCAGAAAGAAGGGCTCTTCATTAAAGAAAAAAAAATCACAATATATTCCACAAGAGGTGCTCCCTATATTATCTTGCTATTGCAATGAAAAGAAAACACCTCAGTGTAAATTAAGGGATGTATATCCCCTAAGTAGAGGGAAGGGATAGTCCTGCTGTAATGACCCTGGTCAGATCCCACCTGGAAGATGGCTAGTATTCTCTTCAGGGACCTAGTTTTAGAAGACCGATTAGTTGGGAAAGAGCCAGGATGGTGAAGGTCCTTAAGACCAAACCATATGAAATCCAGCTAAGGCATCTGGGAATGTTTAACCTGGCAGAGAAGGAGACTCAGAGGATGTGATGGCTGTCTTTGAGCGTTTAAAGGAAGAAACTCTGCTCCTCCTGCTTGATCCCAGAAAGCAGAACCAGGAGCAATAGAAGAAAGTTGTGCAGAAGACAACTGAGGCTTAGGTGTCAGAAAAGCAGAAAAAAAATAATAAACCCTTTTCTCACAATAAGAACCATTCCAAAGTGCATGGGTTGTCTCATAAGGTAGTGAGCTCCCCATCTTTGGGAATCTTCCACCAAGAGCTGTGTGAGCCCTTGTGGGGATGCTGAGAAAGAGCATGATAGAAATTTAAAGAGTGCTAAGCTTGGAGACAGGAGACCTGGGGTTAAATCTCATTTCTAATCTATAAAAGAGGAATAATTATGTCTCACAGAATGGTTGTAAGCATCAGATTACTCTGCTTTTGACACAGTCCTATAGTTTTGTTGGTGTGCAGAGAGTTCTTGTTCTGCAGTGATACAGAGTAGATGCCTATTCTGGGACCTAGCTGAGGCAGCTCAGCAGCTCCCTGGGCAGTCAGGGTGTTGGAGAGCCTGCCCTTCTACAGAGAGGAAGCCTGGTTCTCCCTGACTACCTGCTCCCTCCCCTTCAGTAAGAGCATGTAAGTGTATCTGGCACCCCTGATGGGGCAGGCTAGGCTGGAGAGGCATCGGTCATTAAGTACAATTCCAAAGCACTTTGGAGACTGAACTGGGTGAGAGTGCCAACCATTGTACTTGGCCTGGTACAGAAAGCTGTTGGGGATTCAGAGTAAGCAGGTCAGGGGTCTGAACCTTAGCCTCTCACTCACCACCACTGGCACCTGGGGATATGCCTTTCTCCTCTCTAGGCTTCATGTCCAGGTTAAAACAGATGGGCTCTGGGGTCCCTGCTAGCTCTGAAGGATTCTCCTAAGAGCCTGTGGGTATGTCTCTCAGCTCTTCTCAGCCTTGTTCTCCTCATCTGTAAAATGTCAGGCTTAGAATAGACATTCCTTGCAGCTCTGAATTTATCATTCCTTCTGAAAAGAATTAAGTGTCCTGGGTATATGGACAAGGCCTTCTTTTAAAACATTTTAAATCGATCTTTACAAGAATATATTCCTCTATAGTTCCGTCTCCCAGAGAGCCACCCCTTGTAGTAAGGGAAAAAAGAAAAAAGAGGGAAACCCCCAATTCTGCCAAATCAGCCAACACCTCCACCCAATCTGTCTTTGTCCATGGTGTCCCCTGCTCAGAGTGGGCAAGGGCTTCCTAGTCTGGGCTGGGCTTTAGCTCCTTTTTTGGACCTGTACTGGGATTGCTGCCACCGTGGAAGATGGCAATGAGAGCAACAAGAAGAATAGATTTTTCTATGGTGAATTCAGTTGGAATGGTGCTTCATCTACATCACTCCCTCGGAGCCCCACAAGAACCTGCAAAGTCAGCACAGAGATGCCATTTTCCATTTTATAAATGGGGAAACTGAGGCTTTCAAAGCCTCAGTTCCTGATTGACCAAGGCAGGATTTGAATGCAGGTCTGGGTTCAGCGAGCTGGTCACAAATACTGCCCTGCCTCCCCAACTGGAGTCCGGGTCTCCTGACTCCTTGCTCCTGCTGGCCCCTTCCAGGACCCCCTCCATGTCCCTCTACCCGCATTTGCCTCACTGTACCTGCCCAGGGTCCCTTGAATTAACACTGGTGTGATGCTGCCCTCTCTCTTTTCCCTGGGGAACACCTGGGAGAAGGTTGGGGGATCTGGACCCTCCAGATTGACCATCCAGGTTCTGGCTTATCTCCTTGCTCACACCTTCCAACTTTCTTCTCAAGTTTTAACAAGAGGAGGAAAGAGCCCATCGCCACCTCCCACAATGCATAATAGTGGATTTTTATCTATATAAAGCTTTGCAAAGCTCTGTGTAGACATTGTCTTCTCCAGACCTCACAGTCATCTTGAGCACTAAACTACTTTCCCAGGGCTCGCTGTCCTGGCTTGACAGATGAGGCTGAGCACAGGACTCGACCAGGGTCACACAGCAAGTCCTGCTGCTTTCTGACTCAGTTTACCACACTTTCCCCTACATTTGGGTGTGCCCTTGATCTAGGGGAGGCAGTCCTTAATTTGAGGATTAGATCCGAGATGGGAAACTGAAAGGTCCTTTGAGTGGTGCAGCTCAGCCTTCTCCTTTCACAGACAAAGATGCTGAGACCAGAGTTGCTGGAGACAACACGGGCCACTCCAGACCTCCTGAATTTAGAATCAGAGATCTGGGTTCAAATTATGTGGTTCTAAGACCTAGGTGACCTTTGGTGAACCTCTCTGCCTTGGCATTTATTGCCTTCTCAGTGAATGGAGGAGGGAGTTGGAGCAGATGAGGCCCCTGCCCCACCTGGAGCCTCACGCCCTTGAGCAGAGGAAGCAGCCTGGGGGGGTGCCAGTGCCACGGCTGCCACATGTCTGGCAGGAAAACCCATTGGGCACCCCTCCCCAAGCCTTTCTTGTTTTATCATTGGTTATATTTGCTAATGTTTCCTGTATTAGGAATGGAAACACCTCAGTGCTCTCATGAACTTAGTTTTGACCCCACAAACCAGTCCTCCTTACTCTGAAATCCTATGATCCTGAGCCAATCAGACCATCAGCCAACAGGAGAAACATTATGAGCAGACAGGGCCAGTAGGGAGGTTCTGAATGATGGGGAGAGCCTGTGCGAGGGATGCTTTGCCAACATCATCTCATAAGAAGCTTCTATTACTGTCCCATTTTATTGATGAGGAGGCTGAGTCTCTGAGAGTTTAGCAATGTCCCTGGAGTCACACAGCTGGTTTTTGAGTCAGGTTTGGACTTAGGAGGAGGCCAGGCTGAAGCTGGTTGGGCAAGCACAGCCCCCTGCTTTTCTGGGCTGGGCTGCCTTGTGAGGCTCTGGACAAAGGCTTAGAGATTCAGCGAGAGACTCTGGGTCAGGCATAGGTTGGACCAGTGGGCTTGGAGGTCCCTGTCACTTTGCTGTCTAGGAATTCAGAGTCAGAAGGAGCCTTAGAAGTCAGTTAGCCCAGCTCCCATATTTTAGAAAGGGAAAAAAAACCCAGGCCTTGAAGGACGTGAAAATCGGTGTCACACAGGCAAAGATGGAAGAAATTTTAGGAGCCATTTAGTTCAGCCCCTTGTCTGACAGATAAGGAAACCAAGGACCTGGAAGTGAACTAACTTCCTGAATCACATAGATAGTGAATGGTAGAGCTAGGATTTGAACCCAGGGTCTGTGACTTTAAATTCAGTGTTTGTTCGCCTTCTCTATGCCATAGTTCCTGGAAAAAAAATAGAGAAAGCTCTTTGGCTAAGCCTAGCCTGTCCCCACTTCCCTGGGCACTGGTGGTCAGCATCCCTGTCCCCCTGCTAGAAGATGGACTAAAAAGCAGCAAAGGCCAAGTGGGGGAGAGCTGGAGGATCCTGTATTTTCCTCTCCAAGGATGTTATGTAACTTGCTAATGAACCAGGAGAGCTTTGGAAATGCTCCCCCTGACAAGGATAATTTAATTGCAGCCCTTCCTCTTCAATTAGTGCCCGATGCAGGGATGAGGCCTGGAAATACAGCAGCAAAACCTGGGCAGCAAACAGAAAAATTACCATCTGACGGCAAAGTCTGTGTTTAAGAGCACAGCGGAGCTGCTATCTCCAGGGAGGGAGGGACCTGCCCCGGGCATGCCTGTCAAGTTCCACTGCAGGCTTTCTGGCTTCTCTTTGCTGTAAATGGAATTGGGCCCAAGTCCTAGAGACCTACCCAGGCAGGCTCTAAGTCTGTGCTGTCCAGATCTTCAGAGAGTGAGCTCCGGGGTCATAGGACCACAGATGCAGAGCTGTGAGGAAGCTCAGATGTTACAGATGGGGAAACTGAGGCCTGGAGAGGGCAAGTGACTTGTCCAAGGTCACGCAACTAGTAAGTGTCAGAGCCAGTATTATTTATTCCATTTCCCCCCCCCCCGGTCCTTTCACAAAGTCAATAAGAGAAGTCCCTTACTGGTTGGTTGACCTAGTATGGAAGAATCTTGGATGTGGGAAGGGCCTCCCAAGCATCCAGCCTGTTCCGCACCTGACCTAGAATCCTCTCCCTCAACAATAACCTTCAAGGAGTGGTCAAGCAGCCTCTGGTGGAAGATCTCCAGGGCACAGAGAGGTGCTGGGTCTCAGTTTCCTGCTCTGGAGAAGCAAGACTGGAAGATTCCACCCATTTTCTCTCCTCTGTGCATGGTATCCTCACTTGGTAGGTGATAAGTAGATTTCGGCCACAATAACGGTCACCTTAGACTGGAACATCTCAGAGGAACCTGAAACAAATTCTGGGCTCGATGGGTTCAAAGCCCAGCTCCCCCTCTTTCTACCTGTGGCTGCAGCTAACTGCTGGTCACTAGTGACCTGTCACCATCCCTTAACCTCTCCAGGCCTCATCTGTTGTCCCATCTATAAAGTCTGGGGGTTGGACCACTGGACCTGACAGATATTTTCAATCTCCCCCCCCCGAAAATATCCTAAATGGACTCCCAGTGGTCTGCATAACCCAGTTAAGAGACAGAATTGGCTCTGCCATGAGAGAATCAGTTTGCCTCAGTTTCCTTATAGAGGCACCTACCTCCCCAAGTTGCTGGGAGCATGAAATGAGATATTTGGAAATCACTTTGTGAACTTTCAAGTATTATAGAAATGTGATGATTATTGATGGTGGTGGCAGGGGAAGGACTGGAGAACCCCAGCGTCTCCTTCCGGATCAATGCTAGTGTCAAGGTGCCCTATTCCAGAATCTGCTTCCCAGACCAATCAGGCCGTGGGGGGGAGGGGGGGAGGAGCAAATTTCCACAGGCTAGCGCAGAGGGAAGACGTCCGGGAAGCAGGCGGGGTCTCATCTCCTTTCTCTCCAAGATCCACAAGCAAGTAGAGGCCAAGAAGGGCTGAGTTTCCAGGGTGTGCCCTCTGGCCAAGCCCCAGAAGGCCTTGGTCACTCATCCATGGTCTGCTTGCTTAGGCTTTGATTGTCCCCCCAGGGCCTCCTCATTTTGTGCAATGCCTCAGGTCTATAGTCCGAGAAAGGGGACTTTTCTTCAGGAGACAGAGGTGGGGGCCTGTTCTGGTTATCATCGATTGGCTGATAGTGACAAGTCTTTTTTGTTTTGTTTTGTTTTGTTTTTTGCTTTTTTGGAGGGGGGAAGGCAGGGCAATTGGTGTTAACTTGCCCAAGGTCACATGCCTAGTAAGTGTTAAGTGTCTGAGGCTGGATTTGAACTCAGGTCCCCCTGACTCCAGGGTCCTACTCTAATCACTGCCCCCCCTAGCCACGCCGGGTCTTTTTAAAAATATAATTTCATAATCTATGAATTGCTCCAAACAGCATTTATTCTTCAGGATAGCTCAGAGCATTTGGAGTTGAAAGGGACCGCCTAAAATTCATGACCAGCGTCTGTCAGCCCGGTGATAGAGCAAGGACTCAGGCCGAAGATCCCGGACCAGAGTGCCCTGGGGAGGCGGTGGGGCATCCGACCTCGGGGACCATCGCACCCAACACTCATTCTGTGGATGAGGAATGTGAAGCCCAGCAGCTCTAGCTCAAGCTAGAGCTCAAGCTCACTCAGGTAATAAGACCCGAGGGGGAGATTTGAGGCAGGCTCCTCCTCTGGCTCCAGGGACTGAGCGCTCACCAGTGCACCACCCTGGGTCCTCTGCCCCTCTTAAGTTATCTCACTAAGTTCGTATCTCTCCTCTCTCGTTTTCTAAATGCCAAGGTGACAATTATTTGTAGCTACAATCAGCCTAGTACCAAATGAGTGAGCGCATAATAGTAGGGGGAAATAAAGAGAGCGGAGAACAGACAGCTCCTCGCAGCTAACATCCCTCAAGGCAGCTCGATCTAGCTGGAAGCAGAGTTTAATGGGATTTAGGGGCTCTCGAGCCCCGTCCGGATCCATCACTGATGCGCTGACGTTGCCAGATGGTTGACCTTCTCACAGTCTCAGTTGTGGGTAATGTGATCGAAGTCAAAGTCAGTTTGCAGAACTCTCCAGAGCCACGTGATTCCACAACTGGAAGGGACGTTGGAGATTACCTGGGCCATTTTTACATGGAGGCTTAGAGAAAGGAAATGACTTGCCCAGGGTCACACAGTGAGAGAGTGGAATGGCTGGTCACCAACTTTCCACTACACTGATCTCTTTATAAGAGTACTCAGTAAGACCATTAAACTTTCTGGCACTGGAGTGCAATCCTCCCCTCCCCTCCCCTCCTCTTCCCTCCCCTCCCCACCCCTCCCCTCCCCTCTCTCCCCTTTTCTCTCTCCTCCTTTCTCCTCTCTTCTGCTTTCCTCTCTTTCCCTTCCTTCTCTCCTCCCCTCTTCCCTCCTTCTCTCACCTTTCCTCTCCTCACTTAACACTATTACCCCCCCTTTCTTCTACAGAATCACCCCTCCTCACAGCCCCTCTCTTCACTCTCTTCCCTTCAGTACAGTATCCAAATCTCAGAGAGAAAAGCAAGCTCAGAGACCATTTACACAATCAGTCAATGAGCAAATATTTCCTAAGCACTTGTTGAGTGTTGGGCACTGTATAAGGCATCAGGGATCCAGAAACAGAGGAGGGCACAATTTCTGCTGGAAGGCAGCTTCTCAGGGACCAGAGGAGAATGCATGCATGCAAGCATACATACATAATACATATATACATACATAATACATACATACATACATATGTGTGTACAGATATTTATATATGGATATAGGATATATCTAGAAAATAAATAAAAGACAGTTTGAGACAACTCATTTCTGAGCAAAAAATGCCTTAACACCATGGTAATAGGTGACATTTATCCAACGCTTTAAGATTTACCAAAGGACCACAGCTATGCTCTTATCAGAGACTCACAGCTATGTGACACTTTAGGGCACAGTCTTGGTGTCAGGGTTCACCTGACATGAACTCTGATCTTCCATGGACTAAGTTCAATCTTAGGGGTCAAATTGGAAAACAAGCCCACAAAACCCCAAACCCACTGTCTCTTTTACTCATGTCACCTCCATTCAGAGTTTTCTCTATGAAATCTCAGAATATCGCTTGAATATAAAATGTGTTTAAATCCCCATAGATGAAGGGTTTTTAATTAAATCCTTAAATTTAAAACATTCAGGGTAATAAATACATATGTTGGGCAAGACAATCTCTATTCTACCCTATGTAAAAAACCTCACAAAGAGTTTATAGTAGCCCATAAATAGAATTCTTTCCCCTTTCCACTGTGTCCCAACTTCTTTGGGATCCTAAAGTCTTCTAGAATCATAGAACTTACATTGTGGTTTGGAATGACTTTGGTGGGGAAATATATTTGTTATTGGTAGTGGTAGGGCAAGTACTCAGACATTCCACTGAGGTCCTCCTTACCCCTAGAGACACAAATACACATTTGGCCTCATAGTACTAACTTGTGGTTTGGACTCCCTCAATGACCCTTGGGGTTGATAAACAGGAGACCCTTGGATATTTTATGAACTTCACACTCATCTTCACATACTCATGCACCCATACAGCCTTAAAGGACTCTTTACAGAAGGAAACAATTTTGGGATTAGTAGAGTGACAACTTCTTTTCTCTGTTCAAATAATTTAACAGTGGAAGAATAGTGGAAGTCCAAGTGTTTTGGTCTCTTCCCTTCTATTCTTCATGGCATATTTCCATATGGCTTTTCTAGCTTCAGGTATCATGACTAAGACCCTCTCCTCTCTCCCATTAGAAGTTGGGACTCTTTCTCACAGAGGCAGAGCCAAGATGGCAGCGTAGAAGCAGCAAGGCTCTGCAGCTCCTACACAACCACCCTAAACATCCATAAAATATGACCCCAGACAAAGTCTAGGACTCTCAGACTCACAAAAATACAGAAAACACATCTCTCGCTGAAGTCAGCTTGGCAGCAGGGGCTTATCGCGGTGGGCCAGGAGCTGAGCCAGGCCCAGCCTGAAGCTGAGACCACCGTCAGGCCCGGGGTGGTAGGAAGGAGCCAAGCTGAGCCGAGTGGAGCCGTGCCACAGCCAGTCTTCAGGAGAGAAGATCTACAGTCTCCAGCACCTCCACATCTGCCAAGGCGTGAGGAATGGGGACTGGAGAGGGGCAGCTCGGCAGGAGGGGCTTGTCCAGCAGGAAAGCAGGCCCGGAGCACAGATGGCCCAGCCCCAAACCGCAGCCGTGGCCAGACCAGGCCCCAGGGCAGTCAGGAGGAGCTGAGCCTCCCAAGCTGCAGTGTGAGTCT
>CM053593.1:387686284-387697890 GCA_028646575.1 Pseudocheirus occidentalis | reverse complement strand
CCTAGCCAAAACTGTACCTTGAGGAGATCAATGACTGAACAAAAGGCTCCATATACAACCAAGTATTTAGGGCAGCACTTCCCTGAAAACACCAAAAAGTGTGACCTGTAAGTGCCATGGGAGATTCCAGAGAAGCATGGGAAGGCTCGTGGCAACTGATGCAGGATACAGTACAGAACCGAGCTAAGCAATGCCAACAGCAACGGACATAAAGAAGTGGACTTGGTGTCATCACAATGTCTAGGCTCCCCTCCAGGAAAGAGAAAAGGCATGGGTCATCCTTCCTTGTGCAGGTGGGAGGCGGACAACATTGCATGTTCTGGCACATGTGGCCGTGGGCTGTGGTTGCTTTGAATGGTCTACATTCTTCTTTTTCAGTCACAAGGGAAGGCTCACTGGTAGGCAGACAGGCCACAAGCATTTCTTGTGTGCCAGACACTGTGAGAAGTGCTGAAGACACGTTTGGTTGTTGTCCTTGGGCCTTCAGGAAGACCAAAATGACGTCACTGTGTTAGAATCAAGTTAGAGTGTGTGCAACTGTGGCTGATCAGACCAATTCAAATTGAAAAGGTTCTACCACAGATCGGGCACAAATAGTCTGTGTGAACATTTGGGGCAGGGAGATTCTCCAAATCTGCTCATCCTGCGTTTCCTTTGAGACGTTTCAGCTCTGCTTTGTTCCTAGAGCACAGACCTTCTCTGATGTAGGCACGCCATGACGGGGGTCCTGTGCCAGTGTCTCCTGTGTCACACAATCAACCCCAAACTTCTTAAAAGAGACATTGAGAGGGTCCTCATATTGCTTCTGACCACCATGTGAACGCTTGCCTTGTGTGATTTCTCTTTAAAACAGTCTTTTAGGAACATATACCTTTGGTGTTTGAACAACACGGCCAGACCCTGGGAGTCGTGCTTGCTGTAGTAAACTGAATGCTTGGCAGTTCACCTTGGGAAAAGACCTCAGTATCTGGTACCTTCTCCTGCCAGGTCATCTTCAGAATCTTCCTGCAATGAAAACAGAAGCGATTCCATTTGCTGGCATGGCGCTGGCAGACTGTCCAGGTTTCACAGGCATAGAACAATGAGGTCAGCACCATGTCTCTGCAGACCCTCTGTGTGGTAGACAGTCTAATGCCTCTTCACTCCCACACTTTCCTTTGGAGCCTCCCAAATGCTGAGCTAGCTCTGGCAATGGTACATTAACCTCACTATCAACATGTGCATCCCTAGAAATGACACCACCAAGGTAAGGGAACTTATCTGCAGTTCAAAACTTCTCCACTTGCAAAGCAAAAAGCAAAACTATCCCTGCCCTCAAGGAACTTGCATTCTAAAGGGAGAAGGCACTACTTAAAAGGGAGCTAAAAGTGGATGGGGGAGAGAGGCATCTGGCCAGGGCATGGTGATGAAGTCAGAAAGGTCAGAAGCACAGCTGAGGGGGAAACAGGCTGGCCAGAGACGGAAGCATGAGGAGGACCTCGCCAGTGGGACAAGAGGATCAGCTTGGTGGAGGGCTGGCTTTTCCAGGGTGAGACGACCCCAAGGACAGCTCCAGGGTGAGATCCTAGCTGAGGCAGTGTCAACATCCAGAAAATCCGAAGTGCGGCTGGGAAGGGAATGAAGCTTGACCCACCAGGGAGCTTCCTCACTGGCTAGAGTGATGTACCTGGAAAGGAAGGTGACGTACAAACAAAAGACATCAATAAAAAGAATCTGAACACAAGTACGGAATGATCAGGGACCCCAAGACCCTAGGTTTAGAGCTGCAACCAATCAACACACATTTCCTAAGTGCCTAGGATGTGCTCTCCAGAGGCATCATGGGGCAGCAGACACACTGACTTTGGGGCCAGGAGGGCCCGGGTTCAAATGCTTCTGACAAACAGAGCGCTGGGCCTCTGGGCCTCTGGGCCTCTGGGCCTCTGGGCCTCCAGCTCTCTAAACAACTCTCAGACGTAATAGGGTTAAATGTCACGGGGTCCCAAGTGCACCTCTCCCACTCCTCTGCAAAGGTGGAGGCTCACAAGTAACAGGCCATATTGCATGTAAAAGCTCGGGTTTTCTTATTTATCAGTTTTCCTGATTTCTCTTTCTTTCTAAAAAAAATGTTCAAATAAAATAATTTTTGTTTTAAAAAAATTGCTATAGCAGGAGCTTTGAATGTGTGTTCCCTTCTCTCCCCCTTTTAAAAATTCTGTGTTTGAAGGCCTGACTCTCTGGGGAAACTAGGTGACACATAGGGTGTGAGACCTGGAGTCAGGAAGACTCATTGTCATCTATTCAAATCTGTCCTCGGACACTTTCTAGCAGTGTGACCCTGGGCAAGTCACTTTACCCTGTTTGCCTCAGTTTCCTCATCTGTAAAATGGCAAACCTCTTCAGTATCCCGGCCAAGAAAACCCCAAAAGGGGTCCCTGAGTCGGACAGGACTGACATGACTGACCAATGCCAACAACAGGCCTCTCTCCAGGGAGTGACGCATGGGGGTAAGTTGAGGCAACGTCAAAGCCAGTATTGTCAACAAGTCAATTAAATGTTTTAAAAGGCTGAGTTACAAAGAAAGTGCCGACCTTTCTTGGTAGTGGGGAGTTCACAGGGGCATCCCCTGGACGATTGTTTCTCAAAGGGTGGTCTGGGGGTCCCTGAGACTCTTTCAGCGAGTCCTCAAGGCCAAAACTATCTTCATTTTCATACGAAGACATTTTAATTTCTAAAGCAGCCTCCTCTGATAGATGTCCTACCCAAACAAAAGTTCATCGAGGTGCTCTGAGACAAAAGGGTTTGGGAATTGCTGCCCACAGCAGTGCAATCCCAAAGCCTGTCCTGCTCCTACCCCGATGTGCCAAGCCCTGTGTTAAACACGTATGAAGAAGTAAGCAGCCTTATTCTCAAGGAGTTTCTAAGCGAACAAATCCAGCCCTGTCCTGCAAAGCCCTATGGATCGTGGGACAGACACTCTCTAACATGAGGCTCATGAGAGCCTGAGACCCCATTTAAAACTCTAGGAAAAAGAACAAATGTGCTAGTATTTGCAAGACAGCAGAGTGTGGGGGCTGGGGCACTGGATTTGGAGTCAGGAAGACCTGGGGCTGAATCCCTGGGCAGGTCCCATAGCCCTACTTTGCCTCATCTAAACTTGACTCCTTGGAGTCTGAACCTGTGATCCCATGATAGGAATGGAGCCCACAACAGGAGCGAAGACTTCCCGCTTCTTTGGTTGTAGCCCAAGAAGAGGCTACAACACAAATAAATGTCCTCCCCCAGAGCTCCCGTTTCCCTGCCTTGTGATGCAGATGTGCACACATTCCAGGCATCCACAGAAATGTCCCAAGTCCCAGGTTATTTCCCCCGCATCCCATCATTCCCATTTTTATGCTAAGCATCTGTTTAGGAGGAGACTCTCAGCGAGCGATTGATGGAGACACCACTTATGAGCTGCTGAATCCTCAGCGGCTTCCACTCAAATCTCTCCCCATTTTCTCTTCATCGACACCACCCCCGAAATCCCCAGAGACCCCAACACCTCTGTCAGCAGCGGCTCTGAAGCTGAGCAGACCACGCCGTCCCTCGGTCGAGGCTGCGGGTGCTCATTGCAAAAGCAGCTGGTGTTTGCTTGAATTCTCAGGGAGAGAGAGTCGGCCAAAGCATTCCCAACTGGCCGATTTAAAGGATTCATGATGGAGAGGCTGAGAGTGAGCGTGCAAAGAGCCTGATTCCAATCAGCTCTGCCACAAAAGGGTTGTGTGACACTGGGCATGTTGCTTGACCTCCCTGGGTCTCAGCGTCTTCCTCTGCAAAATAGTCCCCACCCCCACCCCTTCCACTTCCTAGCCATGCTCTGGTGGGGTGGATGAAGCACTAGGCTGCCTGAAACCAGTTGGCTTCAAGCCCTGCACCACCACCAGGTAGCCCTATGACTATGGCAAGTACTTTACCTGGGTGAGGCTCTCTAAAGCCATGGTCATACTACTGGGCTCTCTGTTCTCCTGAGCAGTATTCTGCAAACCTTGGAGGGCCATCGGAAAATGTGAGTTATTGTTAAATATCAGTGAAATCTCTCTCTTGTCCTCTTAGCCATCCTCTCATTGATCCAAAGCATGGGTTTTCTATTTAATGCTTTTAAAATATTTACCATTAATGATAAGCATGAAAATAGTGTTAGTGACACTCCTGTAGGAGGGGAAAGTCAATGAGCCCTAGAGTCAACCAAAATGTGTCAGGCCCTAAGCATAAACAGACAAAAGGAAAAGGAGCCTCTGCCCTCAAGGAGCTTATTCTACTAGGGAAGAAACTGAGGCCAGATAAGTAAAGAAGGGGCCCGTGATTTTATTGTGCTAGGGAGCTTCCTAAGTGGAAGAGCTCCTCAGACAATGCACATCGGCTCCTGCTCTGTGACCTGGGGTCTGAGCAAGCTCCTGGAGCCCTGAGAGATGGAGGACTATTCCAGGGTCACACAGTCAGTACATGGCAAAGGCAGCACTAGAACCCAGGTCCTCCTGCCTCTGACTCTTCATCCACCATTAAACCAAGGCTTTTCTTAGGTGCTAAAAATACAAAGCTGTATCAAGAGGATCCTTGCTGTCTTCAAGGACCTTACAGTCTGTAGAGAAGATGTGACAGGAAAACAGAGGCTGGTGATACAAGAAAAGAAAGGCAGAGTCAGACAAAGCTCATCTTCCGGGAAAATGTGAAGTGGGAGGAAATACTTTCATCTCAGGGGGCCATGAGAGAAGGCTTCAGAGGAAGAAGCAGCACCTGAGATGAGCCTTGAAGGGGGAAAGAAAAAGGCTTGGGAAAGGTAGATGTGAGAGAGGGAGAGCATTCCAAGCATAAACAGGGATTTGCAAATACACAGACTCTGGAGATCAAATGCTGAGTCCGAGAAATACGCCAGCTTGGCTGGAATGTAGGGGGTATAAAAGGGGCTGCAAAATTGCTCCCTTCAACAGCCCAGATACAGTTGTGGGGATAACACAGAAAAGGTTCATGGGGACCCTATGGAAGGATGATATAATTTAGAGAACCAGGCTAGTAGCCCAGCGCTCAATAAACCCAGAAGACCCTGACTCCTGGGGTAAGGAACGACTGTTTGGCAAAATCTGCTGGGGAAACTGGAGAGCAGTCTGGCGGAAGCCAGGGCAGACCAACATGTCACACTGTATACCAAGATAAGCGGCAAATAGATTCATGACTTAGACATAAAAAGGGGCATCATAAACAGATTAGAGGGACAGAAAACACATTACCTTTCAGAGCTACAAATGGGTGAAAAGTTCAGGGATGAAGGATCTGAGATGATAAAATGAATCATTTTAATTCAATAAAATTATAAATGTTTTGCACAAATGAAATCAATGCAGCTAAAATTAAAGGGGAGCAATTAACTGGGAAAGAATCTTTGCATCGAGTTTCTTTGACCTTCATCATCTCCAAGATACAGAAGGAAATGATTCAAATTTATAAGAAGAAAAGTCATCCTCCAATTGATAAAAGACTGAATGGTGTAAATAGGCCGTTTTCAAAGGAGGAAATCCAAACGACCAACAGCCATGTGCAAAAATGCTCCAAATCACTAATGATTAAAGAGCTTGAAACAAGAGTAACTCTGAAGTTGTGCCTCCTGCCAACCAGATTGGCAAAGGTAACAGAATAGAAAAAGACAAATGCTGGCGGAGAAAACAAGGGCACTAATACATGGTTGGTGAAACTGAACTGATCCATCTACTCTGGAAAGCTTTTGGAACAAAACTCAAAAAGTCACTCAGCTGCCAATACCCCTTGCTACCACAATTCCTCTACCAGGTCTATAATCCCAAAGAGATCAAAGGAAGAAAATTAAAATTACTTCCCTATAGAAAAATACTTAGAACAGCTCTTTTCATGGTAGGAAAACAGTGGAAATTAAAGGGGTGTCCATTAAATAGGGATTGGCTAAACAAATTGTTTTATAGAAATAAGAAATTATAAAGGGAAACTAGGTGGCACAAGTGAGTAGAATAAAAGTCATGGAGTCAAGAAGATTCCTCTTCCTGAGTTCAAATCTGACCGCAGACACTGACTGGCTGTGTGACCCTGGGCAAGTCACTTAACCCTGTTTGCCTCAGTTTCTTCATCTGTAAAATGAACTGAAAGAAGAAAGCCATTCCAGTATCTTTGCCAAGAAAATTCTAAATGAGATCACAAAGAGTCTGACATGACCACACCAAATGAACAAAGGAATTATGATAAGGGTGGTTTTGGAGGAGCCTGAGAAAACTTGTGTGAATTGATGCAGAGTGAAGTGAACAGAACCAGGGAAACAATTTATATAATAAAACCATCATTATTAACGCTTTGGAAGACCAAAGTCTGAGTAAAGAACTCAATGAAAATGTCAGAGTGACCCTCAATGAATGGCCAGCCGCGATAGGGAATCGATGACAACCAGAGAGACTTCAGGCTTGGAATGAGACATGCTTCTGGGCATGGCAGGGGCTACACTGGCTTAGGGAAACTATTCCTGTTTCTTGTGTTTTGTTTTCTTCCTCCACCACTGCCCCCCCAAGGTGGGGGAGAAGAGGAAGTCCAAGAGAGAGAAAACACTTTTTTGCTAATTGAAAAATAACAAAATTAAATAAGAAACAAATCTGGAAAAGAAGAGAAGGGAGCAAGCATTGATGAAATGCCTACTATGTGCCAGACACTGTGGAAAGGGCTTTACAGATATTTTCTCATGTAAGCACACTTAAATGCCAGCCTGAGGAATTTGTAGATTATCCTGGAGTCTCCAGGGAATAACAGAGAGATTTTGAGTGAGATAGCCAGCCCTGGGTGCTTGGGAAGATGATTTGGCATCAGTAAAGAGCATGGGTTGAGAAGAGGAGAGATCGAAGCAAAAAGACCGGGGAGGAAGCTGGGGCAACAAGCCTGGGGCTGAGGCTGCATGAGCCGAGAAGAGGTCCAAGGGATGCTGCTGTTGTTTGTCCTTCCTACTGGGAAAGGACCAAAGACATCATAGAGTGATGCATGTGCAAAGCAGTTAGCCTCGCTTTCCCCTCCAAAGTCATTGGAATCCAGTGGCGAGAAGAAAGTCAAGATGACTGGTGATGGCTCAGGGTCTACAAGAGATGTGTGTGGAGCCAGAATCAGTAATCAATTAATCTGTCAATAAACATTCATTAAGCACCTACTATGTGCGGAGCTCAGTACTAAGTGCTGGGGATACAAAAAGAGGCAGAAAACAGTCCTTGCCCCCAAGGAGTGAATGAGAGACAAGATTCAAATAGATTCCCCCTACCCCTATCCCTTGGTCTCTCTCTCTGTCTCTCTCTGTCTCTCTCCTCTCTCCCTCTCTCCCTCTCTCTGTGTCTCTCTCTCTGTGTCTCTCTGTCTCTATCTCTGTCTCTGTCTCTCTGTCTCTCTCTCTCACACACACACACACACACAAACACACATGCTCCTATATACAATGTATTTCTCTACAGGATAACTAGGACAAGATTCAGCAACTTAGTTGGAAATAAAACCAGGTATAACCAAGGTCCCAGGCTCTCAGAAGCAACCAGAATCCTCAAAGGAGGCTCAGTCAGTTAATAAACATTTAGAAAGTTCCAGCTGCATCCAGAACTGAACCTGGTGCTGGAGAGACACAGACAAAATGAAATAGTCCCTGTCCTCAAGGTGATTACACTCTAAGAGAAAAACCAAAGGCATCTGTGTCGTCACAACGGGCACTCGCATTGCTCTGGTATTTACAAAGCATGTTGCCCTGTCACATCATTTGATCCTCACAATGTGAGGCAGGTGCTGCCATCATCTGCATTTTACATTTGAGGAAACTGAGGCACTGAGTGGTTAAGTGATGTGTGCAGGGCCACACAGCTGGGAGGTTTACGAGTCGCAGACCTCCCTGATTCCCAGTGCGACTCCACACAATGCACTGCCCAGCTGCCCTATGGGCTTGGGGTGGGGAACACACAAAACACACACAAAGGAAGCCTCTTCTAACCACACCTGCTCCCCCGCCCCCAACCAGGCCAGCGTCTGGAGGACTTAAAGGAAGAATCCATTCTTAACCAATCTAATTCTTTTTCCACTTGGCTTCATCAGTGGTGAAGCCTGCAGCAAGGCTGTCTCGTAACCATTCTTGCTCCAAAGGCGTGGCCCATCGGGGCTCCTGGGTCCCCTGTCTGGGACTGTGAGCCCACAAGTCCATCGATCACGCTGTTTACACAGCCCCAACGGATGTGATGAGCACGCCCCGTCCTGCAGCCAAGGGCTGCCCCACCAGTCTCCGCTCCTCTCTCCCCTGACCTCCGTGTCTCTCTGGAGCCATGAATTTCTGAGGCAAATAGAGGAAATCAGGGGAGCATTTCAAGGTCAATCAAATTGTGATGCCCCTAATCCAACCCCTTCATCTTACAGAGGAAACAACCAAGGCCCAGTTAGGGGAAATGATTCTCCCCAAGTCACATCTATGAGGCACCTACTCTGTGCCGAGCACTGTGCTAAATGCTGGGGATACAATAAATAAAAAGTAATACTGCCCTTGCCCTCAGTGAGCTTAAAGTCTAAAGGGAGAAAACACAGAAGAGGCAGGAGAGGCAGGGCCAGAGGCCAGGGGCTTGCTCTGTGGAGCTGAGAAGGGCCAGTGCTACCCTCCACAAGGGAAGGCATTGGGAGACGTTGGGACAAAAGGGAGCAGAGACTGTGGGAGCTTAGGTCAGTCGGGGCTGGAATGTGCCACCTTCAGAGAGTTCAGCAGTGATGAGCTTCTCTGAGGAGGGGCCTGTTTCCTCACCTGTAAACAGCCCAGCTCACTTCTGAGGTACTTTCAGGTCCAGATCTGGTGTCCTTGAAGGTTAGTGAACTTTCAGCTCACTAGAGAGCTAGTTTGGAGACTGAGGAGCTGCTTTCTATTACAAACAGGGCAGGACCCACATCAAGTTAACAAGAACTTAGGTAGTTCTTACCATGTGGAAGGCATTCACTAAGTGCTGGAAATACAATAGACTGTACAAGCAAGGAGAAAAACAGTCCCTGACCTCAAGGAGCCTACGCTGATGGAAGAGGACATGGGCACCAAAAGGAGGGGAAAATCCCAGTGGGGGGGGGGAGAGAGGAAGGGGATGTCCCAGGGTAAGCTGGCCAAGCCTGGAGAGGGAAACTAAGCTGGGCACAAAAGCAGCTCCTCCCAGGGAAGTGGGAGGGGAGGAGCAGCAGAGGTTGTCCCTGACCTTCGTATGTGGCAGTGTAGAAGGTAAGAGGTGATGTTACCTTGTCCTGAGGGGCAGAGCTAAGCAGCAGGGTTCAGTCATAGCCTGTCACTCGACTTAGCAGAAGAGGCAGACAGGGAGCTGAGAATCGGGTTTTCTGCTTTGCTCATGGAAGGCCCCATTTCATTGGCGATAACAGCATCTCCCTTCCTGTCCTTCCCCTTATATTAGCAGGTGAGGAACTTAAGCTTCCTCCACCTTTAAAAGCAAAGAGAAATCCTCTTGTCTCCCAGCCTTCCCTTCTCTGGGACAAAGACAAATGCTTATTCCGTACTCATATTCCCCTATCACATCCCAGAAAATGAAGACTTGCTGTCCTCCCCCACCACCCAAGGCTTCCAGAGGAAAGCTCACTCTGGCCCAAATCACCCCAGGGCAAGGTAAAGACAGCTGAATGTGCTGCCTTCCAATCCTGGACCACCGCATCTCCCCTGACTACCTCACTGTTGTGCATAGCTGGGCTTTGGTCAGCCCTGTGTGGGCACACGCCTTTCCCATGAAGACCCATGTGGGAGAGGCCTTTGTCTTCCTGTCCTCCCTCCCAGAGTACCTGGATCTGAAGCTATCTCCATTGAGGATGGCCTGGAGAGGCCTTTGGATGGATTTGGTGGGGTTAGGGAGTGTGTGTGTGTGTGTGTGTGTGTGTGTGTGTGTGTGTGTGTTGGTCTTCTTCCAGCATGACTCATCAGCCGCCTCTTCACATTAATTAGGGTCTTGGGATTTGCTGGTTTAACTTTGGTGTCTTCTAGTAAAATGAGTCAGAGTGGATCTTACAGATTTAAACAGAGGAGCAATATCATCCGGCCGCCCCCATCCCCTCAGCCTAGGGACAAACCCACGTCCCAGCTCCCTTCCTCTCCTCTCTTTTTCTTGCTACTCTGAGATTTCCTACGTGTTTCAGCCTTTGCTTCCCCCTTCCCTCCCTCTGTGGCAATTTCCTCTTTGTTATTTTGTTTTCTGGTCTTTTTTTTTTTCTATTTGCTTTCCCAACCACAGTATTTTCCCAGTTCTCTATATAACCCACCCCCCTTCCCCATAAAACACGCCCTCCAAGATCACACGCCATGTGAGAACCTCCCCACATGTCCCTGGACTCCTCTGTTCACTTCTCCTTGGAAACAGCCTCTGAACTTCTGCTCCACTCCCCATCAGGGCTTGACTGAGCCTTGAACAATGAGAACAGTCCACACTTCCAAAGGTCTGTGAGGGAGGTAGGGGAGGTGGCATTTTATTGATGAAACCAGTGGGGCTCAGAGAGGTCACAGGGCTAGAAATCAGCAAAGCCAGGCTCCAAACCCAAGTCTCCAGACTCCAATTGTGATAACGTCTCCATTTCACTGCCCGGCCTGCCCAGACCAACCCACCTGTCGGGGCTCCACCCGCCCGCTCCATCCCCATCTCAAAAATCTGTGCAGAGCAAGGGCCGCAGCTCAGCATGCTGGGGGTTTGTTCATCGGTGAAAGATTGCCATAGTCAAGGAAGGATAAAAACTCAGAAAGCAGCTTGGCACTGTGCCCAGGGCCAGGTGCCACATTTCAGGAAGCTCGTGCACAAGCTTGAGAGCTCTCAGTGAGGACCAGCAGGGTGGGGAAGGGCCCGAGGGCCAGGCAGCTACACAGGTTTACCTTGTAGAAGAGCTGGCTAGGACCTCAAATCCAGTCTGTGTGAGGATGGGTTAAAGGAATTAGGAAGGTTTAAACTGAAAAAGAAAGGACTTGTGTTGGAAGAGGGATTTGTGTGAGGAGAGAGAAGATGCGTTCAGCTCAGCACCAGAGGGAAGAACAGGGAGCCATGGAGAGAAGTCACTGAGAGACAGACCAAGGTTTCATGTCCTAGGAAACCCCTTCTGACTATGAGAGTCCTCTCTCAATGGAAGCAGATCCTCCAACAGCACAGGCTTCCCCTCCTAGATGGATTCAAGAAAAGACTTGAATTAGAACATTAGAACAGAAGCTTCTTGAGGGCAGAGGCCATCATGTTTGTTTGTAACTAGATTCCCGAGGCTTAGTACAGTGTCTGGCACATCTGTCTGTCTGTCTGTCTATCCATTCTAAATATCCTATCCTATCCATCCATTCATCCATCCATCCACCCATCCATCCACCCATTCATTCTATCTTTCCATCCCTCTGTTTATTCTCTATTTATCTATCTCTATCTCTCTATCATCTATCTATCTATCTATCTATCTATCTATCTATCTATCTATCTATCTATCCATCCATTCTTTCTACACATCTCTCCATGGGTAGAGATTAGGTTTCCTGGGTAGATATTAGGGCTAGGCGACCTTTGACGTTCCTTCCAACTCTAATACTCTGTGAGTTAGTTGACTCAACTAAAAATGTTCTT
>CM053593.1:387675336-387686184 GCA_028646575.1 Pseudocheirus occidentalis | reverse complement strand
CCCTCCCTCCCTCCCCCTCCCACCCCAGCCTGTAGCTCTCACCCACTTTGGTCTCCTTAGATAAAAAGGCAAAGCTCTGAATATGTTGGTAGTTCTCTTTGGATCAGCTGTGACTCACCCAGTGTCATATAAAGGGTCCTGGCAAGTTTCTTGGCCTGAGCCTTGCAATAGAAGGTGGAGAAAGATATCAGGAGTGGCCAGATCACACGTGGCTGGTGTGAGCCTCCAATGAGATCATGTTTGGGACCTCAAAGAGCTAGAGAAAGGCACTGTCATTATGGTGACATTATTGGGAAAACTTAGATTAGCATCTTGTGTGCGCAGTCATGGAGATCTATATGGGAAAATATTGAGAATGTGATTAAGACCAGAGCAAATCTACATAGATGAATGTTGTCCTTTCAAAGTAGTCCCCTTGAATGAATGCACACTTCTTCCAAAGAGGCTGTGATTTGTCACAACATCTTGGATCCGCTTCTGAGGATGGTTGAAACGGCCCAGGTTGCTGGAGGGACTTTACCAAGGTCACCCAGGTAGCCAGTGGCAAAAGGAATGCTAGGTCAACCTCCTCCTGAGGCACCACTCACTTCTGATTCCCCAGAGTCCTCATGGCTGGCTGTCCCACCCTGATGTGGTCATTTGGTCTTTCTCATTGACAAAATAAGGAGAATGATGTTAAATGATCTTTTCATGGGGGGGGGGGGTAGAGGGAGGGAAAGAAGCATCTGTTGAGGGAGTGGGTGTAGACAGCATTCTTGTTTGAGAGGGTCTAGACTGCCTCCCAGTTCCTTCTGATTCTGAGATTCTGCGTCTTTGTGAGAGCCATCCTCTTTAGCAGAGAATCCAGCTTCAAAGAGGCTCACAAGGAGATGAGGAAGAAAGGGCACCTAGCCCTAAACCTAGTACGGTTTAGTGGACAGATCACTGGACTCAGGATCAGACAGACCCGGACTGAAATCCTGCCTCAGACACTTAGAAGCTATGTGACCTTGGACATGTCACTTAACCTCTCTGGGTCTCAGTTTTCCAGTCAGCAAAATGAGAGCACTGGATTCAAAGAACGTTAATACAGACATATTTCGGTTCTAGGTCTCATGTGAGAAGTCTATGAGATAACACAGGGCTCAAATCTAACTGGGGCTTTGTCACTGAGTTGTTGTGTGTCCTTGGACAAGTCTCTGAGCCCATTTCCTTCTCTGTAAACTGTAGCATCTGATACCTGCCCCACTGGCCTCTCAGGACATCCTGGAAGTCATACCTCCTTTTCAGAGGTGAGAAAATGCTTTCTTGAGCACTGACATCCGCCCAATTTGTCAGAGAGATTTCAGAGAAATCGAGTGGCCGGCCCAACAGCCCCTGTCCTTGCCAGGAAGGGAGGCATGAGCCGGATGTAGTGAGTGGCATCTCCCCATCGCAGTCACCAGCTCACTGTCCCCCTGCCCTGCCCAGGCACTGACCAGGCCCCCAGATTCTGGCCCCTAATGAAGGCCAGCTGCAGCAACAAAGGGTTGACTCAGCACCAACCCAAATGTGGTCACCTCTTGCTCCTGGTGCTCTCTGACCTTCCACGGGAGTCTCTTCTTTTATTTCTATGAATAACCTCGAAGCTTCTCCAGATGACTTTACAAAACACAGTCATCACCAGCTTCCCTCATCTCACTGAGCATGAGAGGGAAGAGTTAGCACCCCAACAAGCGGGGAGCTCAGGAGGATGGGAGGAAAACCCACCAGCACCAGAGATCTCTCCAGTGGCATGTTCCAGCAAGGGGCTTTCTAGACTTCACCAGCAGAGCCCAGACTCAGACACATCCTCACAGCTGGGCTGGGGGCCAGGACAGATCATCCTGGCAGAGGGGGACCGTCTCACCCATTCACTCTGAGCAGGAGGCAGGGAGTCTAGGCAGATCTCACGACCACCGTCCTAGCAACTGTCATCACCTCCCATGGAATATGGTGGCCTCTTCATCAGGCTCCCTGCCTCCCGTCTCTTGCCACTCCAATTCATCCCTCACTCAGATGACCAAGTCAGCCTCTTGGCTAGCAAGCGCCAGTGGTTCCCTATTGCCTCTCTGGACGCCTTTGGCAGGTAAAGCCCTCCACCATCTGGGTCCCACCTACCTTCCTAGGTTTATTGCACATCATCCTCTTCCCTGGATGCTACCCCAAACTGCCAAGCATTCAGTCTCTGCTGAAGAAAGCACAGCAACAGTGGGCTGGCTGCATTGTTCAAATGCAAAATATTCACTTACCTATAAGACTATTTTATGGAGAACTCACACAGGGCGAGAGCTCTCACACGGTCCTCAGAAGCAGGGATACAAGGACACTCTCAAGGTCTCTCTGAACTTTGGAATTGATTGTGTGACAAAGGAAACACTGGTCCAGGACCGCCCAGCAGGGCATGCCCATATCAGAAGAGTGTGCTGTGCTGTCTGAGCAAAGCAGAATTGAAACAGCTCAAAGGGAACACAGGGTGCACAAATTTGGAAAATCCACCCAAATGTTCACACAGACCTGTGTGAATGTGCCTGAACTGTGGCAGAGCATTCCGAGCTAGTATTGGTCTGATCAGCCACAGTCCAACACACTGAACCTTGACTAGCTAGTGATGTCATCTGGGTCCTCTTCGAGAAGGAAGGACAATGGCCAACTGACCAACTCTGAGTCAAACTGGCCTGCTGTTCCCCACACATGATACTCCATCACTCAGCTCTGTCTCCACACAGGCTGCCCCCAGGACCAGAAGATCATTTCTCTCTCCCTTCTAGAATCCTGAGCTTCCTTCAGGGCTTCTCTCAGTGCCTCTGGGAGGGCTTTTCTGATTCCCCTCCTAGTGTTAGTGCACCCTCCCCCAAAAAAGTTACTCTGTCGATGTACTTTGTATCATCCTATCTGTGAAAATGGAGGCACATGCACCATTCCAGGAAAATTAATTGTAAACTCTGAGGGTGGACATTGTTCCCACTGCCCCCCCCACCAAGGAAGGAAGGAAGGAAGGAAGGAAGGAAGGAAGGAAGGAAGGTGAGGGGGCAGAGAAGGAGAAAAGGAGGGAGGAGAAAAGGAAGGAGAGAGAGAGGAAGAGCCCACACCAACAAAATCATGGACCTCTGACTTCCTGGAATATAGGAAGGAAGATGGCCGACGCACCCCAGAACTGCTCCTGAGGCTAATGGAGGAATCACCTTCCCCAGAGGACTAAAAAGCTAAATGTCACTTGGGAGACAGTGCAGAGGTTCCAGGATGCGGTCCCTGCTTTTCATTTCATTCGGACATCAGACCTGGAGGACATGGGGTAGGGAAAGAGTGGGTAGAAAAGCTTTAGGGAGGGTGGGCTTACAGTGACTTCTCGGCTGTCAGTATCTTCATATCTATTCACTGCCCCATGGAAGACACAGGGCTCACCCCCTGTGAACCCCAAGTGCTCCCATGCTCACGAGGGTCTTCAAGGTCTTGTGGCCCTTCTCCATCCCAGAACACTCTCCCTTCTCCCCTGGACCCCTTGGAATCCATCATTCCTTTCCAAGTTTAACTCAAACAGCTTCTTTATGAAGCCTTTCTGGATTGCTCTTCCCTTCCTCCCACCATGCCTACACACATACACACACACACACACACACACACACACACGTCAAACAAGACTGAAAATGAGTCCCACCTCGTTTACAGATCATACACTGTGACTCATGCTGCATCCGAGAGTGAGGGACCTCCCCGAATGTACATCCGCCTCTTACTTGGGCTCCCCACACAGTGCAGCTCGGCTCCAGCACCTGCACGTGCAGCTCTGCTGCCCCCTGGGCACCTCTTCTGATTCTCTGACTCCCCCTCCCCCACTCCCAAGAGGGACTTCTGGTCCTAGAAGACTTTTTAGGCACCAAGAGAAAGGAAACCCTTTGAGGTCACAGATGGATTCTTGTATGTCTGTGTCTCCCCAGGGCCCGGAGGAGTGGGAGATGTGACCCATGTCTGCTTCAAAACATTGAATTCCCATTTTTCTTCTGCTCCCATCACATCCTGCAATGTACTGTCTTTATATGAAATGTTGTCCTCTCTGTCTCTCTGTCTTTCTGTCTGTCTCTGTCTCTCTTTCTGTCTGTCTCTGTCTCTCTCTCTCTCCTTACCTGCTTCTCTTTCTCTTTCTGTCTCTCTCTGTTCCTCTCTGTCTTGTCTCTGTCTTCCCATTCTCCTCTTTCTCCCTCTCTTTCTTTTCCTATCTCTCTGTGTCTGTCTTTCTGTCTACCCCTCCCTCCCTCTCCCTCTGTCTCTCTGCCTCCTCTCTCCTCTTCCATCTCTGTTTCTGTGTATGTCTCTCTATGTGTCTCTGTTCCCTATCTCTGTCTCTCTCTCTGTCTCTCTGTCTTTGTCTCTATCTCTGTCTCTCTCTCTCTGTCTCTCCATCTCTCTGTGTCTCTGTATCTCTCTTTCCATCTTTCTCTGTCTCACTGTCTTTCTCTCCTCTCTCTCTCCTTTCCTTTCTGCTCCTCAGTATAAGCCCTTGAGGAGAGGAATCTGTCATTTTTTACCTCTGCATCCCCACTGGGGAGCACAGAGTACGTCCTCTGTAAGGGTCTTTTGAATGTGATATGGAACACAGCAGGGATACAGAGAAGGAATAAACTGTAGCCCCTGCTGCCTTCCAGGTTTCTGCATATGTGAAATTCAGGAGTTAAACTAAGTGGTTGCCGGGGTCCCTTCCAGCTTTAAATTGATCAATACTATTGCAAAAGTAGAGCTGACAGTGTGCCAGAGTCACCTCATGCAGGCTCAGGAGCTGATTGTTAAATTTTCCGTGTAAGCATTTTTCACCTTGGAAATTGGCAAACTCTATGAATTAGGGCTTGATTTATCGTTTTGTTGATTTTCTGGGCTTAAGAAAGTGGTGGAAAAAATGTTAACAATGCAGATTCACCCTTCAAGTGTGTCCTGTGTACATTCCCCCCCCCCCCAGAAAGCTGGTTGTTGAACATTTACCAGCACACTCCTGGCTAGACCCCTAATAAGCCTAGTTCTTTCTCCAGCTCTGACAGAAGGCTCTAGAGTGGAATGAACACTGGGTTTGGAGCCGGAGTATTATTGTTTGGCTGAAGTCATGCTGGCTAGCTTCCCCTCTCTCTAGTACACAAGGCTCATTCAGATGCCTTTGCTTGGTGCTGTGGGGAAGAGAGTTTGAGTGGGGGATCTGGCTAGGAAGGAGCAAGGTTTAAAGGTCACTATGTAGAAGGTACAGTCCAAAGAGCCCGTGTGTGCAGACTTCACACAAGACTTGGCTTCAATCAGCAGTGTCTGACTCTCCCTCAGAAACACCCAAAGTAATCGCTCCCTCCCACACAAAAAACCAGAAGGCAGAGAGTCAGTCAATGGGAGATTCACTTAACCACAAAATTGCTACGATCAGACTCCTTAATACACAAGGAAAGCCCGGCTCTATTACTGAATATCCCCTGGCTCTCCGGGCCGACTGGTTTCAAATATTAAAGCAATAGCAGAGGGGGGCTGGGGTGTTTCCGAGCCCAAGCTCCCCTGCCAGCTGACCCGAAAGTGCTGGGGCCCTCCAGGCTCTTCAGAGTTATTGTGATTTTCAGCGAGTTGTTGGCCTTGGCTGCCATTGGGTGCTGGGCTCTTGGATGGCTTTCTCTCCCTCTTATTAATTATTTCAGCAGGAGAAGCAAGCTCAGGGGTCCCACAAAGAGACTTTGCTTTGCAGCGAGGGCATGATCTTTCCAAACGCCCCTCTCCCCAAAGCAGTCTCAGTGGATAAAAAAGGAAGTTGAGACTTAGGGAGCCCTGGAGGGAAACACAGAGACAGAGACAGAGAGAACAGTGTGCTGCTTGAGGACAGGGACTGCTTGCATATTCTTGCCTTTGCCACCCCAGTGCTTAGCACAATGCCCCAGCCTCCTGTGGATCTGCCGGCTCATCATTCGGTCACTCCCTCTGCGGATGCCATTCCAACCCTCCCATGGCTCTCTCTCTCATAGGTGGGACATCTCCCCTCAGCTCCCACCAGAGCTGTCCACCGGCTGTCCACCCGCCACCCAGCACCTTGCTCTGCCGCCAGCCTGTCTCCTCTTCCCCTCAGACATTCCGTGGCCATGAGTCCTCTCCTGGTCCGGAGGCCCCCGTGGGTCCTACAGTCTGCTCTCACCCATCTCGGCTCTCAGGGGATCCCCACAAATACCTGATGGATCTTCCTCAACACTGCTCAGAAAGCCTCCGTGGCTCCCCCTTGATTCCAGGATCAAATGCAAATTGTCCTGCTTAGCATTTACAACCCTTTATAACCAGACTCCAATCAAGCTTTCTTTTTTTCTTTTTAGAGGGGGAAAGGCAGGGCAATTGGGGTTAAGTGACTTGCCCAAGGTCACGCAGCTAGTAAGCACTAAGTGTTTGAGCCCGAATTTGAACTCAGGTCCTCCTGACTCCAGGGCTGGTGCTCTATTCACTGCACTACCCAGCTGCCCCTCCAATCTAACTTTCAGCTCAGTTAACACTTATTAGCACCTGCCACGTGCCGGCACTGTGCTAAACACTGGGAACACACAGACAAGTTGTACAACATGATCTTTATGCACTATAAGAAGGCATGCTGAGCTGCGGGAAGGTCCTGGAATGTGGGGGGACAAGCTTCCATAAAGGGGGGGGCCTCAGCTGAGACCTACAGGAAGCTGGGAAGGTCAGTGAGCAGAGCACAGGAGGGAGAGCCCTGCAGGCCTGGGAGCAGCCAGACAGAAGGCCCAGGGCCGGGGGATGGAGGGTCGGGGGTGGGGGGGGCAGCTGGGAGACCTGGGCACTGGAGGGAAGAGGATGAGGTGAGGAGGAAGGTGGAAGGAGCCTGGAAAGGGAGGAGGGAGCAGGAGACCAAGGGCTTTGAAAGGCAAAGGCAGCATTTTGTACTAGATCCTGGGGCCACTGGGAGCCCCTGCAGTTTACTGAGCAGAAGCTTACTGAATGCCCACGGAACTGAACGACAGCCAGACAGCCAGCAGAGCCCATGAGCGCTGCCTCCCAGACCCAGGACACTCCTTTTGCAAATCAGATTGAGCAATCCATCCATCCATATGAATGAGGCCCAGAACCCCGGCTCTGGACCCGGCTAAGAACTGTTTCTTTTCTGCTGAGTTTCTTGGAGGCAAGCTCCTAAGAGAGAGATTCCTCACTGGGTTAAAGGTTAAAATTCAACTGTGGCATTTTAAAAGTTCTTTTCATTTAAGTGCCATAGCTAACACTGACCGGCGCCCACTATGGGCCAGGCACTGTGCTAAGAGCTTTACCAAAATGACCCCACTGGATCCTCACAATAACCCTACGGAGGGTTTTACAGATAAGGAAACTGAGGTGAGCCCTGGTTAAGTGACTGGCTCAGAATCACACAGTGACTAAGTGTCTGAGGATGGATTTGAACTCAAGCCTCCAGGCCCAGTGATGTAACCTCTACACCACCCAAATGCCTACTTGGGGTTTTTTTTGTAATTACACACACAGAAAGTCTTGGGAATTTGGGCAATTGACCTGACCCTTTCAGACTCTAAATGCAGACCTGGTGAAGCTACAAGACTCATTTAAAACACAGGCAAAAGTACTCTGCAACCAAACTTCTATGTCCCAGGCCCTCTTCAATCAGTTGATCAACAGCCAATGATAAAGTGACTGCAGTGCCTGGGTGGGCTGAGTGACACTAGATTTAAACAAAGACAGAAAAATCCCACCTCCAGGTGCCTGCCCTCGGGGAGAGGTGCAGCTCCCCTCCACAAGAGGAGATGGGAAGCACCAACAATTGGAAGACCCATCAACAGTCACTTATGCAGGCCCTACTGTGTGCCAGGCCCAGGAAAGGCAAAAGACAGGAGTGAAATGGTCTCTGCCCTCGAACACATATAGGATAAAGACACTGTGACAACTGAGGGAATCCACAGGCCTGAGCCTTGAACAGAAGCAGGGGGGCCAGGGAGGGCACACCAGGCATGAGGCACAGCCTATAAAAGGCAAAAGGGGGGGGGGAATGGAGCATCTTGCATGAGGAAGAACACAAAGGCCACTTTGGATGGGGCAGAGCCTTGGAAAGGGGTCCTCACATGGCCAGAAGATTTCAGCCCTTCCCATTTGATCTTAAAGGCAAATGAGGCCATTGGCCCTTCTTGAGCAAGGGAGTGACACCATCAGGTGGGTGCTTGAGGAGCATGAATTTGGTGGCTGCTTTGATTAGAGGCAGGAGAGAGGAGGCAGGGAGTCCAGACGCCAAATTAGGAGGCCATTGCCAAAATCTGGGTGAGGGCAGAGGATCCACGAGGCCCGGAGGGGAGGACAAGGGGCTAGGCAGTGGGGAGGCCCAGGCAGGGCCCCGGGGAGAGTCGGGGCCCCGGGGAGAGTCGGGTCTCCGGCTCCCACCTCGGAGCTCCCTCCACGTGGCCTTCCTAATCACTTGTGGACCGGTCTACCATCCTTCTGCTTCATAGAGAGAACAGTCATGCCCCATAAATTATACAAAGATTGGGAATGTCTTTCCTCCCTACTGACCCACATTCTCCCAGCTCACGAGTCACTGGGAAGAGCATGGCTTCAGCTCCGGCCTCGATGCCAACGAAAACAGCTGCCCTAGAGGGAACACTCCTCGGGCACATGCCGGACTGTGGACCAGTGAGAGGGGGAAGGGCTGTAGGGGTGTGGCTGCTAAGGGTGGACGTGCGCTAGCATCCTGCGGTGAAATGGCCGCCCCCAGCATGGACTCGCCCACCAAGAACGATTCCGTTCTCTCGCCTAGAAATTTTAGGAGGTGGCAGCAATCAGGTACATCCATACAAGCCTTTAAAGTTTGCCAAAACCTTTGCAGGGTTTGATCCTATCAATGACCCTATGCTATAGGTATTACATGCTTTGTTATGCCCATTCTGCAGATGGGAAAGGTGAGGCTCGGAGAGGTTAACCGTGACTTGCCCAGGGTCACACAGTTCCTACGTTTCTAGAGCAGGACAAGGAGGTATTCCTGAAAAAGAATTGCTGAGTATAAAGTATTATAAAGAACTTAGAGATGGCAAGGACAGACCTTGAACAAAGATGTAAGATTCTCAGACGCCGCATTACCCCTCTCCCTCACTGCTGAAGGAGAAGAGAACGGCAGGAAGAACTTTTTCTAGACCCCCACCAAAACAAGAGCAGCAACATTTCTGTACTGGAAATCGTAATCCCTTCTTTCGAAATTCGGGAGCTCTCCTGAAGAAGCTTTAGAAAAAAGAGAGTGGGTTTGACGTCTGTCTCCTTCCCGTCCAGTCCCTGAGCAGCCCCCTCCTACCCCTCACTCTTACACATACACACTGCTTTCTGGTTGAAGATCACGGCGACCGGAGTATCCGTAGATCCACCAAAGCCTGCCTTGGACGTCTAGGTACTCAAGGCTCTGCCGCGCTTCTGGCTGGCGCTACCGTGACTGGGGGCGGTGGATAGTGCCGAGAGGTTTCTGAATGTAGATCAGGTAACCGACTGCAACTGCACCCTGGCTAAGCATGGATAGAGAAGGCTGTCATCATTGGGTTGACATAAATTTAAAATCTTATTTAGTTCAATGGGGCCCCTCTGGCCTCTGGAATAACCATTAGAGAGTGTCAGAGACAAGGGCAGGGCAGTGGGGAGATGCCGAAGTGAATAGAGCACCAGGTCTGGAGTCAGGGAGACTCGAGTTCAAATCCGACGTCAGATACTTTCTAGCCATGTGACTGTAGGCAAGTCACTTCACCTTCACCCTCGGTTTCCTCAACTGTAAAATGAACCTGAGAAGGAAATGGCAAATCATGCCAGTGACTTAGCCAAGAAAATCCCAAAAGGCATCAGGACGAGCCAGACCTGACTGAGAAATGGCCGGACAACGTGGAAAGAGGAAATCAGAGCTGTGGGGCAGCCTGAAAACACGGACTTTACCACTCTGAACACAAGCCCTTGGTCCAACAACCAATGACGGGGTCGCCCCGGGAGAACAGTGAGGACTCATCTCCAGTCCTGTAAGTCTTCAATGACCGTGATCTATGCAATTAACATGCATTTATTCGGTACTTCTCTGTCCCAGGCACTGTGCTAGGCACTGGACTTCCATCTTAGTGCCAGAGATTTGGATAAGGTGGGCAAAAGGAGAAGGACAGGGAAAAAAAGTGAAATGAAGGGTCTCTATTGAGAATGAAAGGGACCAGGGGCTTTTAGACAGCGTGGGGCTCCACGGACACTTGGCAAAGTGCTGGATCTCTGACCCTGGCTAGCACCAAACCGTGCCACAGAAAATGAAACTGCCAACTCTACCTAATGAGCAAGAAATCATACCAACAACAGCCGAGTGTGGTGGGCAGAGAGTGGCCTCAGAGGCAGGAGGGATAGAGGTCAAAGGATGGCAAGAAAAGGGCAGTGGTGGGGCAGTCTTGGAGCTGCAGATGGACAGCAAGAGTGCCACAGAGATGCTGCCATGACATCATGGGACCTCCCACCTGGTGAGGAGATCTTTGGGAGTTTAGGGGGAATTTGGACAAGTTATTTCTCAGGAGGGGGAGGTGGCAACTGGCTCTGATTTTCAAGGGTAAAAAAGGGAATGCGTTCACTGGGAAAATCCCAGTATTACATTAGGTGGCTTGGTGGAGAGTGCTGGATTTGGAGTCAGGAAGATCTGAGTTCAAATCCAGCCTTAGTCATTTCTTAGCTATGTGATCTTGAGCAAGCCATTGGAACTCCTTTGCCTCAGTTTCTGTAAAGCCAATCAGCAGTAGATTCCTGAGAGAATGCTACTGTGAACAGCCTTTAAGATTAGGATTACACAGTATTAGTGAACACTGTTTATTCCATTACAAAATCAGATTCAGTACAATGTTCACAGTT
>CM053593.1:387650855-387674836 GCA_028646575.1 Pseudocheirus occidentalis | reverse complement strand
CCTCTCTCTCTCTCACTCTCACTCTCTCTCTCTTTCACTCTCACTCTCTCTCTCTCACTCTCACTCTCTCTCTCTCTCTCTTTCTCTCTTACTCTAACTCTCCTACTCTCTCTCTTCCTCTATCTCTTTCTCTCTCCCTCTCCCACTCTCTGTCTCTCTGTCTCTGTCTCTTTCTCTCTCTTACTCTAACTCTCCCATTCTCTCTCTTCCTCTGTCTCTTTCTCTCTCCCTCTCCCACTCTCTGTCTCTCTGTCTCTTTCTCTTACTCTAACTCTCCTACTCTCTCTTTTCCTCTATCTCTTTCTCTCTCCCTCTTCCACTCTCTGTCTCTCTGTCTCTCTCTGTTCCTTTCTTAGTCCTCTAGTCTATGGGCTCTCAATTAATTTGGCAACTTCATTTTGGAAGCCTCTGGTAGAATTCCCCATCCCTTACTGAGGATGCCACTTTTCAGAGCCACCATGTGCACCACCGCAAGTATCTCCCCTCCTCGAACTGGCTCAGGTGACCTTTCCACATTTGATTAGTCTTTTACTGTGGGAATGAGATCTAGACCTGGGGTAGGGTTAGTGTTAGACCTGCACACTGAAGCCAAGAGCTCTACACTGAGGAGGGGGCCCGCCAAGGAACGAGGCTCTTGGCTGTATGGCCTCCTGACTCCAGGATGAGGCACATGAGTGCCCCAAGCCCTTGTTCTCCTGGGCATGGTGCCATCAAGTGTTGGGTGCAGAATCATGTGCCAAGTTTCTCCAAGGTCTGGTCTTGGGCTCTGAGGGAGCTGGCTCATGCTTGGGATTTGAGAGCTTGCTGGCTGGAGGACATGGGGATGTGATCTCTTGCCAGGGACTGAGGTGGGCAGGGTCCCCAGGAAGCTCATCCAATCTCAGCTCTGGCTTCTTCCACTGCAGCCTGTTGCCTCCACTTTCTTTCTCCTTATTCATCATTCTGAAGCCAAAAGCCACAATGGCGGGAGCAGGGTAGGGCTTAGAGCAGTCGTCTCTCCAGAGGAACCAGAGGGGAATGGTCCTGCTCACCCTAGATGCTCCAGGGGCCCCGCCCCCAACTACTTTAGTATTTTGTAGATATTTATTTATCAATATAATGGCATGCTTGAATCATAGGTTTATTTATAATGACTTCTAGTTGCCCCTCCCCACCCCCAATAGACTGCAAGCTGCTTGAGATCAGGGACTATCCCCTGTTTTCTTTGGGTGAGTCCCCTCATCTTCTCAGGCTTTCGTGATGAGGTGTTAGCCCAGGCGACGACCTCTGGGACCCTTTGCAGTGCCACTTCTAGGATTTAAGAATGGCAAAGGAACTCGCTTCCCACTTTCCCGAAGGGGCTGATGCGGGACTCCCACGATGGCCAAACAGCCTCAGGGCTGCCATTGCCTCCCTGACGTCTAGATCCTTCCACTTCGCTTTGGCACGGGACTAGCCGGAGGTTTAAGCGGAAAAGGTAAAGCTCCATTTAAAGTCCTTGGAGGGGATGCTTCTGTGCGTTCATGCCGGGTCTCTTCGAGGTCAAGTGGCTTTGGTCCAAGCCTGTAAAAATGTTATGAAACCTCTTTGTTGCTCATGGCTGGTCCCAGCCACTGGGGGTAGGGAGCCGACCTCAGTTTATCGTGGGGAAGTTCAGAGAATTTATGCTGCAAAATCTCCCCAAGCTTGTTAAGTCTGGTGTGTACCACCCAGGGTTGGAAAGCATTGCCAAGAAGTTGGTACATGGTTTTTACAAGGGAGCTAACAAAGGGCAGAGGTCCAGTAAGACCATTACAACATTCTATTTTCCATTTTTTCATCGTTTTAAAGGAATTCACCCAAGTGTTCCATTGAATAAGCTCTCACTTAATGTTTATGAAAATCACAAAATAAAATCCAAACCAGTCCCATTGAACCCTGTTTTCAGATGGCCCAGAGGAGCTGTCCAGTTGCTTTGCAGCAAGTAGAGATCCCCCTCCCCAAGAGATAAGAAAGGGGAGTCGGTTGGAAGTACCACAAGGTGGTGGCTGTCTGGGTATTCTCATCAAGCTTCAGTCTCTTGGGTTTGGGGAACCAGAGTGTGCATGTTTGAGAAATAACCAAGGAGGTTTTCAGCAGCTCAGAGGTGGGCACAGTTTCTTCTGAACTGTGACCAGGAGACCCTTGTGAAGTGGTTTTCTGCTAGTTTTCTTCTCGTATGTGTGTGTGTGTGTGTGTGTGTGTATGTGCGTGTGTGTGTTTTTGTGGGAAAAGTCAGCGAAAACAAAACAAAAAAACCGCCCTCCATGTTGGGAGGTTGGGGACTCAGCCTGGAGACCAGAGGGCTCCAGATCCTGGGGTGGAGATCTTCCTGAAGGAAGGGCAGAGCTCAAACATGACATTGGAATTCTGGGAATGAGGAGAGTTCTGTCTCCAAAGTCCTGCTCAGAAAGCCGCTCATGGTGTGAGGATGGCCCCGAGACCTATGAGCCAGGCCTAGAGAGCCATCAGCTCTCATGGCTTCAAGCCACAGTCTAGATTGTCAAGTTGTTGTCTGAGTTTGGGGCAGCACTGGCACAGTGGGAAGAACTCAGGACCTGAGTTCAAATCTGGACTTACTGACTATATGACTTTGAGCAAGTCACTAATCCAAAATAACAACAAAACCCTCTCTTTGCCTCAGTTTCCCCAAGTGTAAACAGATAATAATACTACTTACCTCCCGTGGTTGTTGTGAAGACAGAATGAAAGCGTATCTATAAAGCACTTTGCACAGCTCCTGGCACATCAGAAGTGTTAGTAGGAGCAGCAGCAGCAGCAGCATTACTCACCAGCTGGATCCCAAGGAGGTGTATTTTTCACCCAGAGTAACTCTAGGAAACCAAGTTGTGCAGGGGCTGCAATCTGTCCTAGTGGAGAGATATTTTCTGATTCTTCTAATTGTTAGTTATTGCTACACTCCCACCCCCTCTCGTGAAACCATCTCCTCTGGATCAGGCACAGCTTTCCTGGGGTCCAGCACTGGGCCTGCCCAGCCAGTGCTCCATAGCATCTCATGGAGCCAAATGTCAGAAGGACCACCTCACCACATCACGGAGCATCAAAGCATCCACTGATTTGATGGAGCAGCAAACGTTTGCTGAGCATCTGCTGTGTGCCAGGGATCACGCTGTGTGGTAGGGTGATATAGTGTGTGTGTGTGTGTGCACATGTGTGAGTATGTGCACATGTGTGAGTGTGCATGCACATGTGTGAGTGTGTGTGCATGTGTGAGTGTGTACATGTGTGAGTGTGTGTGGGTGCATATGTGAGTGTGTGTGTGTGGGTGTGTGTGAGTGTGTGTGTAGTATTCATTTTATACACAGATAATCCAATAACAAATCCCCACAAAACAGAGACACCCTCTTTCAGACATTTTGTTCCTGGGGGCAGGTACTTGGGACCCAGCTGACTGAGGTCTGGAGCATAGCCTGTGGCTACCAAGGCTGAGATCTCAATCACCTCAGGCCTATCAGCCTGACTCACACAGCTAGTGGGTTCTCTCCCTCCCTCCCTCTGTGTCTCTTTGTCTCTCTGTCTCTCTCTCTATCTCTCTTTCTGTCTCTGTCTCTGTCTCTTTCTCTGTCTTTCTTTGTCTCTGTCTCTGTCTTTCTCTCCCCCATCATTTCATGAGACAAACAGATGCCATGGAAGGAAGGACCCAGTCTGCTGCATCAATCCACAACTGAAATCTCTGGAAGTCTGCCGCCCCCTCCCCCTGCCCAGGACTGCTGAGGAATAGGAGCTGGGCAGAAATGGCCCCTGATGAGCTCTGGGAAATGAAGCTCATGTAGTTTATTGGATCTGTGGGAGATGTCTGCAAACCTTTTCTCAGAAGTGGTGTAAACTGTTGAGATGGGAAAATCAACAGGACTTGGTGGCCAATTGGCCCTGGCTGAGGAAGGAGGAGCAGGAGTCTATGCTGAGCCCCCCAGATTCTGTCATGCACCCTCCTCTCTGAGGTCTGGGTTTACAAGGTGGGAGGGTACACAGAACCCCTGGGTGGTCTTCAGAGTCCCCCTCCAGCTCCTCCATTCTGCTATTTGAAGAGTGGTCAGAGAGGTGGGGGAGGGATGGGCACAGTTTCTTTGAAGACAGAGGATGAGAAGTCACTGTTGCTAGAAGTTGTAAAGAGGTCAGAGGGCATGGGGGTAAGAAAGTGCATTGGATTGAATGATTAGGGGGCATTGATAACCTTTGAGAAAGCAGTCTCAGTAAAGGGGGAAAGCTAGGCTACAGAAAGTGGGACAGGGAAGGGAAGGTGGGAATCAGAACCAGGAATTCAAAAGTTCAGCAATTTGGGGCCATTGAGTGTGAGGGCAAATGAGTGTCACCTCTGAGAATCACCACTCTGAGAAATCTGGTTGGGAAAAGCAGTTGGATCTTCAGACCTCTTCTCCCTCCATATTCATGGAATACACAATTGTGAGGGGCAATGTCAGAAAGCAGGTGGGGGCACCATAGTGCAGAGAGCGACGGGAGTCAGGAAGGCTCATCTTCCTGAGTTCAAGTCCAACCTCGGACACTTATTATTAGTGTGACCCCAGGTAAGTCATTTAACCCTATTTGCCTCAGTTTCCCCATCTGTCAAATAAGCGAGAGAAGAAAATTACAAATCACTCCAGTATCTCTGCTAAAAAAAAACCCAAGCAGGGTCACTGAGAGTTAGATACAACAAGAAGAAATGGGGTGGGATGTAGAGTGTGGACTATTATTCTCAAGAGAATACTGGCAAAGAGAGTGAGCATAATTCCAATTGTAAAGGCATCATCCAACTATTTTCAGTGCACATCCTACCCCCTTAGCAGACTATAAGCTCTGTGAGGGCAGGGACTGGCTGGCTCTTTATTTGTGCCTACCCTGGGGTGTTTCCCAGAGCAGCTTGAACAACTCAGACTGTCCATTGTGGCTGACCTTTCAGGACTGCCTAAATCAGAGGGGTTAGGCTCAAGGCTGTAAAACCGAACTAAATTAAAATGTATTCTGAAAGTGTTTAATGTAAAGTGTGCAGGAATCTACTTCCATTTGGATTAGATGCCATTGCTCCAGGTGATTCTCTACGGCTGTGGATAATGAGAGCAGTCATGATAATATCAGATTAATGATTATTGCAGGAAAACTAAAACTCTCACACCTCCTGAATCACTAAAAGACGTGACCCGGAGGGCAGAATTAGACATCAGTGGTTTTCTGTCCTTCCACGGGCAGGTGACAAATCCCTGCACCCCAAATACCAGTCAAGAGATGTTTGAGACAGCTCAGCCAATGAACTGTCCTGGCATCGGGCACCACCACAGATCATGCTGCTGCTCACAGTCACCCTGGGGAATGTGGAATTAGCAGCTTCTTAAATGGTGCTGTCATTCCCGAATACTCAACCTCCAAATGACATTCAAAACATAGATTATCATTGTAATGGGAGGGAGCAACTGTTAGGAAAAATTTCTCCATTGCTGATGATTCCACATAGGGATGGTGAAGAGCCTCTGTTTTCTTGGTGTTAATTGTCATGCCAAAATTAGCACAAGTGGCAGAGAATTGATCCGCTTTGTTACCACTCAGCTTCAGAGGCTGCACTGAGTACAGTCACCTGCAAACAAACAGTCATGCACCAATACTCTCCCAACTTTAGTCTTGGCTTTTAGCCTTTTCCAGTTAAATAATTTACCATGGGTGCAGTAGCTCACCTTGATGCTTTTGTCCTCATTCAAGGTGTCTGACAGCACAACTGAAAACATTATGCTAAAAAGCATGGGAACAAGCATACAGCCTTGTTTCACTCCACTGGTGACTGGGAAAGCACAAGAGCATTATCCATTAGCCAGAACCCCCAAAAGCATGCTGTCTTGGAACTGGCATATAATACTGGTGAACTTTCAGGCAACCAAATTTTGCCAAGATCTTCCACAAGCCCTCCTGACTGACAATATGAAAGGCCTTGATCAGATCTACCAATGTTGTGTACAGACCTGTGTTCTGCTCCTGGTATTTCTCCTGAAGTTGTCAGGCAGCAAACACTATATTGACTGTTCCTTGGCCCATTCTGAAGCCACACTGGCTCTTAGGTAGATGACCATCTTCCAGGTGAAGGATCAGTCTATCAAGGAAGACTTATTGGCAAGAATCTTGCAGGTAATTACTAAGAAAGAGAGACTCCTCAAGTTCGCTCCTCCCCCCATGATTGTCATAGGACAATCTATTTCCTTTACCTTTATAGGGATGGACAATGGAGACATCTTTTAATTCCCTGGGGGATAACCTGCTCTTGCCATAGAACTTGGAAAAATTTCTGTCAGCTTTTGTCTGAACAATGAACCCCTACCTTGCAAATCTCAGCTGGAATAAATTCAGTACCAGGAGTTTTGCCACATGAAAGGAGTTTAATGGTATCCAAAACCTCTTCTTCAGTTGGAGCTTTAGCTAGTGAGGGACTGACTTCAACCAGAGGTAAAAGGTCAGTGGCCTCAGCATTGATGGATGAAGGTCTGTTGAGAACGCTATGAAAGTGTTCAGCCCATCTCTCTAGGATCATGTCCTTATCCCTAATCAATGTGTCTCTGTCATCACTGAGTAGCCGGGATGCACTATAGATCTTTGGTCCACAAATAGCCTTCAGGATATCATAAAAATGCATCAGATTGTTACTATCAGCATATAACTGAATTTATTTGCCTTCTTACTGAGCCAAGAATCCTGCCTCTCTCTAAGTACTTGTACTTTACTTTTGATGGAATTAAATGCTGCTTTCTTAGAGATGGATGAATTATCCTGCTGGAAAACCCTATGGAGTTCTTGTCTTTCATTCAGTAGCTTCTGAATTTTTCCATAATTTTCATCAAACCCATCTTGATGCTTGCCAGTATTCTTGCACGGATGAGTAAATGCGGCGCTGTATACCAAATCTCTGAGAGCTGCCCGCTTTTTTTTTCCTTTTCTGCTCCACTGTTGCCAACTGTATGTTGGCTCGGCTTTCCCTACAAATTAGAAACAAACTGTTCCCACTCAGAGAAGTATTCTGATATGCTGACACTAAGTTTTCTGGCAGTTGTCTTGCCTTGGGGCCAATGTTTTTATTGAATGCAATTATTTAGTTTGGAGAAGATAAGTCTGTGATCAGTGCAGCACTCTGCACCACACATCGCCTTTGTCACTCTCACATCCTGTCTGTCTCTTCTATTTGCCATCACATGGTCTATTAAATGTCAGTGTTTGCTGTGAGGGTACATCCACGGTTTTATTGCACTTAGGTAAATAGAAGACAGTGTTGGTGATGAGAAGGTCATAAAATACATGGGTCTTCAGTAGTGAGTGACCACTGCTGTTGAGGTTTCCAACTCCATTCCTCCCAAGGACTCCCCACCGAGTTTGGTAGTCTGAGCCCATTCTAGCCTTAAAGTCACCCAGAAGTATAAGCTTGTCCTCTTTTGGCACATTTATGATGAGGGTCTTCAGATCTCCATACAATTTTTCTTTGACCTCATCAGGGTTCATCGTGGTGGGAGCATGACATTTCCTATAAAGGGCAATCACATTGTCATGAACCTGTTGTTCATTTCTTTCAGCAGGCATACAAACCTGTTGACTAGATTAGCTTTGACTGCAAAAGCTATGACGGCTTCACGATGCTCCCCTTCACTGTGGCTGCTCTGGACAAATGCGTATCTAACCTCGACTTCAGTAAGCTGGTTTTGTTTGCCAGTCTTGTCTCACTCAGGGTTGCTTTTTTGGGTGTGATGCCTGCTTCAACAAGAGCTGTTTGTCTTTCAGGTCTAATGGATTTCATGTTGTCCACAAGTGTGCACACATCCCATGTGCCAGCAGTGAGTGGAATTGTCTTTGCAGAAGTTTTAGTACATTTTTTTTTGCGTGTGTTTTGGCCACAGGGTGTGATCCCCACCTACTGTGGTAATTAGGCCAGGGCTGGGTAAGCAGACAATTTTTAGGGCGCCTTTTCTAGTCCCTTTATCACATAGGAAGCGAGCAGTATGATCCTTAAAAAGCTGCTCAGACACCGGGGGCTGCTGAATCCCTCTGCTCCTTCCAGTGAGAAGACAACCCTGTGGCCTGGGTGACCCATGTGCAGGGTTGTGACTGTCCCAGTGTAACTGGACCTGCTGCTTCATCACAGGAATCTGACATAGGTAAAATGATAAAGTGGTGTGGGGGATGTCTTTTGACTAATGTATAAATTGGGTTTAAGTGAAGCTGAGTTGCAGAAGTCATCAGCCTCACTTTCTCTTCCAGAGTGGTCACAGTCCAGTGGCAGGACAAAGGTCAAGATGGTAGGCAGTGGCCTGAGATGCAGTGAATGACCTTGGCATCTTCCATGTCTGGCCAGTCTCTAAAGGTTCCAAAGCACCTTCTTCTTCTTTTTTTGCTTTTTGGAGGGAGGAGGGCAGGGAAATTAAGGTTAAATGACTTGCCCAGGGTCACATGGGTAATAAGTGTTAAGTGTCTCAGGTTGGATTTGAATTTTCAGGTCCTCCTGACTCCAGGACCAGTGCTCTATTCACTGTGCCACTGAGCCACCCCTAAAGTATCTGCTTCTGCCACCAATTGAAACAAATTGTTCACATCCATCTATGCTGCTAGGGAAATCTTCACATGCTTTGGGAAGACATCCCCCTAACTCACTGATGGTTGTGAGGTTCCTCAGTTACCCTCCACCCAGGTGTGGCTCCTGTGTACAGCTTCTTAGAGCTGGGTAAGTCAGGTAGACACCAAAGGTGGGGAGAAGCAGCCCTCACACCAGAGTCTTTCCTGGGCACCCCATTGTATGGCAGTGACAACTTGGAGGGAGGGCATGGCACACTTGACCTCACAAAGGACAAGGGTGACAGGAAAGGAAGGTGGGCAGCTCATGTCCTGAGCCTGAGAAGCTGCAACCTTGAGAGAATCTGGAACCCGGAGGGTGCAGGGGTATTCCTGATCTCCACAAAGAATAAGAGGAAGGGCTGGACACCTGGGGTAGGTCATTGCTCTAGTCCAGTCCTTTCTTGGACTAGTGAGTGGGAGCTGTCATCTGGCTCATCTCAGATGAAGGCTGCTCATCTGTAAAGACAGGGCTGAGATGGGACTGTGATTATACTGGCCAAAAGTGCAGACCATTCAGAGGCAGCAGAAGCAAAGACCTTGGCGTTCCCTGTGACCCTGGGGTCCGGTTTGGTTTTTCTTTTGTGTTTATCTAATTAATTTTTAAAATTTAAATGTTATTGATGCTTTTTGTTTAGACATTCCGTTCATTTCCAAGTCACCCTCACCTTCCCACCTTAGTGAACCTCTTCTTAAAATAGAGAAAAAAATAAGCAACAATCATCAGCACATCTGCCTCATCTGATGGTATATGCACCATTCGACACCCGCAGGACCCCCCCCCCCCCAGGACAACAAAATGAGAGAACCTATTTCCTCATCTCTTTTCCAGGGTCAGGATGGGTCATCATCCTTAATTTATGTCTCAGCCGGTGATTTCAGGGTCTGCCTACTTTGAGACCTTATTTATTGCTCTGAAGACGTCTCCAACTCTGGCTTAGAACAGGAAGCATCTTTTAAATCAAGCGGCAAGGAATGACAATGGCAAAGCCCCATCAAAATGGTTTTCATTTTTTCCTTTGAAACCCTCGGGGCTCTCGTGGCGGAGGAGATGGAAGTCTCCCTGGCTCACCGGTCGGCCCAAGAAGCGCCTAGACTCCTCCCTTCTCCCTCCCTCGCCGCCCCCATCTTGCTCTCCACCCTTCCTCCCTCAGCCCACTTCTTTATTTTTCACTTGATGACAGGCCCCGCAGCATTTCTGCTGCAAAGGAAAGAGCCTAATGAGCTTCATTTTGGAATGACAAAGGTTGTTATTATAATCACTTTCCTCTGAAGAACTGCAAATAATCCATTGGCCCAACTGGCCTCCAAGCCCCTGATTATGCTTTTGTGGCTAGGCGCACAAAGCCAGCTGGGAGCCCCTTGCAAAATCTCCTTTTGGTTTGTTTCTTTTAACTCCCTCCGTGCTCTGTAAACAAGAACTGCGCTGCCCCCCCCCCCCACCAGATTTTGGAGATTAAATTCCCTTAGTCTTTTCCTGGGTCTCATTTCAGCATCTCCTCCCTCGCCCAAGCAACGGAAGGAGCAAAAGTTTCAGCACTGTATTTTACGGACTGGAGAAATATGAGTTGATATGTGGTCTCTTCTTTTACATCCCCAGGACAGGCAGCTTACAGATTTTTCATCCAGTCCATGGCCCCGCCTTCAGGCAGAACCCCACCTAGATCATTCCAGACAGATGAGAAGCTGTCCTGTTTTTAAAGCTCTCTAGAGGAGAAGGCTAGGCAGCCTTGCCTGGCAACCCAGTTCATATATAACAACATTCATTTATTCACTCGCTCTTTTCCCAAACGGAGTCTAAAGCCCCCAGACTTGAAGCCCATGTTTTCTTGCTAAAGATGGTTTTGGAGGAGGGAAAAGGGTAATGTTAACATCAATATCTTCTATGTGTATAGTGGGTTTTTGTCTAGTGGTATCCAGTAGAATGTAGGCTCCCTGAGAGCAAGCTCCCCGGTGCCTCTTCAGCGTCATATCCCCAGCATCTAGGAGAGTGCCTGACTTGTTTTGTTGTTTGGTCGTTTTCAGTCCAACTCTCCATGACCACATTTGGGCTTTTCTTTGCAGGGGCACTGTATTTCCTTCTCCAGCTCATTTTACAGATGAGGCAAACAGGGTGAGGTGACTTGCCCAGGGTCACGTGGGCTAGGAAGTGTCTGAGGCTGGATTTGAACTCAGAGAAATGAGTCTTCCTGACTCCAGGCATGGATCTCTATCCACTTCAGTGCCACCTAGCTGCTCACTCATGCCTGACTCATAATAGTAACTTGATCAAAGCTTGTTGATTGGTTAATAATAGTAATTAAGAACAGCTCCTTGAAGGCAGGGAATATTGCCTTTTTGCATCTGCATTCCTAGCCCCCCAGCACCGCATCTGGCACATTGTTGATTAATTCACTGAAATGCTTAAGAAATACAAGCTTTTTTAAGAAATACAAGGCAGAGCTATTTTTTTGTTTGTTCCTACCATGTAAGCCACACGCAATGACATCACCTAATAAGTGCTCGAGAAATGCCTGGTTATGGAGGGGACACTTATTCTAATTTTGAGGATTTTTGCCTTTGTATCCATGAAGTCCAACGGCAGCTCTAAGCACACAGTAGGTACTTAATAAATGTTTTTTTAAAAATGGAATTCTTTATAATTTACCAAGAACTTTTGTACCCATTTTTTTTTTTTTGCTTGACCATCACAACAAACCTATGAAGAGGATGGTGTGGGTATTCATCCTTCTTTTACTGATGGTTGGTGTGGAAGTAAATGACTAGATAAGTCTTTAATTCCTTTGAAAAAGATCTGTGGGACTGGGTGGGTTCTTATTTCAAAATGAATCAACAGTGTGATGATGTAGCAAAAACCAAACCAAACCACTCCCTCCCCCCCCCCCCAAAGCTCCTGGCATCTTGGGCTTCATTGAAAGCATCAGAACATCTGGGCCTAGAGAAGCAATGGTCCCACTGTTATTGGCCCTGGTCAGGCCACTTCTGAATGTTGCATTCTCTTCTGCATCAGGTCCAGGAAGTAGATGAGTGACCTGGAGAATTCCAGAGGAGGGAGGCCTCAATCTATGGGTGATGGTTAGGTCTGGCCCTTTTAGGGCTGCTCTAGTAAATCCACTTCTTCAATGGTTATATATGTGCAATCATAGAAAACATATTCCCATAAAATTTCATCTTTCTCAAATCAGTAAGCATTTATTAAGTGCCTGCTATCTGCCAGACCCTATGCTAAGCATGGGGATACAAAAAGAGGCAAAAGACAGTCCCTGTCCTCAAGGAGTTCACAATGGGGGAGATGACAAGCAAATCTGTACAAAACAGGTGATGTACAGGATAAATAGGAGCTAATGACCAGAGGGAAGGTCCTGGAATTGGGAGGGGCTGGAGGAGGCTTCCCATAAGAAGTGGGAATTTGCGGCGGGTAGGTGGCGCAGTGAATAGAGCACCGGCCCTGAATCAGGAGGACCTGAGTTCAAATCCAGCCTCAGACACTTAATACAAAAACTAGCCATGTGACCTTGGGCAAGTCACTTAACCCCAACTGCCCAGCAAAAAGAAAAAAAAAAGAAGTGGGAATTTAATTGAGACTTGAAGGAAACCAGGGAGGTCAGTCAGGGATGCTTCAGAGGTGAAACTGACCAGAGATGCTGGAGAAGCAAAATGGACCAGAGATGCTCCAGAGGTGAAATGGACCAGAGATGCTGAAGAGGTGTTCTGGTCCATTTCTCCTCTGCAGCATCTCTGGTTGATTTCACCTCTGCAGCATCATACCATTAAAGAAGTGGATTTCTTCTCCCTCCACCTCTTGCTCTTACCTTGTTGTCAGTTATGGCCCACTTTGACATCTTGATAAAGCCTGTGACTCCTTCCAGGAATAATGTTTTAAATGCACAAAATGAAATATATAGGACAGTTATCAAAATACATGCATTTAAAAAATAGTAAGTTCATAGACTCCAAGAGAAAAACCTCAGATTTAGATGGTATCCAAGGACCTTTCTCTCTCTGGAGAAGCTGAGGTTCAGATTTGGATGTTCAGTGATTTTTCCAACACTAAGTAAGAGACAAAATCAGGCTTGCAGATTGGTCTCCTGTTGGTGAATCTAGTCTTTGCTGTCTCCTCATCTGTCTGAGCATTCTTTCTAAGCATGTTTAGCCTTGGTTTAGGCACATGTTTTGAAGAAAATTAGGAAAGATTTTGTTTATATCCGAATCCTCCCTCTCAGGCTGAATTGTCTTCTAGCCTTAGCCTAGCCTCTGGATTTTTTGAGGTAAAAGCTTGTTGATGGATTGGTTTGAGATAAGATGAGAATTCCCACTTACCCAGTGGTTGAGGCCAGGAAGCAGTCATCTGGACATGATGGGTTGGAAACAGGAACAAATGACCTGGGATTATGTCAGATGCTAAGATGGTTTGAACTAGATGACCACTTGTAGAGGGGATGCTCCTGTGGGCTGGGTTCAAAGCATCTGGGCTTCCTTCCAACCCAAGATTCTCTGAACCTGATGATACCAGCCTTCATGGGCTAAGAGCTAACTTCTGGCATAGGATCATCTGGGGCCAGGGTTGCCTTGGCTCCTGTAATTTTATGGGATTTAAGATCTTCCCTACCCATGAATAAGTCTCACTGTGGAGCCCATTAAGGGAAGCTTGCTTAGGGGAGACTTGCTAGTAGGAAGGCTTTCACACCTTTTGCTAATTTCTCATTAGGCCCTGAGTCAGGAGAACTGTGATGCCCTCTGACTCAAAAAAGAGTATGTATACTCTGAGGTTAGCATTTTGCTTTGGGGCTCACTCATTTAAAGAATGTTCTTGTGATTTGACCAGATGAGACTCTGGGTAGCTGTTAAGGAGGCTCCTGTCTTTGAAAAACCCAGATATTGGTGCCTCTCTGTCTAGTAACTATGTATGTATTGTCTTAGTAAGATAGTTGGCTCTGTCTGTTGATCTGTGCTAATTTTTCAGACAGAAACCCTGTCTGTTGGCTTTTATTTATCCATTTGTACTTCTTTATTTTCTTTGTTTGCATTTTCTCTGAAGTTCAGGGTGCTGATTTTTCCCCTGAACTAAAGAATGTAATTTAAAAATATTGTTGAATCTTTGAACAGCTCTCTTTTTAAGTAAAGCAGATTCTGGGGATGCCAGCATGGTAGGAGCTGGTTGAAAATACTGTGGCAAGAAAGAAAAATAGGAGGAGGATGGGAGAAAATAATAAATGATCTCAGCAATGGCAGGCCTGCCATCTTCTGTGGCCTCTCTTTAGCAGGAGTTCATCTGTAGGGGATAGACAATGGAGACACTGCACATAAATCAGCCATGATCTGGCAGGTCAGCATGGAGTAGTGCTTGCTCCTGAGACAAGGGAGGGATAAGCAGAGAAGGAGGGGAGGCTTTCCTTGTCATTGACCAAAGAGCCTGGCACTCATTTGTCACACAAGAATCACTCAGTCAATCAACAAGCCTTTATGAAGTGCCTAATCAGTGATGGGGTAGGGGTGGGGACAAATTTCATGGAAGCCCCACTCTCCCTCTTCTTCCTCTATGGCCCAGGTTTGGGGTCACTGTCAAAATCTATCCTCTCCAAGACATTTAGTTTTTATCTCCTTGAAATTTTGTGTCTGAGAGAGGTGTTGAATCAACTGATGTTCCACATGCCTCCTATTGCATTCATTCATTCATTCATTCACTCACTCACTCACTCATTCCACAAACACTTGGCATTCTCCACTAAGTACAAACCCCTCCAACAATACCCTCCCTCCTCAGGGACTGAAGATGATCTTTGGTTCTTGGAGGTTTGATCTACCAAGGGGCAGCACTGGCTGGTTCTACCAATAGGGAAAAGGGGTCAGATGTGGGTTTATCCCTCAAGGCTCCATTCCATTGCTACTGATAATGACCATTTCCTCCCCCTCCATTCTCTTAAATTCATTTAGTGCCTCTCTTGTGTGGGTTTATTTAGGGCCTTTCTCCTCTTAGTAGAATCTCTTTGAGGTCAGGGACTGTTTCACTGCTGTTTTTATATCTCCGATTACTGGCAAATGATAGGAGTTTAATCAAAGCTGGTTGATTTATTGGCTGAATACAAAGTTGAACAATGGCCTAGAATCCTACCTTCCAAGAGTTTGTTACTTCAAGGGAGTGTGTGGTTCCAATATTTAGTTTTTATTTTTAAACTAGGACTTGTACTGAGCAACAGAGGAAGGACCTGGGAACCAGGAACCCTGGGTATTGGACTTGATCTTGTCCTGGTGTGACTTTGGGCAAGTAATTTTACTGCTCTGGCCTTTATTTGCCTCATCTGTGAAATGGGGATAGAAGGACTCTCCCTGTCAAGAGGTGGGATGATGAGAACTCTCTGAGTTCTCCTATCTGTGCCTCTAGATTGTGACTTTCTTACCCAGAAGGTCTCTCTGAACAACAGTGTGTGATGCCAAGATAGAGGGTATAGCAAGCAGGTTCAGCCTTATGGCCACCCAGTGCCACCCAGCCCCCCAGCACAAAAGGGAGGCATATGAAAGGGAAATATGTATTGATTGGGTAAATTACCAAGATGAAGCTTCTCTCTTTGGCCCCTCAAAGCAATGTGTGGGGAAGTGTCATGGGAATAACGGGATCAGGGGGTGGGGGAAGGAGAGAGGTCAGGGGGTGGGGTGCTAGGCCCTTCTCTACAAACAATGTCTACTCCTGGGCCTCAGTTTCTTCACCTGTCAAATGAGGGACTCTGAGGGCCCTCCCAGCTCTAACACTCCAGGAGTTTAGGCTGCTCTCTGGAGCTGGCCTTGAAAGGTAGAGAGAAGGAGGGTTCCTCCCCATGCCTGCTCATGGCGGCTTCAGATTAATTTGACAGAATTAGGGTGTGGGACCCTAAAACAGGGATGCAGACTCTCAAGGAATTTCATGATTTAAAATGTTATAATGATAATAACTTGTTTATAAAACACTTTCTGCTCATTACCTCTCATGAATCTCAGAATAACTCTGTGGGGCCAGTAGGAGTCCCTCTACTTCACAGGTGAAAAACCTGTGTTTCTGAGGTAAGATCTGAACTCAGATCTTCTCTTGTCTAACTCCAGAACCGTGGCTGTTTCAATGTTTCTCTGCACGGTTTTAATTGATTCAATGAACTTAACAAGCATCTGTAAAGTGCCTATTGTTTGCCCCCAGCATCATTCCAGGGGCTGAGGATGCGTCTTTCACCCTCTGTCAGAGACATCAGATTTCTGCCTTCCAGGAGCCGTCTCTCTCTGATTATTTAGATCCTTTGATTTCCTAGACATCTTTTAAATTTGATTTTTCAAGTTGGTTGATGCTGTTTGCTTTTCACTATAGTGACTTCCCGATATACCCCCTCCCTCCATTGTAGCAACTGAAACATCCCTCAGAACAAAGGAAAACAGCTGATCCAAACCAATCAACGTAAAGCCTGTACCTGGCAGTGTATGCACCACTGGGCATTGGTAGGCCCCCCACCCCTCTCCTGAGAAGAGAGAAGGGTGTTTTGTACCTTTTCTCCTGGACCCAGATGGACTGTTCTGTTGCTCAGAATGCAGATGCCGTTTGGCGTTTCTCTGTACTTTACTTAAGTGTGGTGTTGAGTGTCCTCCTGGTTCTACTTTCTTAGTCTGGATGGGTTCATTCAGAGCTCCCATGTTTCTCTCCATTATTCATCATTCTCAGGTCTCAGGGGTAGTGATACCCAACCACAGGCAGTTCTGCCATTCCCCTGTTGATGGGAACCCACCTTTTCTCTAGGATTTTTGCTACCATAAAATGCTTCTATAAATTTTGGGGTGATCAGACCATGGGTTTCAGCCTGAGTGAGTTCCCTGAGGCCCTGGCATGCCCAAGGTCCCACAGTCAGTACATGTCAGAGGCATGATCTGAACTCAGGTCTTCCAGACTCCATGGTTGGCTCACTCCAAGCTACGAAGCCTTGCATGCATCCCAGCCTTTTTCTGTCATTGGATGCCTTCAGTGGCAGGTCGCTTCTTCTTCAAAGGAGGCCCCGGGGAGTGTCAGGAACCTGACATGTGCAATTAATGCTGGCGGTAGCCCAGGCAAATCCTGAGATCTCAAGCCTCTTCCTTTCAGCTCAGATCTTCCAGTTTTCTTTATCTGGCAGTGATTTTTATGTCATTTCTGTCCCTTTCCACATTTTCTATTTCCACCCTGAAAATCATTCAGGTCCTTTCTTGGAATCTGTGTGAAAAAACATGTTTTTTACATATCAATTACGTTGAAAACTTAAATTCCGCTTTTACAAGTCAAGAGCCTGACAGAGACTGATCAGGTAGGGAAAAGGTCACCGGGATGGGACGCTGGGCTGAGGCCAAGCAGCCGCGGCCAGAAAGCTCATGGAGCACCTCCCATCTGTGGCCAGCAGCCCAGCCGGTTCATTTGGAGCCTGTTTGACAGGCCAGCAGGGACTCCCATCTGGACTGCTTGGGACATAAAGCTTTAAAAACAGGATCCTTTCGGTCCAACTGAAGGGGGTAGGTAGACAATGGAAATCCCATGGAAAATCATACTGGCCCGGATCTCAGGGAAGGAGGTAGGGATGTGGGGTCAGGCGTCTTGGGTCTGGCCCTAGACCGGCTTCTTGCTGCTTGTGTGACCTTGGGCAAGTCACTTCCCCATCCTGGGCCTGTCTCCGCCTCCATAAAATGGATGTTGGACTAGGACTCTAAGGCCGCTGCTGACTCTAGAGTCAACTCTCCCACTTTCTAGCTATGGAACCTTGGGGCCTGGGTTTCCCTCTCTGTAGAATCCTTGTCCACAAGGAACACAGGCTCTGGAGCTCGTTGGGTCCTTAGAGATCACCTGTTCCAATGATGTCATTTTGCAGAGAGGTAAACTGAGGCCAGAAAGGTCTCGATGTCAAGTATGAGGCATAGATGACTGAGTCATGGTTACGTAATGAGTGGCAAGGCTGAGATTCAAACTGGGGCCTCAGCTTCCCAATCCAGTGCCTTTCCTCACTTTTTCTGATTTTTTGTATGTATTACCTTCACCATGACTGAGAGCAAATCTGAGACCGAGATAGCCTCAGGCCCATTTGCCCAGGGACATATAAATAACCAATGGGGCACATGGGAACCAAGCCCAAGGTCAGCCTAACTCTCCCTCACACCCCATCTTGGACAGGCACCTTGGTTTAGCCTCAGGGTCAGGATGAACTGGGTTCCAGTTCTGCCTCTGACACAGATGGGCACTTAATCTCTCAGCTCACCAAGCTACCCTCCGAGACAAAATGAAACACAAGCTGCTGAATGACATCAGTAGAAGGAATTTCCACACTGCGAGTTCCCCACAGTGGTGAAATCATCCCTTCCTGCCCAAAATAAACTATTTCTCTCTCTTATTAAGCATCTCCTATGAGCAAAGGGGTGAAGCTGATGTGAATGGTGGATAGAGAGTGGTATTCAGAGTCAGGAAGAACTGAGTTCAGGTCTCACGGCTGAATTCTACTGACTGTGTGACTCTGGATGAGTCACTTAACCTCTTGTGCCATAGGCAATTCTCCAACACCTGCAGCTACAACAGAGGCACCGATTGGCCTTGATAGAGGGAGTTCCTTCACCTCAATGGCCAAAAAAAAGTGTAGCAATAAATGAGACAGGTGCCTGCCTTCTTAGGGCTTACAGTCTAGGAGAGGGAGAAAAGCCCAGTGTGAGCTGGAGAGGAATCCTGAGGGCGGTGAAGCTGGGGGAGGGATGGGGGAGGGTGACTCAGGCATGAGTCAACATCCATTCTCACTCGACAACAACAAGCCGCCATTGGAGCAGGAACCCTGGGACAGCTCTCTCGTCCATTCTCACATCCTCAAATGATGGATGTGAGAGGCCTGAGTCCATGGCTCCAAGGGCAAGACTCTGGTCTGCCTTTCCTTGATGCCTCTGAGTCTGGCCAGGAGTTAGGACCATTTCGGTGGACCCTGGGTGGTTTGTTTTTCTGCTTGCCCTGGGAACAGAGAGCTGTCCTTTGCTGGCCCTGAGGACTGGCTCCAGGATCAGGGATCTGGGTGGGAGCCTGAATGCTTTGGCCTAAGTGACAGGGGAGGAGGAGGAGGAGGAGGAAGAGGCAGAGGAGGAGGGCAGGGGGAGGAGGAGGAGGAGGCTGTGCAGGCAGGGAGAAGCCTCTCTAGGCTCCCCTCCTGCTTGAGATGTTTTTCCAATGAATAATTGTGAAGCCTCGAATGAAATACAAGCCCCATGCATTTCTTTCTTTCTTTCTCTTTTTTAAACCTTCTTGGAATCCAGGAATATTTCAGGGTCTGGATAGGATCACGGTGTCTCTGAGGATTGGCCCTCCCTCTGTCCTAGGGGAACACTCCTTTCCTAACGACACTGGGGAAGATTTCTCCCCTCCTGCCTCCCTCCCATCTCCATCCCCATTACTCCACCCTGGGCTGGAGGCCTTCCTTTGAACTGGTATTATTATCTTGGCACTATAATATGACTAATCTCAGCTTGCATGATAGTTTTTTTCCCCCTTCTTGGAAAGGGAGGGACCCACGCTGTTGAAAGAGCCTGGGGGATGAGCTGGACCTGGCAGTCAGCTGCAGCTTCCCCTGGCTGTCCCCACTGAGCTGGCTCCCCTCTTTATTTCAGTATGTCCTAACTACCCCCCCAGAAGCTGCCCATCTCCAGGACTCCCTGTCCATTGGTATGTGGAGTGGGCAGAGCCTTGGATTTAGATCCCAAGAACTCAGGCTTGAATCCTGATTCTGCCCCTCCCCCTCTCTGGTCTCAGTTTCCTCCTCTGTAAACTGAGTGGCTGGGCCTCTAAGGAACCTTCTAGCTCTGAAGTGATCACCTTGAAATCAGAGTGTCTCTGGGTTGGAAGGGACTAGTGGTCTCTGGAGTCTCCTCATACTCGGAGGCTCAGCTCAGAGTTGTTCAAGGAACTCCACTCTAGATGTAGGAAGTGCGTCAGGGATCATCAGTCTGGTCCAACCCATTCATTTTACAGAGAAAGACACTGAGGTTCAGAGAGGTTTGGTCACCTTCCCAACATCCCATGGGAGGATTCGAACCTGAGACTTTGGGCTCCAGAGCCAAGCCTCCCCTCCCCCCATTGCTATCTTATACTCATCTTAACCCTGGGTGATATTGATTATTCCACCTTACAAACAATGACACCAGGTCTCAGAGACACCAACATCTCAGGGTCACGCACAGCAAAGAAACAGCAGACTTGATGGCAGAGCTAATGGCTGCCCCTCCCCCCCAGGTCCAGCACTCCTCCCACTGGCCCCGTGTGGGACCTGGAGAGCTCTCTGGGGTGCTGGAGAGCCGTCCCTCCCACTGCTTTGTGTTTATCGTACATGAGTTTATATGTCTCTTGGTAGAGAGGACAGATGGTTGGCTGGATGGACAGATTCGATAGGCAGACAGACAGACTAAATGGATGATGGATGGATGGATGGATGGATGCACAGAGGTGGGGTGCTTCCTGTGCTGGGTGCTGCTAAGTCCTGGGAATGCAAAAAGAAGCCAGCCAGGCCCTCAAGGAATTTACACCCTAATGAAGGACAGCATGGAAGGAGTGGCAACGGGGGTGAGATGGGGTGGGAGATAACCCGGAGATGGCCTAGGGGACAGACAGAGGCCGGATTCTGGGCAGGATAGGGCAGGAGCTCAGTAGCCAGAGCCCCACTTGGTTCGAGGGGCAGAGTCCAAGATTCTGAGGTCACCCTGAGTTGAGCTGGTGTGGAGGTGTCTGGGAAGTGTGAGTTACCTGAGGGCAGGGACGGGTTTCCTTCAGTTGTTGTATCCCCAACATTTATCCTGGAGCAAGGCAGACATTTAATACATTCTTTCTGATTGGCTGATTTATGTGTATTCTTCTTGTGTCCCTTAGTAAAGGTAAGCTCCTTGAGGGCAGGAGATGTTTCATTACTTTGTGTATCTCTAATGCCTAGTACAGTGGCTGGCATAGAGTAAGTAGTTAACCAGTACTTACTAGGTTGGACTGGATATGGGAATTCCCTTGGGACATCTCACAAGCCATCCATTCCTCCTCATTCAATGGGAATTCTTGTCCATGTTTCCCAATAAACCAACCATATTCTGGGTAAACGTGGAGCTCGTGACTGCATCATGTGCCCATCCGTTGTCCATTAGCTCTTTTTGGTTTGTTTATCTCTCCAGTGACATTCTGTACGTGACACTGCTTCCCAACTCTGTTGGCAACATATCGCATGCTTTTCATGGCCACTATATGCCTCTGCATGTTCCTTTGGGTGACCCACAATGTCAATGCTTTGTGTGACTCACAGCCAGCTTATGGCATCCCCAGAAGAATCAGAGCAGTGTGCAATCCTTCATATGTCCTGTGCAATGCTTTTAAATCTTGAAAAGATGTCGAGGGCTCTGGAGGAAATACAACTCTGCTCATATCTATAAAGGACATCACAAGCCAACTTATCCCTCTGTCATCAGCCCATGGCAGGCTCTCATTATCATCTGCCTGGGCTGGTGCACCCCTTCTCCTTACCCCTTCCAATCTGCCTCTCACCAAGCGGCTGGGACAATTCTCTTCTGCAAAGCTTGGACCGGGTCACTTCTCAAAAGCCTTCAATGGCTCACTATCACCTAACCTTCAGACCCCTTGACACCCCCTGCCTCAAGAATCTAGTACCACCGGACCCTTGGAGCCTGATGAACCTTTACATCCTGTGGTGCCCCACACTGCCTCCCCCTGCCTTTGCTCACAACACTTTCTATTCATTTCAATAGCAAGCATTTATTAAACCTCAACAATGGGTCACATCCTGCTCTAGGAGCTAGGGAAAGCCTTTCCAGCACCTGTCCTCAAGAAGCTTACATTTACCCTTGCCCACCTGTCACCAGGCACGTGGTTCCATGTTACTCATCTGTTTCCTGGACAAATTGATAGATGCTAGTATTCTGTCTGAGGAATGCCAGATGTCAGGGTATTGTGGGCCCTTATGGTCTCAGAAGAAGCAAGACAAGTAAGCCAAAGGGGCATTGGGAGGTGGCTGGGGGGGGGGCATCCAGAGGCACCAGTGTGCCACTGGCAGCATTAGCCATGTCATCAGCACTTGTCAGGCTGGTCCTGCAGGAAGAGTGGGGGTTCCCCGAGCCCCAAAGGCACCCAGAAAGTGTGTCATGAGCTGGAGGGAGGCAGCCAGCTGGGAGAGCCCTCCTGGCTCACAAAGTGCTTTCTATGTGTTACCTTATTTGAGCCTCACAACCCAGAGAGGTGGGTGCTGTTCTTGTTTCCACTTCACAGATGAAGGAACTGAGGCTTGTCCAAAGTCCCCAGGTAGGTGAATGTCTAAGCAGGATTCAAACTCAGGGCTTTCTGACATTGCCCCATCACCAAGGAGCCAATCATGCTCTCTGTGGGATTACTGGAAGGCCATGTGCCCACGATGATGGGTCAGGGACCACTGAGGTGTCAGAGGGCTGGAAGATAAATAACAGGAAAATAGGACTGTTTGGGAGGGGAGTCTTTAGCCCCAAAGCCTGTCCCTGCTTTCTGGGCTTGCTCCCTGCATATATCCAAGATGGCCACACTTTCTCTCTCTCTCTCTCTCTCTCTCTCTCTCTCTCTCTCTCTCTCTCTCTCTCTCCCTTTGTATCTCTCTGTCTCTGTCTCTGACTGTCTGGCTGTCTGGCTCTGGCTCTGGCTCTGTCTCCCCCCAACCCCCAGTAGTAAATTAACCTAATTGGACTCATTTTGACCTCAAACAGACCCCATCCATACTTCAGGGTTTGGGGAGTGATCACATTCCAGACCAATGTTTCCATCTTTAGTTCCCTCCAATCTGATTCAGCCTTTGCTGAGTGTCCCGCATGAGCAGCTACTCCAGGGATGATGAATAATAATAAATAATCATAGCTCGGTTTTGTTGACAGAGGGCACCACGTGGCACTTCCCTGTCATGAACCACAGAGCAGGGAGGGTAAAGATTATTATTCCCATTTTAAAGCTGAGGAGCCTGAGGCCCAGGGTGGTCAGAAAGCTCAGGCAGGCCCTTGCTGCTCTCTGGGGCAGTTTTCCCTGGGCAGAATCATGGGAAGGGGCAGCTCAGTGGGCAGGTGCCAGGGCCTGCAGTGAAAAGGCTCATCTTCCTGAGTTCAAGCCTGGCCTCAGACCCTTCCCAGCTGGGTGACCCAGAGGGAATCGTTCTGTGTCTGTCTGACTCAATGCCCTCATCTGTAAAATGGGGCAGATAGCCTCTAACTTCTCAAGTTGTTTTGAGGATCAAATGAATTAACATGCAAAGTGTTTTGCAGACTTTGAAGCGCTAGAGAAATGTTCTCATTGCTAGGATTTGATCCTGTGACCAACCAGGAGCTCTTAACTGAGAACTGGCCTTTGGGGCTACACAAGCCTGGAGGAAGACGGACATCTGCAAAGGGAAAAGTTTTGCCAGGCCCTTCTTCCACCCCCGCCCCCAACACAGACCAAGGTTGGGATCTGGGGAGAGGGGAGGGTCCACAGGGACCACCGCCTGGTGCCAGCAAAGGGCCAGTGCTGTGGCTGCCCTCCCTCGGGCCCAGATGCCTCCTGGGTCCCTGCTCTTCTGGCTCTAGTGTAACAAGATCCTGGGTAAGGCAGCCTCCCAAGGGACCTTGTTTATGCACAGAGCCTCTTTTCCCTTCATCAGTCCTGGGGTCAGGGCGGTTGTGGGTCAGGCCCAAGCTCACTGGTTTCACTTTTAACAAACCCGTGTCTCCCCTAGCCCTTTCCTCAAAGCACTTGTCACATAAATTTTCATTTGGAAACTGCTTTTCTTTTGAGTTACAGACAGGGATTGGAGGCCTGAGAATCAGGAGGTGGGACAGTCTTGCTGAAACACAGGGCTGCGATGCCAAATCCAGCGGCTAGCCAGTACAGAGCACTGACAGAGCCCTCAGGTGCAAAGCCCTTGGAGGAAAGGATTGAGTCTGGTCCTCAAGGCAACCTCAGGGGAGGGTGCTTCACTTTTGCAGTTGAGGAAACTGTAATGGTAATCAATTTGTTTGATCAGATACTTAGGGTTAAGTAGATCCTAGTAACTTAGGGTTAAGTATAGAACTCTGTCCATTGGTGAAAAGGTGTGAATTCCCCTGTTGATGTGGAAGAATGCTATCGGCTGAGACACTCCCCTGTTGACTTGGGAGAAGGCCCGTGTTTATAAGCAGGAGAATTTTGGAGAGACAGACAGATTTTGGATTTGGTTCCTCAGTGAAGCTGACTGAAGATATGAACAGGATGGGACTTTGTTTGTTGGTGGCCTGGCTGATCCTTGAGTTCCAGGCAAGAGAAGTCCTGAAGGGTTTGAGGTGTGCTGAATCCGGAGAACTTCAGTGTGTGCCGGGGATTGCCTTGAGGACTGGACAAAGACCTGGGAGCTGTTCATCCCTGAGGACTGGAC
>CM053593.1:387572267-387650355 GCA_028646575.1 Pseudocheirus occidentalis | reverse complement strand
TCTCTCTCTCTCTCTCTCTCTCTCTCTCTCTCTCTCTCTCTCTCTCTCTCTCTCTCCCTCCCTCCCTCCCTTCCCCCCCTCTCTCCTCTCCTCTCCTCTCCTCTCCTCTCCCGCAGATTGGGCTAGAAGGTAGAACTGAGACCTTGCTCTGATCCAGAACCTGTGACCATTCCATACCCAGGAAGGCCCCATCGAGGGCTCAGGTCTCCTTTTCAGTCTGCCCTGAACCTGTGGCCCAGAACTAGGAAATGTGTAACAAAAATTACCATTTGGCACCTGTTCCCAAAATTTGTATGTGGTTATGAGTCTTGGACCTCTTCTTGCCCTGGTGCAAAGTTTTTTTTCTTTCTTTCTCTCTCTGCACTGGAGTATGCACATAGGGTGTGCTTCTGGCCAGATATTTCCCCAGTGTCCTCAGATCTCTCTGTCTGTCCCCCTATGCTGACCCGGGCTGGAAAAATGATTTACTATGCGTTTTTTAAAATCCCCATCAAGACATGGGCTGATGAGTTTTCTAGATCTGTCTGGAGGAATGTGAGGGATAAAGGTGGGGTTTGCTATACTTTCTGCTAGTCTGCCATCTTGGCCTCACCTTCCATAACTTGCATGTCCATATGGTTCTTTCCTCACTACAACCCAGAGAGTTTAGGAATGTGGATCTCACCCCGTTTTACAGATGAGTCTCAGGAGTGAAGTGACTTGACAAAGGAAAACCTCAGCAACAAACCATAGAACTCTTTTTTTTCCCTCAAAATCTCTTTTTGGGTCATATTGGAGTCATAAAGGGAGAGAGTCCCTGAACAGGTAGGGAGGTACGTAATGAGAGCATCAGAAGCACAGCAATGCTTCTCTCTCCTCCTTTGGATAATCCGAGAATTGTTGAGTTGCATCCAGTACAACGGAAAGATGGACGTAACTCATTTTGGTATTCATTGCTGGGGTGTTCCCACAGTCAGAGGCCATCAAAAACATGGCCCATTTAAAACTAATTTAGAGATGATTCCCTGTTTCTTTAAAATGCTTATCTATATATCTAACTTTTTAAATGGTTGTCTTTCCTTTATTTTGTATCATATTCCTTCTTTTCTCTTTGTAAAATCTAGTCCAGTGAAATGTAATGACACATCATGTGAAATCTGACATTTGCATTAAGGAACCATTTTTTTGGTGCTAAGTAGGAGGGGCAAAACTGGAAAGTAACACAGGTCAAGACTTGGTGGCTGGAGAGGACTGCTCACTTGACATGACTCGATAGTGTGACCTGGGCAGCCAGGAAGCCCAAGACATCTTTGGCTCCCACATTCATTCCTCAGCTCCTCCCCTCAACCAACTAGCCTTCCCTTGTAGCAAAAACTAACACAGTTAAACAAAACCAATCAACACAATGACTGGGTCAGGCAGACCCAGAGTCTCCCACCTCATCAGTGAAGGGAAGAAGGCATGTTGGCTCAGTTTTTTTTCTCTAGGGCTAACCTTGGCCATTAGGTTTTAGGGGCTTTAGTTCCTGGGGCTCAGATGAGCTTTGCCACAGCCAAGGCAGGTCTGGCAGGTGTGCCTATCCCCCTTTGTCAGTGACCACAAAGACCTCTCCTCCCGGATTCTCCACTTGAGGAGGGTGCCTAGGCCAGACATCTCTTTTCCCACCCCTGGAGCTGTCCGGACTTCATTGGTCCCCCATGCAGGACACCCTCCTTTTTCTTCTTCCCCCCAAACTTTGTATCTTCTTATGTCTTTTTTCCCTAATAAACTATGAGCTCCTTGAGGGCAGAGACTGTCTTTTGCCTTTAAAAAAAATTTCCTGGGGGCGGCTAGGTGGCGCAGTAAATAGAGCACTGGCCCTGGAGTCAGGAGTACCTGAGTTCAAATCCGGCCTTAGACACTTAACACACACATACAAAAAAAACTAGCCGTGTGACCTTGGGCAAGTCACTTAACCCCAACTGCCCTCCAAAAAGCAAAAAAAAAAAAAGAAGAAGAAAAAAAAATTTCATGGTGCTTATTAGATAGTCCTCAGCACATAGTAGGAGTTTCATAAATATTTATCGACTGACTGAAAGACTTCCTGAAGAGAAGGTCATTAGATCCATCTCCTTTTGGGACGGGTACCTAACCTGATGATGGTGCGTCGGTGCAGACAAGACACGACTGATTTTCAGCAGAGCTTTTGGCAGCTCCTCTCCTGCTCTTCGTGCGGACAGGATGGAGAGGTGCAGGGCAGGAGACGTCCGAGTCAGGCAAGTTTAAAAGAATCCTCTTTGGTAAGTTCATGTCAGCTCGCCTACAAGTTTCTAGTGCAGTGCCCCAGGGATTGACATTCTTGACCTTGAATCATTTAATAGTTTTGCCAATGTTCTTGGTCCAAGGCTATTCACATTTCTTAGCAATGACTTGGCTAAAGGCATAGAACTTGAGATCAATTTATGCCTCGGATAGTCATTAGCTGTTGTTACCCTGGGTAAGTCACTTACTCAGTGTCTCTCTGTGTTCTGGTTTCCTTATTTGTAAAATGGGATCCATAACAGCACCTACTTCATAGGGTCATTGTTGGCATCAAACTTAAGGCACTTTGCAAATCTTGAAGTGCCATAGAAGTGCTAGACATTATTATGATCACCATTATGACTATTCAATTTGTAGATTAAATGAAGAGTCAGATGATGGAATCTGAGCCAAACAACTAAATCAGGGGCAGGGAACCTATAGCCTCGAGGCTACATGTGGCCCTCCAGGTCCTCAAGTGCAGCCCTCATGTGTGACCTCAAGGCCACAGGTTCCCTACATCGGGAATAAATGGATACAATACAACAGAAGATGGTTGAGTAAAGTCTTTTCTTTGGGTTTAAAACATCGACTTCCTAATTCTGAGATCAGAAAGTCCAGATCAATAGAAGATTAACTGACAAATATGGGGGGATTAGGGTATGGCGACATCAGTGTGAAACAACAAAGTGACCTGGTGGCCAAGGAAGTGTGCGAATTCAGGCCGTGCTGGGTTCAGAGGGTCATGTCCAGCAAGGGCAGGGATAGGTGTGGAGCGTGTGGAACATGTGCTCAGCTGTGGGGATGACCATTGACCAGGGAGAGCCTAAGAGATGGACAGTCAGGGTGTCCTCAAAATGACTTTGAGATGTTCCTGTTGGGATTTCCTGAAGGATATGGGGAAGGCGAGCCCGGAGAAGACATGTAGGGGGCCAAGCGTCTTCACACATAGGAAGGGCCATCTGTGGAAGGAGGAGAGGTGTTTAGGCTTACCTCTAGGAGGCAGAACCAGGTGCCACTGAGAGTCACTGAAGAATGACAGATTTAGGGTTGAAGGCAGGACTTCCTCACCATGGGAGCTGTCCAAATTAGAACAGGCTCCCTTAGGAGACAAAGGCGGCCCCTCACTAGAGGCCTGGAAGCAAGGCTGAAGGTCCACTTGTCAGTCACTGAAGGTCTTTCCAACGCTGGGATTCAGTATGATTCTGAGGGTCTGATGCTGTCATTCACGGCTCTGGCAGGAGTTTAAATTTGCATCCATCACACCCAGCTCTGGGAAATGGGCGCAATGAGTGGGCACAGTGTATTTCTATCACCAAAGGAGGAGCCTGGCTCAGTTTGGAGAGACTGAGAGGGTTGCAATCTGAGCCAGGGAAAGGACTTTCTATGTCAGGAAACTATGCCTTATTCAACATGATGCCAGCTGGAGCAAGGGTTTTGATTTTTCTAGGCCTCAGTTTTCACATCTGCAAAATGGAAGGGTGGGGATGTACTTAGGGTCTTCCATGGTCCTTCCCACTCTAACCCTGTGATGCCATGAGCACGGAAAGTGGTAGAAGGTCCCATCCCCTGGGGGTGTTCCACTTGCTTCATTGTGACAAGAAACATGACTGGCTGCATCTCCACCCTTGGGTCTGGGCCTGGGGGCTCCTGCAGGGCAAGGCCTGTGTTTTTGACTTTCTTTTTCTCTCCAGGGGCTGGCGCAGCAAGCCCTTAGCGAATGCTCATTGACTGACTGATGGTGACCACCAGGTCCAATGTGCTTCCATAACTTCTTGAGGTGACACCAGGGGCAGCCACTGCTGCCCTGGCTCATGTCTGCTTTCCGCTTTCCTTTAAATGAAGGCTGTAAAGAACTTTGAAGAGAATCTTTTTTAACAAAACAAAAAGACACATAATGTTTTTGATTTTTTTCCCAGAAAATGGATTGAGCAAGAATTACATGTTAAAGGAGACAATGGTCTGATTTATGTTTTTGGTGTTCAAAAAAAGTATCCCCATAAACCTAACCCCATTTCAGAAGTGGAGCAGAGCCAAGTTCCCTTGAAGGAGAGCCACCTTATGTCCAATGCTCCAGTCAAGAGTTCGCCCAAGGACATGGTGGCCATTGCCTGGGGGAGGGCAAAGGATGGACTGAGTCAAGCATGTTCCTGGACAGCGGGATGGTTCCCTGGAGGCCTTGGCATTGCATGGAGGCCCTTAACCCTGGCCAGCCTTAGCAGTGACACCCCAGAAAGGCCTGGATTCTCTGGAAGTCTAGGGGGTCACAAAGAATGTCAGATGGGAGGCATTGTTCATGGGGCCACTAGAGCTGAATGTCATGCCTGGTCATGTCCTCTCTTCCTTCCTGGCTCGCTTTCTTTTTCTTTAATAGCTCCAATTAAGAGGTGTGCATGCTGGGAGGGGCTCATGGGTCCTTGAGTCCAACCCCCTCATTTGACAGATGAGGAGTGAAGTGACTTGGCCAAGGTCACACAATGAGTTTGTGTTAGAGATTAGAAGCTACAATTTCTTGGTTTGGCTCAAGCTCACATTCTACTGCAGGTTAGGGACAGGAGCACACCCCTCAAGGCTGCTCTTGCAGCCCTCTGGGCTCATCTTCCCCAGCTGGGAGAGGGCCCCCCAGCACAGTAGCTGCTCCTCTTTCGACGGTGCTAGGGGTAACCCCAGCTGCTCAACTCTGGCATCTGCATCTTCTCGGGTTTCGACACCACCTTTGGCCAGCCTTCATTAATTCTGGAAATTCTCACCCTTGATTACTAAAATGCATCCAGATTTCCCCACAAATCAAAGGCAAAGTTAGCTGGAATCCCTATTTCCTAATACTTCTCCTTTGAGCTACTTAGACTGAAAAACTATGAGGAAGTTTCAGGCTTCCCAGGGCAAAGGGAGGTCATTGATTAGGCATCACAAGGTAGTTTACAGTTAGACTTTCCTTTCCTTTCAAGTTTCAGGTTAGGAGCTTGAGTGCCTTTGACTCCAGGCAGCTATGGGAATCTTATCCTACTTTTGGGGGTGAACTAGCAGGCTTTATTATATTTTGGAGTGGGGCACATTAAGAGAAACAGTAGCCCCTGCATGCTTAGTTCAGGAGTCTAGAAAGGGGGCAGAGTTACTAATAACAAAATATAAATAATGATGCCTTCCACTAGCTACATCATCATGGGTGATTCTTTCTGTCCAGGCTCTTGTCCCTGTTAGTCTACCCTGGGCTCTGTGGCACAGTCTGATTCCCTGAGAAAAGTCTCCTTCCAGTTCTCCTTTGGCCACAGCCATCTTTCATAAAGTGCTTGGACATCCGTAATAGCCCAGGGACTCTCAGGGCTCCCGGAGAGCTTTCCTCAGAACCACACTTGCTAACGGAAGCAGATAATTAGAACCTCCATTCTACAAAGGAGGAGACTGAAGTGCAGAGACAGGGCATAATTTGCCTTCAGTTCCCAGCTTGGATGCTGGGCTGCTGGGGCTTGGCTCTGGATCTCCCAGCTCAGGAGTCTCTATGCTACGGGCTCTCTTCCTGTCTCCTGCCTTTTGTCTCCCTCCTTTCCCCTCCCCCGGGATCTGTTGCTTGATGGTCTCTTTGGCTCTAGGGCTCTAGTCCTGGGATGCTATGCTGCTCTTCTCCAAGGTGGGGAGGGGACACCAGAGAATCCATTTGAAAGCCCTCTTGTGAAGCCTAATGGGACAGAGAAGGCTGGAGAAGGAGACTAGCCTACCACCCTGTTGGCCTGATTTAGAAGGAGCTGGAGTCTCCCTCCCTAGTGGCTACCTGGAGAATAAACCTGCAACCTTCACTGGCCCATTATCTGTAAGGAGAGAGGCCAGGGGAGGCTTATCAAGTTGGACAGGTTTACTAGTTCCACTAAGAGGAGGAAGAGGAGAAAAAGGAGAAGGAGGAGGATGAGTGGGGGGAGGAGGAGGAGGAAGGGGAGGGAGAATGGGAGAAAGAGGGGGAGAGGGAGGAGGAGGAAGAGGAAGAGAAAGAGGAAGAGGAGAAAAAGGAGAAGGAGGAAGGGGAGGAAAAGGAGGAGGAGGAGGAGGGGGAGGAAGGAAAGTGCAGACTCTAACAATCCATTGAGGTCTGACACTGGTATTCTTTTTTCCTCTGCTCTGGCCGCCTCTCCTTTGCCCTCTGATGGATCCCAGGTCTTGAGAACTGGACGGGGTCTCCTCTGGTGTCTCTGGGGCTTTGGGGCTGTAGGCAGAGCTCTATGTCACAGGGATCCTGGCTACACCCAGGAAGTATTCCCCCATTTGCAATCAGGCCACCTTGCTCCTGATTCTCCAGTGATCTAGATTCTCACTGAACAGAGTACTGCATACGGCACCCCAGGGTGAAGCTGGAGGCTTAGACCTCCCTCTCCCCCTTCTTCTTGGCTTAGTCATCTTAGACTTGTGCTGCTTAATGTTTCAGCTGATCCGAGAGGCCCTGAACATCAGCCACCCTGCAGGGCTGGACCACAAAAGCCCGATGGGAAAGCACCAGAGAGCCTTCTCTCTCTGCTGTCCTAGAGGGCAAGGGTGAGGATGGCTCCAGGGTGGAGAAGCTGGGGACCCAGGCGAGGAGAAGACGTCTCAAGTGTTACAAAGCAGAGGTCAGTCTTGTTTCTCATTTCCTCCCAAATTACTGCCATAACCAGTGACAGTTGTACAAGTGCATCTGAGGGTGGGCAGAGAATATTGGGGAGGTGGATTCTATGTTTCCACAAGTTCAGTTTCCAAGAAACATCCTAGGAACAGCCGTGTCATTCTCAGGGGAACCAGGGCACTTTAAAAGTCCTCAGAGGCTCCTTCCTGAATAAGAATCCCCAAGATTCCTTGCCTGTAGCCATTCAGCCTCTTGGTACCTGAAGTACCTACTATGTGCCACTCACTGAGAGACCAAGACAGCACGGGCTCTGGACTTAAGGAGCTTACGTTCCCCCGGTCAGTGAGCAAGCATTAATCAGGTGCTTCCTGTACACCAGGCACTGTGCTGAGCCTTGGGTTGCAGAAACCAAAGCAAAGCAGAGTCTGCCTTCAAAGAACTTACTGTCTATGTAAGGGTACACTTGTGTGCAAATCAGGAAATACAAGAGAGGTCCAAAGGAAACCTTTTCTTGAAGAGCTCCGGGGATGGGAGACCCCTTGCCTTTTGGTGTAGCTTTCCCATTTGGGAAGCATTTCCTGTCCTCTGTCTAACAGGGACGGGGCAGTTCTGAGGAGCAGATTAGGTCACACAAAAGGGACTCAGAAGAGAGGAAGATGGGGAGTGACTTCAGAAAAGGAATGACATCTATGTATCTGTTAAATTAACTTACCTGACTTCAGAGAATGCATTAGGATTTGCAAATTGCCCTGAAAGGAAGGTGCCGAGGGAACTGAGGAAGGCAGAGGTAAAGTGACTTACCCAGGGCCACACAGCTAGTAAGGGAGGCAGAGTTTTAACCCAGGCCTCTGGGGAGTCTAGCACAAACCCTCCATCCACTCATGGTCTCAGAGAAACTGCTCCAAGAAAGCTTTGGGGACCTGCCGGCCTGGACTGAAGGCAAAGGAAAGAAGGCTAGATCAGGCACGAGAGGAGGTAAATTTAAATCTGCCCTTCAAGGTTTTCTGTCTGTGTGACCTTGGCCAAGTCACTTCCCTTCTCCAGACCTCAGTTTCCTTTTTTGTCAAATGTAGGACCCTTCCATCTCTATGATTCAGTAAACTGTGCCAGAGCTTAGCACAGGACCCAACACATAGTAGGCTCTTAATCAATGTTTATTGTGTTGAATGAATGACCCTTCAAGATGGTGAGTTCTGACAGACTGAGGTAAACCATCTCTGATCTCCGGCTGCAGCTTATTTGACAATAGTCACTCGCCTGCTGTCTTCCCCATCAGACAGGGACCTCTTTGAGGCCAGGGACTATCTTTTGCCTTTCTTTGTGTCCCCAGTGCTTGGCATGGTGCCTGGGATGTAGTAGACAGAGGAAGGCAGTAGGCAGATAGTAGGCAGGCAACTGACTGCCCTCCCCTAGCAGGAGAGAGCGAAACCCCTTGGAAATCTGGACGGGTCCTCGGAAGCTCAGAGCTGGGTTCTTTCATCTGAGCTACCTGGACAGAGGGGACAGACAACATGACAGCAGGAACAGTGCACCTTTGGAGCATGCTTTTGTGGTTTACTAAGCATTGAACATAAATCCCAAAGCAATGGAGAAGGTCCCTCGGGTCCTCAGTCCCTCTGGCACCCTGGTGTATAGGCACCGACCTGAAGTTGCTGAAAGACCACTGGAACGTTTGGGTTAGACATTGTATGTCTCTGAGTACGTCACTTTACCCCAATGGTCCTCACTTTCCTCGTCTGTAAAATGGTAGGGGGTTATACTAGATGGCCTTGGAGGTCCTTTTAGCTTTCTATATAAGATTTTATGAAGAATACAAGGTAAAATTTTCCCCTGGGAGCAGGGAGGAAGGGTTCTCAAAGCTAGTCACAGTTGACCTCCAAGTTGAGCCACGATGGAAACCATGGCTTGTAAGAAGCAGAGCTCATGAGAATGGAACCATTGTCCATAACTGGGGGACAGGCTTTGCAGAGGTCTGGAGGTAGAAGATGGGATATGGAATGGCATGAGGGACAGAAGTCCATCCCTTTGGCTGGAAGATAAGAGTGCAGGAAGTGCGCTAAATTTGGAGAGGCCAAATGGAGCCATATTACCGAGGACTCTACAGGCCAAAGGGTGACTCCCTTCACCTTTCTGGGCTCATTTACCTCGTCTGACAAGTGAGAAGGTTGGGCTAGATACCTCTATCCATCTCTAAATCCTTTGGCTGATGATCCCTGAGGCAATAGGGAGCTGAAGGTCAGATCCATGCCTCAGAAATAGCAGTTTGTGAGGGGGGCTTTTCATCCTTCTGCTATTCCAGGAAATCTCCCTCTTTTCTCTTCCAGGCAACTCTGAGGTTCTAGAGACAGGCTGGACGTTCTGTGTCTTCCTCTTGGATCAGGGCAGGGGGAACAGTTGACCACAACACCATAAAAACCAAATAAAGAGCTCTAAAGGGACAGCCCTGAGAGGGTGAGAGCAGCTGGAGGGGGGGGGAGGTAGGACAGGCACCCCCAGGGCCTGGAAACCTCTCTAGGTAGTAGCCCACCCCTTGGAGCCCATGCCTATTTGTGGAGACCCAGAGCCAGGATGTAAAATTAACAAAAAAGAAAAAGGAAAAAAAGTTTAAGTTCTGAAAAAAAGATAAAGTATCCCCCAAAGTGAGACATGCAAAATTTTCTTGAATTTCACAAATGCTTTTTCTAAAAATAACCACAGTCCTCACAAAGGACATACTTCAGCTGTGGGACAATTCCCCAGCCGCCTGGGGAAAGCATGGACGTGCTCTTGTCCTGGCGTCGGATGAGGACAGTGGGATGCCAGGATCTAGCCCAGCACCTGGTGCCAAGCAGGAGCTTAAGAGATGCATGTGGAGATGTACCCCATGGCTCACCTCTGCGTCCTCAGACAAGCCACTTGGATTCTCTGAGCATCCATTTTCTCATCTCTAAGACGGCCACGATGACAGTTACCCAACCTCTTTTATAGACAGGGCTGTTGTGAGAATGTCAGGTGTATATTTTTATGTGCCCTTTGACTTGTTGGGAGGAATGCTCCTTGAATTAGGAGACAAGGAAGAAGTGAGGTTCAAATCCTGCCTCTGATGCTCCCAAGCTTAATGACCCATGGCCAGACTCTTTGAATCTCTCACCCTCAGGCAGTCAATAAATAAGACTTCATTAAAAGCTTCTGAAAGTGTCAGGCACTGTGTTAAACACTGGGATATGAAGGAAGGCCAAACCATGGCCTCTTCCCTTAAGGAACTCCCAGTGGGTGAGGGGTCATCCTGCAAAATGGTCTGTGCCCGGGAATTGCAGCTACGGTGTCCTTAGATGTTGCTATTAGAAAACCATGGGCTTGGGGGTCAGGATGCAACCTAGGGTGGTTGCTGGGGCTGTTCATTGTTTCAAGGCCTCCTCCAGCTCATTGATTTCTTGTCTATCTTGTGGAAGTGATGGTGTCTCTGGGCATAGCCTGGGAGATATCTCTGTCCTATCTTTGATGTCCGCTTCCCTTCCTGTGCTCTTATCCCAGGCTCACTGGTCAACTTGTGGTTCAACTTTGCCCGTGGCCCACCTCCCATGCATGGCCCACCTTCTGTCCATGACAATGGCTGCTCCCTATGCTTCTCTCCACAACCCCAACGATCCCTTGCTTCCTCTGAGCCTGTGTTCAAGCGCCGGTTCCTATGGAATGCTTTTCCTATTCCCCCTATTTTTCAACACTTGCTCCCTCCTCAAATTACTTGTTATTTTTTTAGAATATAATGGAGGCGATACTGAATTTGGTGATTCCCATCCCAGCTCTTCTTTTCCTGCCTATGTTTGCTACACTTTTCTGGTTCTCAGTTTACTCATCTATAAAATGGGGAGGGAGGTGGGCTATATATCCTCGAAGGTCCCTAAACGTGTGATTTTATGGTATGATTTGTGATCCTATGACATTCAGAAGCAATGTGACTTAATTGATAGGGAGCTAGCTAGGGAGTCAGAAGCACCCAGCTTGACATTCCACCTCTTGAATCCTTCTGTAGGGGACTCTGGGTAGATCCCTCCTTCTCTCTGTGATCTACGTGTCTGTGTAAGGCTCCAAGGAGCAGAGATGGTGCTAACCCGCTATGGTAGAGGGCATGCACATGTCAGTGACCCCACAGCTCTGGTCCCTAGCTTTGTTGGGGCCTTGGGGTCCTTCTCCTAAAATGAGATGGGGGTGGGGGCGAACCAATGCCCCTCTGGCGTCTCTTCAAGCTCTTCCAGGGCCAAATGATCTTTTCCTGAGTTGGGCAAGTTCCTCAAGGGCAGGGACCATTTTGATTTCGAATATGTAGGTGTTGTGTAGGGCAGTACCTTGTATATAGCTGGTACTTTAGGAATATTTTTTGTGTGAGTGTGGCCATCAAAGGAGGCTATCAATCACATTATTCCAGTGCTTGAAAGTGTGTCAACAAAATAAGTTCTGGTCCATTTATCAAGTGAAGACATTTCAATTGTCCACTCAATGAGAACAAGGGCTACATACTTCCCTAGACGAAATAGGTATTCCATTCAAATTGGCTGAGGGATTTGGTGATGCTCTCTGAGCCTATATAAAAATCAGGAAATTAGTTCAGAATCCAAGAGATTTGAATGTCTGGTGAGAGAAAGCTGTCCCTGATATCTTGGAGGGGCAAGTAGGAATACTTTCTGCCTAGATCCCCTCTCCACTCCACCACTTCCCACATTGATCAGTGGAGGACATTTCATGTTTTGAAGAGTCAGGAGAATTTAGGGCTTCTCTTCTTCATCTTCCCAGTGGTGTCCTAGCAGCATCCTGGGAACAGCTGATGACAGTATTGGCACTAGGAACCAAGGACACAGTGGACACAGATTGAAGGACAAAGAAAATCTTTACCATATGCAAGGGAGAGAGATGGCAAGTGGCATGTGCTAGGAAGCTTGGGCCACCACCCACATTGTTACCTCCCCTTAGATGCACAGGGAGACAGCTCAGGACTCTCAGCTCAAGAGTCTTGATAATAATAATGGACCTGCTTCTTATCCAGCCCTCATAGCCATTAGTGGGAGTGCAGGGGGAGGCTCATCTTCTTCATCAGCATTCATGAAAACTGATGAGCAATCACCACCAATAGGCAAATGAGTGTAGAAATATTAGGAGTGGTAGCACCTCCCAGATCATCCATCCTATTTCTATTCTAGCCATTGTCTGGGAGAAACAACTCCTGTGGAGAAGGGGTCATCCATCCTCACCAACTGCCAAGAAACTTCCCATTAAAGACCAGCCTACCTGAAGCAGAAGGGCAGCCTGAGGGAGAGATGGGAGGCAGCATGTACTGGCTCAGTTAAACTAGCTCCACCACCTTGACCACCTTTGGACCCTGATGGAGACAGCCCGGGACAAAGAACCCCAAGCCTTGGAAATGTTACTATTTCCAGGGCAGTGTCCTCAGCATCATCCTGAGAAGCAGCCTGGTCATAGGTCTTGTAGGTACTGAAACTTCAGTTACTGAAGTTTTGTCACCAAAGTCCTTGGTACTATCGAATGGGTCCACATCAGAAACTGAAAGAATTTATCAGTGAAAATGATAGTAAAAAAGAGACCTGAGTATCTGCTAAGAACCATGTGACTCTTCCACTTGACTCAGAATTGAAACTTTCCATACAAATTCTCTCCCCAGTGTGAGCACCTTGAGAGCAGGGACGGTCTGACTTCTCTCTTTGTATCTCCAGTGCTTGACATAGGACTTTGCGCATAGTAAGTCTCTCATGCTTTATTTACTCATTCATTCATTCATTCATTCATTCATTCATTCATTCATTCATAGCGCCTCACAAATGGGAGAAAAGGATTTCCAGTAACCAGCAATTGTGAGTTTCCCACTCTGCCATATGTGCTCTCCAAACTTAAGCTCACTTTCTCCTGGACTCTTCATGTACTTGTGGGAGAGTGTCTCAGACTTTTGGTGGGGGAGGGGTAGAGAGAGTGATGCTTGTAATAACTTTTCTTAGTGTACTATGTTACTGAATACTCTTAGTCAGGGTAACTAAGTGTCACAGACTGGTGACCAATGAGGGAGCACACTGATGGGGGCTCATGAGCTGTGGTATTAGAGTGACACCTCCCCAACTCCAATCCTGAAGCAGCTGAGCTTTGGGGATTTGGTGTGCTGTGTGAATGGATGCTAGGGAGATTGGGTCCACAAATGCCGTGGCTGCCTAGATCACCAAGACGACCCAGAGACGAGCAACTGCACGGCTTCTTTATTAGCTATTGGCAAGAGAAGCGGTATACACAGCAAGATTGCAGTCTCTTAGCTTGTTAAAAATATCTCAATAAATAAAACAAATAAGCAACATATACATTGAAATAGAAAATACCAAAAAAAAAAAACAAAACAAAACTGGTGAGCTGAGCAAGTTGGGAAAGACTGAGAAAGGGGAGGAGCATCTGAGAGTCTGAATTCCAGGCTTACTTGAAATCATGCAGGAATCATGGGAGGAGGAAGGGCCGGGGTGGGGGCAACCACTTTTTTTGAGAGCCTTGGTCCAGTTTAAACAGAAATGTACAAGAATTCATCTTTCTTTCATTAAAAAATATACATTAAAAAAAGAACACAGTAAAAAGAAAAACAATCCCCAAACCAAGATTTCTCTTCTATGTGTTCCCGAATCTCAAAATTTCCAGAAAACAAAACAAAACAAGCCAAACCCAGGACAATCAAAACAATGACATACATCCATGACAAACAACAGGAACAGCAAGGACGACCAGGACACACAGATCAGCACTGGGGGAATGTCCCTCAAGAGAGATGTTGAAAAAACGTTCGAAGACTGCTTAGCTTCAGGGCTGTTTTTCCATTCAGTCTCAATGCTCTGCAGGATCTCAGAGCTGCGAGGTCAAGCAAGGTCTTATGGACCAGATTCCTTGAGGTTGTTAAGGTTTCAGAAGTTATGAAGTTGGAGATGTCCCAATTCCACTTCACCCTCAGACACACTGGACAATCTACAACAAAAAAAGAACAAGAGCGAAGTTTTAAAATTTTTATTTATTTTTCATACTGGAGACTCTTGGCATTCAGGGAAGAAACTTCAAAGGCCATTTGTGCCTGGACCTAACAAGTGGTGACATGCCCTTTGGTGGAAAACCTTCCATGAGAAGGAACCCCCTACCCATTTCCCTTGGACATGCATTTGTTAGGGTGGCTTCTCTTCTGCTCAGCCTAATGTGCCTTTTATGGCTTCCGCCCATTTCTCCTGGCTCTGCCCTTTGGGACCAAAAGAACAAGACTGATCTCTCCTCCATGTCATAGTCTTTTAAAAAAATAAGTTTTTATAATAAACTTTTTATTGTTTTATTTTATTGCATTGTTTTAAAATAAACTTTTTATTGTACGAGTCTAGTTGTTCTTCTACTGAGAGTCTGTTTGAATAAATGCATGGAAATCTCATGGCTTCCCTGATTCTTCCCTTGTCTAGACTGAGTGTCCTTGGTCTCTTCAAATGATCCTTGAATGTCATAACCTTGAGTCCCTTCACACCAGCCTTATTGCCTTCCGCTGGACCATGCTCACCTTGTCAATGGCTTCCTGAAATGTGGCACCTAGGACTGGATATAATATTTTAGATGTGGTCTGCCTAGGGCGGGGCACAGTAAGACGACTGCTGCCCTTGGCCTGGACGTGATGCCCGCTCAGTGCAGCCCAAGTCTTCATCAGCTCTTTTGGCTGCCACACCCATTGCTGGCTCACACTGAGCTTGGGGCCACTTGAACTCCTGGTTCTATTTTTTTTTTTTTTAACAAAGTGCTGCTTAGTTACTTCTTTCCTGTCTTATAATTGTGACACTGATTTTTGGAATCCACCTACAGGACCTTAATTTCTTGAAAATGAGGTGTTAATGATACAGTAAGAAGGAGAAAATGGGAGAATGGAGCCCTTGCCCCCTCCTTTTCCCCTCTCTCCTTCTGGTCAGGTGCCCAGGGAGGAGTGAGGTGCTGGGAAAGTATAGAGTAGGAAAGGATGGGGAGCTGAGAGCAGATTGGATTCAATTGATGCAGTCTCCATTGATGGAGCTCCCTTCAGGGAGGCTGAAGTTGGTAGCCTTCCTGACTGATCAGGATGTAATCATAATAAATTATAGTTTATTAAATTTTTATGAAATTTATTTAAATTTAATTTTAAAAAATTAAAATTAAATTAAAAAAATTTAAATAAAATTAAATTTTTATTAAATTTATTAAGTTATAAAATAAATAAATAAAAATAATAAATAATAAATACATTGTCATGATAATGATAGTAGGCATTGTTGAGTGACCGCTATGTGTCAAGCAGTGGACTAGGAACACAAAGAAAAGAGCTGAAATGGCACCTGTCCCTTCAGAGTTCACAGTCTCGTTAAGAGAAGACAACATGGACAGACACACAAAATAAATACCAGGTGACTTGCGAGAAGTCATTTTTAACTGTTGGGTTGGAGGGAGTGGTTCTTGGAGGGGGTGGTTCTTGGAGGGGGTGGTTCAGGAAAGGTCCCCTGTAGCACGGCTTAAAAAAACTGGGAATTATGAGAGATGGGGATGAGGGTGTATATTTCAGTGCATACAAAGGCTTGGGGGTGGGAGATGAGCATCACAGAGAAGGAACAGGAAGGAGGCCGTGTTGGCAGGACCACAAGGTTCATGGAGATTAATACACAACAAAGCTAGGCAGTAAGGTTGGAATTAAGAGCCAAAGCAGGTTAATAGTAGATCTTGGGTGCGTCATAGAAAACTACTGGGGTTCAATAAGTAGGGGAGTAGTATATTTAGACTTGGACTTTGGGAAAATCAGTTTGGCTGGGAGAAGTGAGAAGATTTGGAAACTGAGTAAGGTGAGTCAGTTATAAAGTCTGAAAACCTTGGTGACTGGGACAATGGTGGTGCTCTTAAAAGAAATGGGGAGGTTCGAAAGAGGAGTATTGGAGGAGGAGAGAGAACGAGTCCAGTCTTGGGAGTTTTGAGTGTGAGATGCCTGGAGGACATCTACTTTGAGGTAGCTAGGGGGTCCTGGATGATATTGGACTAGGTCTCCAGGGAGAGGCTAGAGCTTGATATAGAGTTCTGGAAGGCATCCACCGAGGGACAAAAATTAAATCCACGTCACCTGACGGGCTTCCCAAGAGAGGATAGGGAGTGAAGAGAAGACGGCCCAGGAATGAGCCCCCAGCAGACCCTCTGTTGAACAGGAGGATGGCAATGAAGACTGAGCAAGGGAGTGGTCAGGCAGGTGGGAGAACTGTGAGGGAGCAGTGCCATCAAAACCCGCGGAGGAGATGGGATCAGGAGAGGGAGATCAGCAGTTATGGTGACGACTGAGAGAAGGCTGCCAGACGGCTTGGTTAGATCATCCGCTGCTTTGTACAGGCCCCTTCTAGCTGAAAGAGGAGGTGGGAAGGCAGATTGGGAAGGGCTGGGAATGTAGTCAGAGGACAGAGGGCGTGGAAGCGCCCAGCACAGGCTCCCAAGTCACATTTGTGGTGGACAAACTTCCCTTGAAGTTGGAGCGACGTTTCTGGTGCCCCAGATGTCATGTTCTTGCCTCCAGTGATGGAAGTAGCACAAAGTTCTTTCCTTTATGTTTAAAGTATCCTTGTTGGTATCATTCTAAACGCTGAGACTCCAGCAGAAAACGTTTGGAAAGACCCTGCTTACCCTTTTCCAACTAGAAAATAAACTGATCCTTGAGGGAGAGTGACCTCCCCTTTCTGGGCCTCTCTTCCCACCCTCCCTGACCCTGCAATGCAGGAGCTACCAGGGTTTAATTTCTGTCTTTTAAGTCCCTTTCCCTGCTGACTTTTGGGGTGATTTTCCTCAATGCCCGAAGCTTAACCATCAGCAAAGAGAGAGGCCTTAAGATGTTCAGCAATAATTCAAGTCAGCCTCTGACACTGGGAAGTGTTTTCCTTGGCAACGAGGATGCTGGAGAAGGCCCACTGGGGTGATCCTAGCCATCCTACAGCCAGAGGATTTGATTTGAATTTGGGTCTGGAAAGGGGGATGTGTGTATGTGAATAAAAATACCCTTGGAATCTAATCATGAGCTCAGCTTGAACTCTTCTAGTTGGGTGAGGGGAGAGAGGGATCAGGGGACCTCAGGGCTAGGGTGTTGTTGGGGAGAGTGTCCTCACAGAGCCAATAAATGGTGCGTCACTGCCTGCATGTGGTCCATGGTGGGCATCTCTCCAGGTTCTGCCTTGGTTAATTTGTGGGAAGACCTTCACTTGCCTTCCCGATTCCCTACCCTCCCTCTGCTCTTAGCCTATGGTGGGGGTAGTTACTGCACCCTTATGCAGCGCCTCATTTACCTTATACATCACTTTTATAAAATGCAAGGTACTTTCTAACAACTCCACCCTGCAAAGGAGGGAGGGAAGATCTGGATTATTGTCCCTGTTTTACACTCAGAGAGGTCAGGTATCTTGTCCAAAGTCAAGCAGCCTCAGTGCCATTGGAAATTGGTGGATGATGGACCAGAATTCTTGATGTAGAGAGAGCCATTCAATCAGAGGCCATCCATCCAACCCCCTCATTCTACAGGAAAGAAAACTGACCTGCCCAACACCACACTCTGGCTAGGTGTTATATATTCAGCCTTAAGAACCAAAGGAAAGGACCCAGGGAAGGAATGCTGACCACACCCCTTTGCCCTCCCCCCCAATTCAGTGAGGCTCATGGGTCAGCCTCTAGTCTGGGGCTATGAAATTTTCCCTGGCTTGCTTTGCAGAGGGGGTCACCTTGACTCAAGAGACTGTCTTTTCTCTCTTTCAGGGTCCACTTATAGCCATTCCATAAAGGTTTTTGGAATTATTTTCCTAAATCTTCAGGCAAACACGCTGTATAGACTGAAGGCATATAGTATGCTGGACAGAAGGTTGACTTTGGAGATGCGTGAGTAGGGTGTCACTCCTGGTTCTGACACTTCCTGGCTCATCTTGGACAAACCACTGCCTCTTTGACCCTGTCTTTGTCTTCTGTAGAAGAAGTGTGGCTCCAGTGACTGTCAAGATTCAGAATCCCCTAAGTCTTCCTTCTACAGGCATTTATGAAGTGACTACTATGTGCCAGGCACTAGGGATACAGAGATGAGAGAGACCAAGAAAGAGAGAGAGACAGAAAGAGAGAGAGAGACAGAGAGACAGAGAGAGAGACAGAGAGAGAGACAGAGAGACAGAGACAGAGAGAGAGACAGAGAGAGACAGTGAGAGAGATACAGAGAGACAGAGACAGAGACAGAGAGACAGAGAGAGACAGAGAGAATGACAGACAGAGAGAGAGACAGAGAGAAAGAGAGAATGACAGAGACAGAGACAGAGTCAGAGACAGACAGAGATAGAGTCAGACAGAAAGAAAGAGAGAGAGAGAGACACAGAGAGAGAGAGAGAGAGAGAGAAAGAGAGAGAGAGAGAGAGAGAGAGAGAGAGAGAGAGAGAGAGAGAGAGAGAGAAAATGACAGAGAGAGATGATCTTTGCCTTCAAGGAGCTGATATTCTCATTGCAGAGAGAGTGTTGGCATGTACCCATCTACTTAAACACAAAGTCTATACAAAGTAATTTCAAGAGAGAGGGAGTGTTAGTAACTAGAAAGACCAGTGTAGGAGGGGGCACCTGAGCGGGGCTTGGAAGGAAGCTAGGATTGTGCCCCACCAACACATTCCACCATTGAATACTCTGAGTCATTTGGGAATTTCTGCTCTCCCCTAGCTGGATCTCTCCCTCCCCCGCTTCTTCTTCCATCCCCCAACACATTTACCTGCCCCAATGGCATTTTATGCCCCATCACATGAGTCCTGGGTTCAACCAAAACGGCAGAACTCAGTCCCTTGCCTGATTCCACTTTGAAGACTATACTGAAGTTTCTCCTTAAGCTTTGCATCACCAGGGCTGTAAGTCCCAATTCCTTGAGCCTTGCCTCATAAGGCCAATTTCCCAATCCTTGAAATAGTTTCATTGCTCTTTGAACCTTTTCCAAGTGCTCTGGAATCAGATTCCATGGGCCTTGGCCAAGAAGAGGGGTTATGCATTATGTCCCCACTCATGCTAGACTAACTCAATTAAGATTTTATACTGTTACACAGACCAGAAATCTAGAGAGAGGAGGATTTGAAGTATTAAATAGAGCACATTCGTTACCCGACCTGGGTAAGAATTCTCATCCCAACAGCTGAGAAGCCCCAGATACTGAAGTGTCCAGCTCCAGGAGGAGTTCGATGCAATCCCCGGCCTCTCAGCCAGCACATGTGGAGTTCAGGTCCCTGTTCAGGCACTATCTGGTTGTGTGAATCTGGGCACATCATCTTTCCTCCTCTGAATGTGGGGAGACAAGGGAGGTTTGGGACTGTCCGGAACAGTGTAAAGACCCAGGGTTTTGTTGGCAGCTCTGCAGGAGAAAAGCAGGAAAGTGGAGGGGATGAGGAGAAAGGGGGTGTGAACAGCAGATGACCTGGCCTTTTCCACCTATTTCTGGTTCTGGTCACAGCTTCATTTGCATGCCAGTTAGAGAGGATGCTGGGAGGAGCAAAGCTCTACGACCATCCACAGGACGATGGTGAAGCTGCCTCGATGGAAGGTTAATGGATAGAGATGACAGTGTGTTCTTTCTGTGGGTTTTCCTTGGAGGCCATGTGCCACCTGGGGACTGTGTTTTAAGAGAAACACAGGGAACTTCGGAGAGGCAGCGCAGTCCAGTGGATGGAGCCCTGGACTGGGAGTCCAAAGAACTAGCTTCACACTTCAGCTTGGCTCTCCTCAGGCAAGGCATCTTTCCTTTAGGGCTCAGTTTTCCCATCTATCAAATGGGGATGATGGTGTCTACAGTCTGTACCTTATGGGGTTATTGTGAGGCTCAATGAAGACACTGTCTCCAAAGGGCACGGTAAGCCTCAACACACCTTGCAAATGGCCCTTCCTGTTGACATAGGCATGTCAGATGGCTCCCATCTATGAGGAGGCAGAAGCAGCAGAGGGCCTTTGGGTGCTCTCGTTTCCTTTCTTGGGGTTCTTTACCCATCCACTCCCCAGGACCATCTCCATGGCCCTGCCCTACGATCCCCAGCTACCACCTCCTCCTATGAGATGGATGTGGATAATAATGGATTCCTCTGCCCTGCCCCCCATCCTCAGCTCTCTCCTAGCCCCAGCTTGAAAGGTTGCTTCAAAGACTCCGCCATTTTCATGGCCCCTCCCCATGACTTCGTCTCATCCCCTCGTGCCCCTCCTCTTTCTCTGGAGAGTGGAAGCTCCTTGAAGGCAGGGATGGTTTTCTTTGTTTTCCTCTTCCTCAGCCCAGTGTCTGGCAGCAAGTAATAAATGTGTGTTGAACCCAATGGAGTTTTGGGTGAGGTGGCTGGCACGGTTGAGGCATGAGAGAATTATTTCTGAAGGCACAGGTCCTGGGTTCGTATCCTACCCCAACACCTACCGTCTAGTAATGTTGAGGGAATCCCTTGTCCTCCTGGGGCCTCAGTTTCCTCACTGAGGCGGGTGGGCTAGATGAGATGCTGGAGAACCAGGAGGTCTGAGATCATTTCACAGAGGTCTGATGGTAAGGCCAGCCCTTAGAGTGGGACGATGTGCCACCCAGCCATTGGGCTGCTACTGCCTGAGGTTTGCTTGCCTGTCCAAAGCAGTCTGGCCTCTGCCCACGCTAGGACCCAAGGGACCCATCCTTGACCCTAGGAATTGCCTAGCCAGCATTCAGGATGGTAGGGGTTGGACGGGGAACGAAGCAATGGATGGGGGGGGCCCTCCTTTAACACACACATGTGCACTGCCCATCCTCCAGCAGCATACTCCAGGCACTTCAGTCTTCAGGTTTAGTCCACTCCAAATAGTTAAAGCCTTTAAAGTGGTCCTGGGCAGAGAGTCAAGTGGGACTCTCCCTTCCAGAATGTGGTTGTAATTAGGTAATTAATAACGCAGGATGGAGGAAAGGTGGGGGGAGCTAAATGGAACCCTTCCTTAGTTGGGGGAAATAATTATAGCAGTTTTTGATATATGAGCTGAGTCAGCCCTCCAAGGGGCGATAGCGTGGCATCCATGAAAAGTCAGAAATTAGAGGGGCCGTCCCCAAGGCAGTATGGGTTACAGGCTGGGCTTCCTGAGCCGCTGCCCTCGGGGAGGGAGGCCACCAGACAGCAGCAGGTCAGCAGGTTCCTCGGAGCTCTCCCCTGGGGTCCTTGATGGCTCACTGCCCCTAGTCAGCTGCTGGGGCCAGAGATGAGTTGCCTTCTTCAGGGGACTGAAGCCCCGTGAGGGCTCGCAGGGATGGTGGTGGCCTGTCCTGCCCTGTCATCTGTGTGAGCAGGGACTGTTTCTGTGTCCTCAGAGCTCAGCGAAGTGCCCAGCACAGAGTAGGTGCCTTACAAATGCTTTTTGAGTGACTCCAGCAGCTGAGGGGCAAAAATACCCCTGTATTTGGCTCTGCCTGCCTGATGCAGGAGTGGGTGGGGATAGAACACCGGCCCTGGAATCCGGAGGACCTGAGTTCAAATCAGATAAGTCACTTAACCCCAATTGCCTTGCCTTCCCCCCCCCCTCCAAAAACAAAACCAAACCAAACCAGGAGGGGCTGGAATGGCCAGACTTTGTGGTCAGTGGCTAAGAGAGACCCGAAGGGATTAGAGGGTGGGGTATTAATGAAAGGGAGGGGGCTTGCCCGGGCATATGTTATATCAGCAGGCAGTCAGTCAGTCAGCATGGGCCCTGGGGTCTCTGCTGGAAATGCATCTCTTTCCACTGAGCTGGGCTATGACATGTGAACTTCTTGGTGTGACTGAGAAGCCCCTTCCTCCCAGAAGTCCCCCATGATTTCTCCCATCACCTCCCTTCCTCAGATCACCTTGCACACACATTTTGCCCAGCCCTGTAGGATGGAAACTACAAGTGCCAGGCCTTGGTGATTTTTGCTGTGCCAGCACATGGCACAGCGCCTTCTGGCTCTGGCTCCCCAGGTCTGAGTTCAAATCCCAGTTTTCTGCTTTCCTATCTGTTCAGCTAGTGGTCATTCACTTTACCTCAGACCTCAGTTTTGTCATCTGTCAAGTGAGGGCCTTGGACTTGGATATCTGAGATCCTTTCCAGCTTGGAATCATGGGAGGTGTTGAATGTTTGTGGACCTGGGTTACTGCACCTGCTGATAGATGGACTAAGGTAGTGGAGCCTCAGAGGCACAGAAAAGACTGGCTCCTCCATCCTGCTTGCCCTATGTGGCCAAGGAGAGAAAGGCACAGCTCCCACCCCTCCAGGACCCTGGACTTGGAGCTGTAGGGGACCTCGGAGGGACCTCGGAAGGCACGTGATCCACCTGAGCCATGAGGAAGCTGAGGCTCAGGGTCCTTGCCCAGGGCCACCCAGCTAGGAGGTTGTACTTACAGCCCATATTTTTCTGGGAGAGGGAGCAGGCTCCAAGGGCATTCTATCCCTATGGCCAAGGGCTGCTTTTGAAGGGAGGCCCAGGCAGGACAATCAGGGCCACTGGGGGTTGGGTGCCACAGCCTTTGGGAGCGATTTCATCCCATGAAAGTGGGTAGTTCCCACCTGTACCAGGGGCAAAGACCCAGCATCCATGGGGTTCCTTTGCCAGGTGCACCTATTCTCCTTCCTCCTGTGCAGTGTGGTGCCTGGCATGCAGGAGGCACCAAATAAATGCGGACTGAATAAATTAATTCACTGTAGGAGCTAAAATGAGAGCTGTCTAATCCTGCCCCGAATGGGCTTTTCCTGAGGTCGTCTGGACACACCTCGGAAATTACACAAAAAGAGATGAATGTGGATTGTAATAGGGCAGTGCTGGAGATCTGACTGTCACCAGGAAACTCCCAGGAGGCAGATTCATCCTGTGATGTTACTGAGACACCTGCTGCTTGGGGAGGCAGAGAGGACACACTTTGTTAGGTTCTGTCCTGTCCGTCTTCACAATGGGCAAGCTGGTTAAAAATTCACTGAGTTGTCGCTAAATACAAATTGAATGTTGAATTCCCAGTTTATAGAAATTTCCTCCCTCCCTTCCCTCTCCTTTCCTTTTTCCTTCCTTCCTTCCTTCCTTCCTTCCTTCCTTCCTTCCTTCCTTCCTTCCTTCTTTCCTCCTTCCCTCCCTTCTTTCCTTCTTCCTATCTTCTCCTCATATATATGTATATACATACATACATACATATCTATGTAGATAGATAGATAGATAGATAAACAGATAGACAGGTAGATATGGGTAATACAGTCGTACAAGTCTCGTTGTCGTGTGCTGGCTATACCATCTGAATCCAAGCCCTGGCATGCCCTACTAAGCTAAGAGGGCTCCAAGAAGGAGACTGATGATGGTCTGGAAGCCAGCCTTCCATGCTAGGACTGTCCTTTTCACATTTCAGGGAGATCACAAGGGACGAGCCCTGTTTTGGCTCTGGGGGTGAATCAATAATAGACCACTATTGTACGTGACATCAGGATATTTCTATAGTGTATGGTACAGGGGGAGAGAGCTGGCCTTGAAGGCCATAAGACCTGGGTTCAAGTCTGTCTCTGATTCACCCAGGTTGTGTAACCTGGACAAGTCTTGTCACCTCCCAGTGCCTCCAGGAAACTCTTTGAGCAGGAGCTAATGGAAATCAGGGGCTCTTGGTCACCTCACACCTGGGCTGAGGAGGAGAGAAAGTTTGTGCTTCTTCAGTCCCACCCGAGGCTTTCTTCTTTGGAATTGCTTTCTTCCCACAGGAAGCATGTTTTTAGGGTTAGAATGAGGAAAAATAGGTGCACTAAGGAGCTGCTGGTAGGATGGCAAATTGGTCCAAACATTCTGGAGAAAAATGTGGAGCGGGGAACAAAGGGCTGTAAGACTCTGCTTACTCTTTGGGACAGCAATGCCATCACTCGAGCTGGACCCCAAAGAGATCAAAGAGAAAGGAAAAGGACCCATCTGTGCACAGATATTGATAGCGGCTCTTTTTGTGGTGACAAAGAACTGGAAATCGAGGGGCTGCCCATCCACTGAACGAGCTGTGGGCTAAAAATGCGATGGAATATTACTGCGCTACAAAGGTGCTTCCAGGAAAAACAACATCAAACCAAAGCAAACCCACCCAAACAAAACATGGCAAGGTCTTTATGAACTGATGCAAAGTGAAGTGGGAAGAACCGGGAGATCTTTGCGCACAGGACCAGCAACGCTGTTATGCTGATATGAAAGACTGGGCTGCTCTGATCCACACAGTGATACAAGACTGACCCCAAGGGCTCAGGACGAAAAGATGTTCTCCACCTTCAGAGTGAGAATAGAGGCACAATGTTTTCTTTCTTTGTCTATGATACAGCTAATGTGGAAATAAGTTTTGTGTGATTTCCCATGGATAACTGATGTCCTCTTCCTTGCCTTCTCAGTGGGTAGGAGAAGGAGAAAATTTGGAACTAAATTTTAAAAGAAAAGAATGTTTAAAATAAATTATATATATTTGCATATACATACATACTTGCACATGTATGTGTGTATGTATGTATGTGTATATACACACATACAAAAGAGGGAAGGCTGATGGACCATAAATTCTCTGCTGAGTCTCACTGACTTTGCCCAAAGCACAGACTGGTCAGTAACCAGAGTCAGCAGTTAAGGTCCATACCCATATTTTCCAGCCTCATGCCAGGGTAGCTTTGTCCCAGTATCCTGACTGATTTAAGTGAACCTTGGTCTTTTACATCCCCCCCCCCTTTTGAGGGATCCTAGGAGCAGTGGAGAAGCCATTCAGATCCTTGAGGGATGGTGCACTGGCACTGAGGGCAGCAGAGCCAGCTTGAACCTCACATGGTCTTAGATCTATTTGGGAAAGGGGCCTTTGAGGCCATCTTAAAGATGAGAAAAGTGAGACCCAGAGTGACCTGCCCACAGTCACAGAGCAGTAATGGGTAGAGCTGGGATTCGAACACAGGTTTTCTCATCTGTAATCCACCCTTCTTTCCATTGTCCACACCTCTTCCTTCTGAATCGAACTCCTCCCCCATCTCAGCTTCCCAAAGTAAGACAGGAAGTATGAGTGTGACCATGAACCTGAGCTGCCAGATTTCACAGAACAGGAAGCAAAATAAAGAGCTGGTCCATCCTCAGAGCCCAGACCTCCTTTTGTAGTGGTCAATGAAGGGAGACTAAGTACTGAGTGGAAAAAAATTGACTTTGAGAGGTGGACACAAGCCTGGGAGCTTTTATCTAGCCTTGTTCCAGAGGAGGAAACTGAGGGTCCCTGGTCCACGGAGCTAGAAGGCATCTGGGTCAGGATTCAAACCCAAGACTTCCTTACTGACTCCTGAGTGTCCACAGTGGGCCCTCCCAGGTTGATGCTTTCCTGAGTACAGTAAGACCGTGGGGTCAGAGAGCTTCCACTGGATCTCTTTTATTCATCTCTATTCTGAACCAAGGGCTCACTGACCTAAATGACTTTCCAAGAGACACCGTAGTGTTAACTCTGCTCTAGGGAGAGGGGCTAGGCCTGGAATTTCATTGATTTAGAAGAGTCCCAAGTGAGGAAACTCCCCCTACCAATCCCAGTCAGTACCTTATCTACAGCTTATGGTTCAGAGTTTCCTAGAGCAAAGAGAGATTGGGTCATTTTCCCTTGGCCACACAGCCAATACAAGTCCAAGACGGGCCTTGAACTGAGGTCCACCCAGCTCTGAGGATGACTTTCTACCCATTCTGCCACACTGGCTCCCAATGACACCCTCACTTCGTATCATATCCTGATAACTTTTGCTACTTTCTCTCCCCATGACCCTCATACTTCAGGAGAGACTGAATGGTCTGTGCTACTCTCCCTTACACTCCAGGCTAGCTCTGATTCTCCCCTCACCCTCTCCAGTCAGTCCAGAGCCAGCAGGAGCCAGAACAGCTCCACCCTTAGCCCTGCCTCAGAAATCTCGCTGGTGGGGATGCTGGTGATGTGTGCAGGATAGACAGTAGTTGGAGATCTGTAGGTGGGCAGGAGAAGGAGGGGGCTAGAGGAGGCTCCCTTAACCAGCTCTGTTCATGTATCGGGTAGGGGCTGAGCAGAGTGCCAAAGGAGCATATAGCAGGAGCTTAATAAGTGCTTCTCGGACTGGATTCCTCTTCCACTGGCTCTCGGGGTCAGTTACCACCTGTGTGATCTTGACAAGTCATATTTACACCTGTAGACCTCCAGCTCCTCAGGGACAGGGCTGGGCAGGGTGGCCTTTGAGGTTTCCATCTCCAAGGCTCTGAGCTTCTAAAGGAGATGGGCACCAGGAGGCCAGGCAGGTGAATGCCTCACCTTTGGTTCAAAGCATGGCTCTGACATTTACCAGCCCTGAGACCTTGGGCCTGTCACTTCTCTCTGGCTCTAGCTGCTTCATCTGTAAAAGGAGACGGTTGGCCTTGCTGAGCTCTAGGGTTTCTTTCAGCTCTCTGAGGTGCAAACAGGTAGTGGGACCATCCACGGCGGGTCAGCAGTCCGGAGTGCTTCTCTGCGAGTTTTCTGAAACTGGCTTTGTACTTCCCTCTGAACTTGGGTGTGTCTCGTGTTCAGCGGGTTCTCAACACTTCAAACAAAAGCCTGTGCAGCTTTTGTCAAGACCCAACTCAGAAAGAGCTGGAGAGGAAGTGGGAGGCCCAGCTGCCATCCCATTCCCCTGTTCTCTCTGTTGGGAATGGGCAGTGGCAGCCAACCAGCTTATCCAAGGCAGCAGTCAGTCCCTGGATCCTAGCCCCACGCTTCAGCTCTAGCCCCTCCCCCTCATCCCCTAGCTCCCTCCCCCCAGTCTCCAGCCTCTGGCCCCTAACTTCCAGGTTCTAGCCTCCAACCTCCAACCTTTGGTCCTTAGCCTCCAGCCTCTCTCTGTTCCCTTGGAAATGGGTGCGACAGGGTGCAGGGGGCATTAAGAGTTTGATTTAAAAGGAGCCAGTCTCAGCTCTCCTTCCTTCCCAGCTTCTGAGCTCAAAGCTGGGAGTTAAGGGAAGAGTAGATGGAGAAAGTAATAGATTTGATTAGAAGAAGGGAGAGTTGAACCACGGGAGCTGAGAAAAACTACTCATCCAGGCAGGTTAAATCCTGCTCCTGACATCTTTCTGAAGCAGGTGACACCTTTCTCGGGTTCCCTGCCACCCAACTCTTCTGGCTTCCTTCTCCAAACAGCTGGCTCCCTTCTCCTCCTTTGCCTAGTTACTCTGTGTCCACATACAATGCCCCACCCAGACCTGACTTTTCTGGGCATCAACCCAGGGATTACATCAATTCTTGCTAAGGTGTGAATGACTAATGGCCCCTGAAGTGTTAACTCTCACTCCTGGGGTATTTGCATTTTAAAAGTGAACTGGTTAACCCAAGGCTTAAGGAAGAGCGTCTAGGGGCCTGACTCCTCTCTATCCCCCTCCTCCCCCAGCTGAAAACTTTCTCTTTTTCCTCAAATTCTTCAGGAGCTCTTTGGAGGGTGGACTGGAAAGGGACAGGCCATCGGAGCTCAGGTGCTCTAATTTCCCTGCCCTGAGGTGGGAGGAATATGAGACAAGCTTCTGATGCCCACTTCATAAGAAATGAGAAGTCTTGCTCTCTTTCTGGGTCTCAGTTTCTTCTTCTGTGAAATGGGGGGGGGATTAGATTAGCAACCAGGGCTTCTTAACTCGGGTTCTATAAACTTGTTTTAAAAAGTATTTTGATAACTGTATTTCAGTCAAATGAGTTTCCTTGGGTTCCTACAGATTTCATTTTATGCTTTTTTTAAGGTGTCTAGGTCACATATTTTAAAATAGGGCAAAGGGCCTTGAGTGAAGCCTTCCCTGAGCCCTCTGCATTCATCAGATTTCCTAAATCCCAGCATGGAATTGCGGCATGAGCTTTACAGGGCTCACTCTGGCTTCTGGGCAGCCCAGGCAGCCAGATTTGGAGATGTTGAAGTATCTGGAGGGACAAAGGAAAGGGATCTCAGGACGCACAAGTGAGAGGATTCAGACGGGAAGAGTGTCAAGCTGGCGACTCCTCAGTTCAGTCTGATTCCAAATTTTCTAACTTCTCCTTCTGTGCCTGCCTTAGGTCAACCCTCCTCTCTGCTCTCATGTCTGTTACTCTCCGAAGCCCTTATCGCTCTCACACAAACCATTGCCAAGCTTCCCAGATCTCCCTGAGTGCCGTCTGCACCTCTCCACTGAGCTTAATATTCCTAAACAGAGCCATGTCTCTCCCCTCCTCAAAAACCTGCTGGAGCTCCCTATCATGTCTACCGGATAAAACACACGATCCTTAGCCTGGCATTTAAAGACTCTCTGCCACCTTTCGAACCTTACTGTCCATGACTCCACGTCCTGCTCTCTCTTCTGGTCAAGCTGGCCGCTGTGTCCTGACCGTGACTTTCCACCTCTTGGCTGCACGTTGCTGCCTGAGTCTGTCCTCATGTTAGCCTCCTAGACTCCCTCCTTCCCTCCGGAGCCCTGCTCAGGCTCTATCTCCTGCTCAGGGCTTTGCTGATCCCCCTCATCAATCCTCACCTTGAAGACTTGCTATTTCTTTACATTGTTTTCCTCAGAACAAGTCAGCTCCCTGCGGGGGGGTGGGGGGGGGGAAACCTGCGACATACTAAGGATTTGCTCGAGATCTGCTGATTTGGGGAAGTCGAGGCCGCTGCTCTTCCGAATTCCATAAATGAAGAAACTGCATCCCAGAGAGCTGCAGGATAGTGTCCCAAGTCACACAGGAGGGAAATAACTTCCATGGGAGTCAGATCTAAAGCTCATCCCGTGACAGTCTGATCATGCAGGCAGAGAATTCTAACAGGACCTTTCTCAGAAATTAGGGGCAGAGGGAGGGGAGGGGAAAAGGTGCCAAGAATCAGAAGCACAGGGTTTCAGAGCCAGAGCTCCCAGAACCCAACCTGAAGAGTGTCCACCACAACTGACCCAAAGAGGGTTTGCCCAGCCTCTGCTTGGAGAATTCCAGGGAGGCATCCCACCCCCAGCCCCCAAGGTAGCTCATTCCACTTGGGGACAGCTTTCTCAGAGAGGAAGGTTTTCTGTATGTCAGGCCTACATTTGCTTCTTAGAAAGACTGAGATTTAGCGTCAGAGAACCTGGGTTCAAATCCTAGGGGTTATGGGACTTATTTTCACCTGTAAGGCCAAGTCAGAATTCCCCAGGGATGCCTCCTCCAGAAAGCTGGAGAATTCCTACCCCAGAGTCCAGGAGACCCAGCTACCCAAAGCTGGATGGACCAGGCCTGAATCAAGGACAACAATGGAGCATTCTCTCCCCAGCCTCATGATATGAACTTGATTTCTCCTCAGACAGCTGCTTCTGTGTACGCTGGGGAACTGGATTTTATGTCTTGACAAACGTGCGTTTATAAAAAAAATGAGAATTAAAAAGAATGTTCCTCCCTGCTCCCCTGGGCATTTCATACCTTGCCTGACTCTCCCTCTTGCTATTCCTAGTCTTGGCTCTAGAGGGAGGGGTGATTCTCTTCAGATTCCCCGATGAAATACATGCATGGAATACTTAGACACGGACTGGCTTGGCTTTCTTCCTCAAAGGTGCAGTTCATATGGTGAATCATTCATTTCCACTGGGATAAAGGGGTGGGGATGGTCAGGGCTAATATTGTCTCTGGTTCAGCAAGATTTGGGCAAAGGTAAAGATTCTTACAGATGGAGTCATTTTCATATGTTACAGCTTCAATTAAAGCCAACTGTCAGAGTGGGGAATGTGGATTCAAGGCTGCCTGTGCCTTTGTCTGTGTCTGGAGGGTCCTTCCAGAAGACTGTTCCAAGACTAGAGACAAACCTTCCTGAGAACCATCTGCTGGGTGCTTCCCATGAAGGTCAGTGAGGGTTAGGGAGCACCAGAGCCTCCTTGGGAGTCTTGGAGAGACATAGAGTCAAGACAGAGACATAGAGGAGGCAGGGCTGAGCAGTCAGGGCAGCTGGGGAAGAAAGGAAAAGAAAGAAGGTCTTCAAAGGCAGAGGGATTTCCTGACCCAGCTCCAATATGGCCTGGATCTGTCCATTTTATTTTGGGGATGACCTAGGTCAGGGTGGCTTGGGAGGCCCATAGGATCCTGGAAACCTTCATGCCCTATTTGAATGCAAACTCTCCTTACGTGACTTATCCTGGGTCACACAGGCTGAGCTAGTGGCAGAGGCAGGATTTGAACTCAGGTACTTTGCCTTCAATTCCAGCATTCTCTCCCCAAGAGCACGCTGGTTTCCTCTTTGTTGAAGGTCTCTGTGGGCTGGCTGCTGGTTAGTTTTAGGTTGGTTGGAGGCCTCTGAGAGCCCCTCTGCTTCTGAGAGTTGATGCCTCTGGGCAGTACCCCCTTCTTGAGGAAGCTTCTCAATCCCAGAGTCTTCCCTCTGCTAGGTATTTCCTATTGATCCTGTTTATAGATGGCTTTGTGTGTATATTTTGCCTTTAATTTTGTTTGCAAGCTGTCTCTCCCATGTGATGACAAGCTTTTTGAGGGCAGGGCCTGTCTTTTGCCTACACTTGTATTCCCGGGCTTTAGCACAGGGCCAGCACATTCATCAAAGCTTATTGGCTGATTCTGCCCCATGCTGGGCTTTGAGTGTCCATCAGAAGCGTTCCTGGCTGTTTTTCTTATGAGGCCAGATCCTCTGCTTTCCCATGGTCCTTTGCCTCTTTCTGCCTCTTTCCTGTCTTCCTCCCTTCCACATTTGAAATTCAGAAAGAGAACAGGCCCTGAGGTGGGAGAGCAGGGAGGGAGGCAATCTGGATGGGAGCTCCCCCACCCTCCATGCCATCTGCCCTCCCCTCTCCCAGCTCTGTGAGTCAAACATCTGACCTCTGGCTTGCCTTCCCTTCATGAGAAAAAGGAATCCTGCTGGAAATGACCTTATTTATGATGCCGTGAGCAGGCTTCCAATGGGTCTCTAGTGGTTTTCAGCAGCTCTGCTCAGTTCCGAGGAGGAGGGCTTCACACCAACTTGGAGGCAGGCCTTTTTCCCTCCCTGCCTTGGAGCAGTTGGTGGACTGGCCTAGCTCAGGCAGCAAGCAGCGGCTCTGTAGGCAGGGCTTCTTTTCAGGGATGGCAGCTTCCTTGGTTTGGGCAGCCTACCCAGCCCTTGACGAGAGAATGGGGCAGAGGCCAGAGGTGGCTTTTGGGGAAGGACAGCTTGGTGGAGTGGATAGAGCAGTAGGCTGGGAGTCAGGAAGGCTTGGATTCAAATCCTGCTTCTAATACATGACCATTTCCCCTCTTTGGGTGTCAGGGTCATCCTCTGTAAAATGAGGGGGCTACACATGGTGGTTCTGAGGTCCCTTCACACCCCAGATCTCTGCTGCTATGATTCTGAGACATAGATTCAGGCCACCACCAGCACCAGTGACAGCAGCAACAACAGTAACAGTATCAGGAAGCAACACAGCATTTAAGTAGCACTTGAAGCAAAACACATGGCAAATGTTGTTCCGTCTGATCCTTACAACAACCCTCAGAAACAGATGCTGAGAGTACCTGTACTTTCCAAATGAATAAACTGAGAGAGACAAGAGGTTAAGTGACTTGCCCAGGGTCATACAGCTATCAAGTGTCTGAGGGTAGATTTGAACTCGGGTCTTCTCTGAGAGTCTTTGTGCTCCATTCATAGCTTATCTAACTGCCTTTGATGTGCGTGTGTGTGTGTGACTGTGTGTGAGTGTGAGTGTGTGTATGTGAGAGTGTATGGTGTGTGAGTGAATGTGTGTGAGTGTGTGTATGTATGTGTATGGTGTGTATGAGTGTGTGGTATGTGTATGAGTGTGTGTGAGTGCATGAGTATGTGTGAATATGTGTGTATGTGTATGTGTGTGAGTATATGGTGTGTGTGAGAATATGTGGTATGTGTATAAGTGTGTTTGTGAATGTGTGTGAGTGTGTATGTGTGTGTGTGAGTGTATGTTGTGTGTGAGAGTATGTGGTATGTGTATGAGTGTGTGTGCATCAGTGTGCATATGTGTATATGTGTGTATGTGTGTGAGCGATGGGGTATGTGAGGGTATGTGTGTATGTGTGTGTACGTATGTGAGTGAATGTATGTGAGTGACTGTGTGTGTGTATGTATGTGAGTATGTGAGTGTATGGTGTGTGAGTGTGTGTATGTGTTTGTGAATGTATGGTGTGTGTGAGTGTGTGGTATGTGTATGAGTGTATGTGTGCATGAGTGTGTGTATGTGTATGTGTGTGAGTGTATGGTATGTGTGAGAGTATGTGGTATGTGCATGAGTGTGTGTGAGTGAATGTGTGTGTGTGTGTGTGTGTGTATGGTGTGAGAGTATGTGGCATGTGTATGAGTATGTGTATGAGTGTGTGTGAGTGTGTGTGTATATGTGTATATGTGTGTGAGTGTATGGAGTGTGTGTTGGGGTATGTGTGTATGTATGTGTATGTGTGTGTGTGGGTATGGGGTGTGTGTGGTGTGTGTGTCTGTATGTGTGTGTATGTGTGTGAGGGTATGTGGTATGTGTATGAGTGTGTGTGTATGCGTGTGTGTGTGGGGGTATGGGGTGTGTGTGTGTGTGTGTGTATGTGTGTGAGGGTATGGGGTGTGTGGGTGTGTGTGCGTGTGTAGCTTCTAATCACTAAATCTGATCATTAGAGTTATCCAAAAGTAAGTTGAGCTCTCTCGTGTACCAAGGGCTTCCTCCTTCCTGCAGGTCGGGAAGCAGTGGTTGTATGACCACCCCAGCACGCTTAGGGGGATCCTTATTTGGCCATGAGCTATACTCTATGAGGGATTACAAAACCCCCTGCCCCCTTTTGTATTATCATGTGCTCCCAGAACTCCATCCCCTCACATGTGGCTGGTTCTAGTGCAGCAGCTGGATGAGGCTCAGGAAGGCTGCGGGTGGGCATGAGGAGACCATCAGGCTAAGGTGCCACACTCTGGACCAACAAGCCCTGGCTGCCGAGGGCTTTGCCTAAGCCCAGGGCTAATGCAGACTGGAATATGTTTGCAAACTTGTTCTCCATTTCGGTCTCCTTCATATTCAGGCCAGGTTCTATGGTTTCAGGCATCTGATATAGCAAATTCCATGTGTCGCTGTCCTTGCCAACTGGTACATTAGATTCGACGACAAGGGTAAAAATGGGGGTATTACGTGATATTGGCATTTGGGGTTTGGTAGCCTTAAAGGAGCCTTGGATCCCACCCTGAGTGTTTAATGAGCAGTGCTATGGCTCCAGCATGGGAGATGGGACCCCGGATGGGTCTGTGTGGGTTCTTTCCCATGACACAGGGAGCAAAGGTATAGAAGGAATCATCCCAGTCACATGGGGCAGAAAAGGAAGTACTCTTGATCTAGCACGAGCAGAGAGCCTGAGCATTGTACCAATGTTAGTGAAATGTGGAGACCCCCAGAAGGCCTTCAGCGAGTTACCTCAGTTCCCGAAGGGCATAGATGATATGTCACGAGATGAGAAGGAATGGGGAGCCACAGACTGAATGAGTGGAATGTGTGCCCACATGGATGAAATGAAGCCCACAATGATGAAGTCCATAGAAATGGAAATGTGTCAGAGAAGGGCAAACTGGGAGAAAGCCTGAGGCACTGAGAGAGGCTGGAGAGAGCATGAGGATCTCTGCTAAGTCCTGAATAGAAGAGAACTGAGTCTGGGGTGAAAAAGGAGTAGGATTTTGGCAATTTGGAGAGAGGGAGAGTTTGAAGACTGGGAGACAGCTGCCATAATCCAGGTCCCAGGCACCAGACCCTGAACTACTTGGTGCAAAAATGGAAAGTACATCTCTGAGAAACATCCACCATAGAAAAAGAGCTTTGAGGATGCACTAGACTTTGGAGGTTCTCTCTCTCTTCCATCCCTCTCATTTGACAGAAAGGCAGACTCAATACCATGAAGGAAAAGTTACATGTCCAAGGAAACGCAGCAGCAAGCAGCAGCAAATGAGAGAGGAAGAATGTGAATGAATGTTTGGCATCAGCTCCCCCAAACCCAGATCCAGTCCACTTTCCCACTGTGCCACATTCTTGGCCCCATGATCCAGGGATGGAAGTAACTGAATGGGTGTGAGAGGCAAAGGAAAGAGAAGGCTGCTATCTAGAAGCTCTGCAGTCCCATCACCGGTGAAAATCATCATAAATACCCATCTGCTCAGATGGTCCCTGCACCCGGTCAAGGTCTGTGATCTGATGACCATCTTACCCCTGCTCCTCCTGGCTGTAAGCCAAACATTTGCCCTGCAACCTTTCCCATCCCAAGTTCTCTTCTAGATCTCCAGTGGGGTGGGTGCAATGCCCATTTGCTCTAATGCTAACCTTGGGATTCACCTCCTATGGCCCCAGTTCTATACTTCTACAGACTCTATGGCCCCAGTCTTTCTGGTGTAGGTGGAATCAACACCCTTTCTCAGAGTCCTTCCTTTATGTCTCTATCAGGGAGTCATTTCTGATAGACTGTTTGCCCCTAGCTCCAGGTTCTTTTCTCTCTTGATCACATTGATATCTGTATTTGCACACCTTGAAAACCATTGACAAGAGCAAGAGTTCTAACTTGGAATACCTGGATTTAAAAACAAATATTTTGCTTCCTGCCTTCTGATATAATTGATTTGCTTTGCAATCCTATGTGTGCTGTTTTATGCATTTAAAAACATGATTCTGAGGAGGGGTCCAGAGGCTTCAGCAAGCTCCCAAAGGAGTCCAGGACACACCAAAAGGCAGTCATGGCTATCGTCCAAGGTCAGGGTAAAGTTAAGATTATTGGGCTTATAGAGACATCAGCCAGAACCCTCACCAATATTAAATATTAGAAGAAGCAACAGCAATTTATGGTTTAAAAATCATTAAATACAGTTGGAGCTTGGCAATGATTAGATTCATATATGAAAGACTCCTTCAAGGAACCATAATGAGTAGTCTCTATTTCTTCTTTGCAAGGGCTAACATGAAGGAGTTTGCTCTAGAGGTGATGTCAAGGTTACCTAGCTGATCTGAAAAGTAACTGAAATTTGTATTCTAGGCATAAAATAACTATTAGGAACAATAGAAACTATACAGATATAATACAAACAAAGAGAAATCATTTATATGTGAAAATATATACCTATACAAAATGCTATTGCATAAAATATATATTGTAATACTTGGAATGATTGTAATTCCAACCTGATGCCTAAAATAGAGGTATTACATGCTTTAAATATTACCTAAAACAGAATGAGGTAATTCTATGTAATCATCCATATATTTTAAAAACACAAGGATTTTTTTTACTACCAATCAGATAATTATTTAATATACTAAAGAATTAACTAATATAATTATGATGGACCTTAGATATGCTTACATGTAAATTAATATTTTAATAATACAGCTAGGTCCCAATTAGTATAAACAATGAATTCCTTGAAGTGGTCACATTATTTGAATTAGCACTACAGCTTTCCATTGAACTGGAACTAATGACCACATTTTGCAAAATTATAACTTCCAATAGTGCAATTTCAAATACATGTGACCACTTCAGGGAATTCATTATGCACTAATTGGGACTTAGCTCATTATCTGCGCTCCACATTTGTTCTGGTTACTCATTCAATTTAAAATGAAATTAACATATTTATTAAGCACTTAACATGTCCAGATAAGTAGATGAACACAGCATCTTGGACAGAGAGCTGGCCTCAAATTCTGGAATGTCTGGGTTCAAGACCTGTTTCTGACAAATATGGACTATGTGACCCTGGACAAGTCAATTGATCTCTCCGTTCTCTGGGCTGCTCTCTAAGACCAAAATACTTATAGATCAGGTGGTAATCTGCATTGGTAGAGTTTTCTCAATTATAGTTCCCTTCATCAGTGAAATCATGTGCCAGAATGGTGTATGGTGCAGCACACTAGCGCTTGATGTCTGGGGTCTAAGGATAATGCAATCTCTGCCCTCATAGAATTCATGGTCTAGGAATCAGAGCAAAGTCTTTGTACACTGGGAATATTGAAGCCCCAATGACTAACAAAAGGAAACCAGTCTTATGCTTAGTTTGATCACAGAACTGAAAAGAACCTTCGAGGCTTCCTAGCACATCCAGCTCATGTTTTGGAGTCTCAGGAGAGGGAATGACTTGCTCTTGGTCACATGGGTTTTCTATCTATCTATCTATCTATCTATCTATCTATCTATCTATCTATCTATCTATCTATCTATCTATCTATTCATCCATTCGTCCATCCTCCCCCCTCTCTCTACCTATGTATCTATCATATATCTCTATACATACATACACACACAGATGATGCTGGATTTGAACACATGGCCCATGGGCTCTATGAAGCCCAGGTACATGGATGCCGAAGCTTCTGCTCTTTCCAGAGAACCATGGATTCTGGTAAGGAAATCCAGTACCTAGGAAATTACTGTCGAGTCTCATCTAATCCCAGTGTGGAGAGAGCAAAGTGTCTATTATCGATGTATTCCAGATTTTAAATGGCAAGAAAAAAGCTGGTGGGATCTTCTGCTCAATTTTCTTCAAAGTCTCAGATTCCTGGACTTAAGATTCTCCTCTTAATACATTAATGCTCTCTCTACCAGCCATCAAGGGTTTCATTTATATTCAACAGGAATTTTGTTAAATAGAAGAGAGTAAAAGAAAATGTCATATTTTCCAAAGGTCTGGAAAAAGTCACTGTTGTAAGCTGGAAAATTGTAGAAATGGGAAATACTGTACATGTACAGTGGAGGTCACACCACTGAAAGATAAACTTTCTAGACGGGAAATGGCTCTAAGTGGATTTCACGGTAGGCAGGATATGTTACTTCATTTAAAATGCTTCCTGAAATGACTGGCTCCTGGGAACCTTTTCCTGAGCTGTGGCCCATTGGAGCACCCTTTGGAAAATGAAAAGTGCTACTTTTTGTGTTTGTGGGAACAATTCTTAAATGTTCCTCCTTTGTGGGGATTGATTGGCTGGCCCCGAATGAGCGTAGCCTGAAGACTAGGGGCAGAAACACATAGAGGTTCTGGGCGCTGCCCATTATTCTCGTGAGAATCCAACACAAGTCAGTGCCTTGGGTTAATATCAGTAATATACACCTGAGGGGGGGGTGGCATTCTGTGATCATGTAGTTGGTTTTCAGTGGCTGTTGTGTGGATATATTTAACCTTCTAATCTCACCTGGAACCTCTCTGGTACTTGGCAAACCTTCTAGCTGGCATGGCAGAGCTTCAAGACCATCCTGTACTTGCATGAGAATCCCTTCTCCCCCATTCCCAAGAGGCATCATCCAGACTTTGCCCTAAAGAAGAAGGAACTGCAAGAGGAGCCAACCATTTGAAGGTTTGTCACATTGAGGAGGGATTCGCTTTGTTTCGGCTCGGCCCCTAGGGGCAGAACAAGGAGTGTAAGTTGCACAGAAGCAGGCTGAGGCTGACACCAGGAAAACCTTCCCATTATTTAGTGCTGTCCAGAAATGGTGGAGGCACCTTGGGAGGGCACGGGTTCCCTTTTTCTGGAGGTGAATAAGCCTCCTGAATTCTCAGACAATATTGAGGCTCCATCCCTAGAGAGGATTCATGTTCAGGCACGAGTCGAACCGGTTGGCCTCTGGGGGCCTTTTCTACTCTGAGACTACTGGGACATAGCCCCTGATCTTATGCAGGTAATATCTTTGAACGCTGGTTTCTAGAGAGAGAGAGGCATCACATAACTCTCCTCAAGAATCAACAAGGTGTGCGTGGAACTTTTTTCCTCCAGAGAAACCCTGGACCCATCAAGCTGCCTGCTGTCTAACCTAGAAGAATTTAAGCAGACGTCCCCTACAACAGGGCACCCACAGTCTAGTAACCAGGGAGAAATCCAGAGACCTCTAAGAAAGGTTCAAATGATAAAGGCAGCGGAATTAGAAACAAGGGGTGCCAGGCTCTGTGAATAACTCCCCTCAGCTCAGACAAATAGAGCAAAAGGAGAGCCCTTGCTTTGAGGAACTAGATACAGCAAAGCAAAGCGAAGTAACACAGCTGCTGAGCAGGTGGATTAGATTCCGAACTGCAGAAGCGTCCCTTGCTGTACAGGTCACACTGAAGCTTTGTCATAGAGCACACACGCCCTGTTGTGGCTTCATAGGCTCATTATGCAGGCATGTGCATGGGTATGTGTACGTATACATGTACAGACATACATATGGATATATACTGATAAGCATAAAACTTATTTGGGATGAAAGGGAGTGGGAGAGACCATTTTGAATGACTGGATTTTGAACCAGAAGGAATCCTTAAGTCCAAACCTCTCATTATTATGAGGCTCGGTGAGTAGCAAGACCTCGCTCAAAGTCACACAGGGAGAGAGAGCGGGCAAGGCCCTAGAGCTGGGGGGGGGGCGTCCCACAGGGTACATGTGAACATGGTCTCTCAACTCTAAGGGATTCTTTCCCCTGTACCTTCAAGTGACAAGTCTTTGGATTCTTTTATCCATTTAAAATTTTTTCCACAGGCTTATCCAAAAGAGGAAATCTATGTTACGGAGGCAGCCTGGTGGAAAATGATCCTGGTGACACCAGACACATGTAGGCACACACATAGACACCCAAAGACACAGGCAGACATGCCTACACAGGCACACACACTTGTGCACGCACACACGTGTGTACACATGCACCTTTTTACACTACTGACATTTCAGGTAGTATTTTCTTAAAACAGACCTGAAATCTCCCCAAATCTCTAAGTAAGTGATATGTTGATAGATTTGAAGTCTCACAGACACATTCAAACAGAAATGAAATGAACCTGAAAAGGTGTGTGATGCAAAGGGTGGGTTTGGGGTCATGATTTCAGCTGGATTTCTGGGCTTTTTTGGCCAAAGTCGGGGACATAATTAGCACCTAAGCAGGGCAAGGGAAGTGTGGTTGACGTGGCCTCAGGTGTTAATGTCATCTCACCAACAACAAGGGAAGCAGACTCATGAGCTGGAGCCTTGGTAGTTGGAGAAAAGGGGAGCTTTTCTGGTTACTGCTGGAAAATAATTATTAATGTGAAGATCATTAATAATATTGGATTGAGGTTAAGCTTTTAAATTTATGTGTTTTTTTTAAAGCACTCCAGGACTTTTCCTTCCTAACCATTAAATTACAGCATAAATATAAGCTCAGCGCCTTCAAGACAGGGCTTTTGAATTAGGGACCTGATCCCTATGCAAGCTGTGGCCAGCATTTTTGCTATCTCTAATGCTTACCTTGGTCCTGTCAGACACATTTGAATATGGCCAGTTTGGGGAATTGCTGAAAATCTGGGCAGTGGATTTGAGTCCCTGCTATGGAGATCCTTAAGGATCCCTATTTCTATCTTTGCTGTAAATAGAAGTGGGGTGCCACGGGCATGTCAGGGGGTGTACAGAAGGGAGGCTAGCCTCACAGATGGGTGGTTGCCATAATAATTTGTGTAGTGCCTCAATCTATAAGCACTTTGAATGTGAAATCCTCGTCTGCTATCTCACAGCAGCCTTTTGAGATGAGAAGGGCAAATATTTTAAGCTCATTCTACTTATGAAGAAGCCATTTCAGAGAGGGCAAATGACTTGCCCAAAGGCACACAGCGTCATGCAAAGTCGGGCTTGCCCCTCCGTTTTCTGCCACAATGGGCAGACTGCTGGATTTGGAGGGAGGAAAGCCTGACTATACATTCTGCCTCCAGCATGTAGGAGGTGAGTGACCTGGGCAAGATCTCTCAATCTCATGCAGCCTCAGTTTGCTCATCTGAAAAGGAGGTCCAATAACATCTCAGTGCTTGAGCTGCACGGATGTGATGATGGATGTCAAGCACTCTGCACAAGGTGACATTTTGTTTCCACCCCATGCTCTCTAGCCTTTCTCTTCCAACTCAGATTCTATGGCTCCTAAGTGGTGAAGGTAGGATTAGAACCTGCACCCCTTTGTGTATGCTCCTGGGGTCTTTGCACTTCTCTGCTTTACCCAGGAGTGAAGTGAGGACAGAACCACCAACTTGGAGGTTTGTGGCTGTGATGGGGCAGGGTTGGTTGTGGGAGAAGCTGATGAGTCTTTGGGTGCAGGGTTGCGCTAAGGGTCATATGGTCCTTCTTCTTGTGTTGTGTCCAGTGAAGCCACAGTCACTGGATGTGGACAATCAGTTCACTACGTGGGAGGCACCTTCTGGGGGTGGTGCTAGGTATTCTTGGGATCAGAGCTCATCTAGTCCAATGTAGTTGGTCATTTTATAGACAAGGAAATTGAGGTAAAAGCACCAAGGTGGGCTCTCAGCTATATAAGGTTGCCCATTTAGGTAGAAGTATCTTTAAAGGGTTTTTAAATGAGCTCACTGGTGACCTAAAGGCTCTTTCTCCTTAAGAACTGCTTTACTTTGTTCATTTCTTGGAAGGTTTGACTTTTTATTTTTAGTTGAAGGAGGAGATGGGAAGGAGAGAAAATAAATGCTTATTAATCGAAAACTAACAATTAATTAAAAATGAGAAATTGCAAGGTAGAGGTCAGTCTCCATTGGTACTCAGAGTTTCCTCTATTTCCTATGCTGTTAAAATCACATCTAATCCCCTTCCTCCACATTCTTCCTTCAAAGAAAGAAAGGAGGAAAGAAAGGAAGGAAGGAATATAAGAAAGAAGGAATGAAGGGAGGAAGGCAGGCAGGCAGACAGGAAGGAAGGAATAAGAATGTCAGTCATTGAGTACAAGTGTGCCAAACATTTGTGTAGTCTGTGGATAGAGCTGGCACTTGGGGAGCCTGCTGAGAAGTGTAGGGAAGCAGAAGGGGGTAGAGGAAAGAGTTTGGGCTTCCGGTGATCTGGGTTCCTGAGGGGTCCTGGAAGGTTGCTTGGGAGGTAGAAATGGTGGTGTTTGGGAGTCAGAGAGATTAGGTACATTCCTGGCTCTCGTTATTATTACCTGAGGGACATTGGACAGGCCATTTCCCTTCTCTCAAATTCCTCATGTGGAGTGTTAAAGGGGTTAGACTAGTTAAGCTCCAAGGTCCTGTTGGTCTCTCTGAATCTAGGACCCCATAGTTGCTGTTTTTAAATACCCATGTAACCTTGGACAAGTCACTACCTCATCCATAAGGTGAGGACAATGAAATAAGACAGAAAAACTAGAGCTTCCCCTCTCTGGGACTCGATTTCCTCATTTGTAAAATCAGGAAATTGAGCTAGAAAACTAGACAGGATTTCCAAAGACATCTACCCTGACCTTTCCTTTTACAGATGAAGAAGGGAGAATCTCCCAAGCTCCCACAGGTGCTGGGCAGCAGAGATGAGATGGCTTCCAAATATACGACCCTGTGATGTGTTCCCAGAAACTCTTCCAACAGTAGTCAGGAAGGGGGCCTAGCTTTAATGGAGAGACTTCAGAGGGGAGGCAACTAGTAGGACTTCCGATAACTTGGGAGAACACAAGGCCAATCAGATCGAATGCTGTGGGTGAGGCCAGACTGAAACCAGACACCCCTTGGTCATGGTTTTTTTTTTTTTTTGGTTTTGTTGGAATGAACTCTTATCGACCATCCACCATTGAAGTATTGCAGACACGAAGAGAGAAAAAAATAAGCCACACTGATGCTCCCCCACCCCCAGCTGGAAAGCCATCAAAACACACACACACACACACACACACACACACACACACACACACACACCGAAAGGGAAGGAGGGAGGGAGGGAAAGAGAGGGGGGAAAGAACGGAAGGAGAAAGGGAGGGAGGGAAAGGGGGAGGGAGAGAGGGAGGGAGGGAAGGAGAGAGAGAAAAGAGAGGAGAGAGGAGAGAGGAAAGAGAGAGGAGAGAAGGAAGGAGGGACAGAGAGAGGAAGGGAGGGGGGTTGGGAGGGAGGGAGGGAGGAAGCCCTTGCAGCTTTTCACTCCTAAAACCCCTCACTTCTCCCAAAGGGCAAAATCCGCACCTTCTCCTCCTAAGTCCTCTCCAAAAACTCCGGGAGCTCTGTAAGAAACTCTGTTAGCAGCTTTGCCTCCATCACCCAGGGCTTTAGAAATCTGGCTAACTCCAATGGTAAATCACTTTGCTGCCTTGCTTCCACTTGCGTTAAAGGAGACTGTCCCTGAAAGGCTATGCTTCCCCTAGCCAAGCATTCCTTCTCCTCCACTGTGGCCATTGTCCTTCCTTCTTGCTTCTTTCTGTTTTTTTCCCCATCTCCTGAATTTTTTCCTGTTTAATGTCAAGTTAGCCAGCTAAGTTCCTTGGAGACTCACAGCTGCAGCCCAGAACTCGAGTGGATTTTAAATCAACAGAGAATTTTAAAGATGAAAAATGTGGTTAAAAAGGCTATGCCTTTAAAAATATAGGCTTTGTCACAATCCTGTGCGCTAGGTACCCTGCAGATCATCTCAAGGATTCGAAATTCCCGAAGGGCAACTTGAACTTGAGAAAGAGACATTTCCCATCCCCCTTCCACGTCATAAAATCAAAATAGGATCTGGATCGCCGACAAGAACTCAAAGCACTTTTTTAGCTAAGTCAGCAGCGTTCTTGTTCCAGATCTTGTTCTATAGATCTGGAATTGGGACTCTAGTGAGGTTGGGGAGTTCTGCCTTGGGGCTGGCAACATTGAGTTGTCCGGTCCTTTGTCCATCATTGGTCTGAAGAAGGCACTGGAGAATCTGGCCCCAGCCCATCAGGGGGTTGCTTGTAAAGCCACCATTCTCTCAGAAGCACTCCTCCAACACCTGAATCAGAAGGGAGCTGTAGTTTTTTCTTGGTGATGTCTAGCATTAATTGAGAAGTTATTCACACTGTTCTTGAGCTGCAGACACTGGCATAGTACAAACAGGAAAGTGACCAGGATATGTGGGCTAAAGTAGAAACAAAGTCCGAGTGAGGGATAAAGAAGGGATGAAATGAGGTTAGAGAAAGCAGTAAAGCGATTTACCATTGGAGTTAGCTCCATCCCACAGGAGCCCTCTGCCCCCACCATGTTGGGTAGATACCTGGAGGTGGATTTAAGGGACGAGGACATGGATGAGAGTCACCTAGAATGGGGATGTATGGATAGACTGGCTGCAGTCTTCAGCATTGGAGGGAATAGCCAGTTTGGGAGATTACCATTGGCACGCTGGAGGAAAAAACAAAACTATTGTTCAAGTCAACTCAATGAATGGTTGTTTTTAAGTGCCTACTATGTACAAGGCACCATACAAAGACAAGAATGGCATAGTGCCTGTCCTCAAGGAGCTTACATTTTGTTGACTAGGAATTAGAATAGTAGTTCTAACCCTTATTATTCAACATATATTATCTAAGTGTGAACTGGAAAGAAGCCCAGGCATATGAGAAGGACTGACTGTGTGGCTAGCGCTGAGCTGAGCCCTGGCTCAGAGATGACTGTAAGAAAGCTGGTCCTCAGATTTTCAACTCCCTGATAGCAGGCTCTTACTGTAGCTTTGTGGACAGCCAAGCATGTCATCTTATCTCTGACTGAAGATATTAGTGAGAACCTACATTGAACAATTCTCTGATTAACATTCGGCAGCTCCAGAACAGGCAACAACATGGATGAATGAATTCTAGACCAGAAGACAGGCGAGTCCAGGAGAAAGAGACAAGTTTGGACTCTAGTCACTTCCTCACTGTGGGTCTCAGCACACACAGACCCACAGACACACAGACACACACAGACACTCTCTCACACCCGCACACATACACACATACACACCCACACACATACACACCCACACAATACACACACTCTCACACACAGACACACCCACACACAGACACACACTCACACACACAGACACAGACTCACACACAGACACAGACGCACACCTTGAGTCACATGCCCTAAAATGTATCACATCATCTGTACTTTTACAAGTCTTTACAAGGGTCTTTACCTCTCTGGGCCTCAGTTTCTCATTTTGAAAATGGGGAGATTTGTTCAGCCAGCCTCTGGGAGGGTTGTGAGAATCCAAGGAGACCCAATACAGGAAAGTCCTTTTCAAAGTGTAAAGCTTTAAGCGAAAACATTATACGGTGCTGAGCTATCTTGATTCACGAATCCTCAGGCAAAAGTATGTTCATTCCTTCGTCTAACAAACATTCATTCAGTATTTGAGATGTGTTGGCCTTTGTGCCAGAGGTAAGAGTACAAAGCAAGCAAAACAAACCATCAGTCCTGTCTTTAAGGAACCTATAGACACTAGAGTGAAACAATATATCTATAGCGACCAGAATAGATACAAAGTAACCTAAGGCAGAGAGGGCTCCCCTGGGAGGGGTCAGATCAACTCTGATGGCTCAGGGCTGGGCCATTAAAACGCCTCCCAAGCTAAGTCTCAAAGATCTAGGTTGTCAGAGGTTGTCAGGGACCACGAACAGCGTCTCCTCCAACCTCCTCATTTTACAGGTGAATAGCTGAGCCTCAGAGAGTTCAGCCACTCGCCCAAGGTCATACAACATAATGTCAGAAGTGACTTTTGAACTCAGGGCTACTGATTCCAACAGGACCTCTTGTTCCTTTGGCTATTTCCAGATAGGAAAGATGAAGTCATGCTTCTAAGAATAAGATGGATCCCCAGCACATGCCTGGTTGTTGGAAATGGGGGCGGGGGGCATAATGTAATTGGAGGCTACACTAATGGAGGCTGTCCAAAGGTGGGGCTAGGGCACTGGCTTTCCTCTTTCTCTCAGATTCTGCTGGATGTGGGGCTGAAATTCTTCAGGGCTTTGAACCTGAGGCAGGAGCCCTTCTTCTTCTCCTGGGACAGTCTTGTCCCATGGATGATGAGGAGGATATTCAGTGTTCTCCCAAACTGAGGAAGTTCCTCCATCAGCACAGACTTCAAGGACTCATTGTTTAGAGGCCCCAGGAAGACCAGATTCTCTCATGTCAACATCCTTCTTGCCTCTGTCCCAAGCCCTGTGCCACTGGAAGGCCACTTCAGCTGGCATTCCCCAGGCTGCCACCCCAGGTGCCTAATCTTACTTGACTGGGTTCTGCAGACTCTGGCCACTGATAGAAGACTTCTTTCCTGGAGGTTCTCCAAAGAGAATTTGGTGCACTAGGCTCATTTTCACAAACTGGTGAATTAGTAAATCACTTGTAACATAACAAAAGGATTGGCTGCAGGGCTCCCCCCTCTCTATCTCCCTCTCCCTCTCTTTCTCTCTCTGTCTCTCTCTGTCTGTCTGTCTCCCTCTTCTGAGTAAGTATGTCAGGTGTCTGAGGTCAGATTTGAACTCAGGTCCTCCTGACTCCAGGGCCAGTGCTCTATTCACTGCACCACCTGGCTGCCTCCAGATTAGCTATTTACAGATTCCAAACCAAGTAGATGAAGAATGCTTGCTGCCCAGGGTGTTAACGGCATGGAGTTGGACAGATGCTCCAGAGATCTCATCTTTCCAATGTCTTGGACAGATGTTGCAGATGACCATGAGCTGGAGAGCAGGAGAGTGGAGGGAACGCCCTTTGGAAAAGTGGAGAGTGCTCTGTATGGCCCTCCTCCCCCAGCTTCTCCCTGGAACATCAGTGAAGTGAGGTGACTGAATCATAGAATGGAATAAATCTAGAGAATTCACTTTGCAGGTCACCCAGTGGGTGACAGAGAGATGCATGGTGGGTACCAGTGGGCTACAGCTTCTAACCAATGATTCCTAGAGGGACAGGGCTGGAGCTGTGATTTCACTGGTGTGTAAGGCCTTCCCAAGTGAGGAAATACCCTCTCCAAACACACCTTGCCTGCCCCTCATTGTCTTAGATAGAGCTTCCTTGAGTGCTGATTTGTTGTTAAATGACTTGCTCAGAATCATGGTGTTAGAAGCAGGACTTGAACCTAAGCCTTCCTGGCTTCAAGCTCATCTCTTTCTCCATAACACCATGTCACCTCTGACTATTTGCATGCAGAAGGTGACAAAAAGATATCATCCAGGAGGTGTGTGATGTGAAAAAGGCCAGCAGAACAAACAGCAGCACCAAGGGTCCCCAAATGGCCTGCCCTCTGGGTTGGAGGGATCCACATCCTGCCAAGACACTGAGAGCGAGGCTGCCATGTTCTGGGTGGACCCTGTCATGTCAAGGGGATTTAAGATCTTCCCTGCCCAATGACAGGCCTCACCTGAAGCCCATTAAGGGAAGCTTGCTTAGGGGAGGCTTGCTCACACTGGAGGCTTTCACACCTTTTGCTAATTTCTGAATTAGCAAATTCTGAATTTCGGGCTCTGGTCAAGAGAGTCGTGATGCCCTCTGACCCTGAAGAACTGTATATATACTCCTAGTTGGCATTTTGCTTTGGGGGCTCATTTATGATAAAGATCTTGTGATTTCCCTGGCTGAGATTCCGAGTATGTTCAGAGCTCTCCAACTGCTCAGATATAAAAACTCTCTCAATCTAGTGATATATGTAAAGTATTTAGTTGATTCAGTCAGTCAGAGCCCTGGCTGTTGGTCTTTCTTTCTCTGCTTGTATTTTCTCTGAAGTTCAGGGTGCTGACTTTTCCCCTGAACTAGTGAATGTAATTTAAAAAAAAGATTGTTGACCCCTTAAACAGCCCTCTTTCCTACTAAAGCAGATCTAAGAACCTGTGCTAGCAGACATGCTGGGTACTCTGGTGTGGTTCTTGATACAGACCCCTCTTGGGGGATTGTGGGAAGATATGGACAAGAGAGGCCCAGTGCCACGTGGGATGGGTAGGTTGCCAGTTGGATTACCTGGGTGAGAGCCCTCCCCCTCCCCATGAGGTCAGAGACCCAGCAAAGGCTGAATACAAAAAATAGTGATTTGCTCAAACCGGTATTTTCTGGGTCAGCCAACATCTTATTAACAACAACAAAAACACCAACCACCCTGGGTCTGGGCTTTTTGGGTGGTGATCTACACTTTCTATATAAAACTTATGGTAGAGCTTGATGCTACTGTTTGGTTTTTTTTTTTAAGTTCTAGTTTTACTTTTTGTAAGTGGATGTTTCCCCTTTTCTAGAAGACCAGCCTCCCTTGGTGTAGTTTAATCAATAATTTCTTACTAAGGTCCTCACAAAGATCTTCCTGCCAAAAATCTTGAAGAAGAAACTGGAGAGCTGAGCTGGGCAGGGCTGGGAGCGAGGACTTCCTGGTCTGACCACAAGGTGCCATCTGGGGGGCTTGGAGAATGCTTGCCTCTCAATGAAGAATGAGCTATAGAAGTCTGCCATTGTTGGGGAGAAACACCATCCTTCTGCTCTGCCTCCTTAAGAGACACATTTCACAGTGAAATCTGGAAATCATATTAAGGAGGATTGCTCCCATCCCCACTGTCAGAAATCTGAATGCATGGCCCAAAAGCGACCCGCTTCTTTACAGGTTGGGCTCCTGGAGAATTACCAAGCCTTGAGCTACACTGCTGGGGTACTCAGGGTGTCGGGGCACTGAGGAAGTCCAGCAGACTGCCATCTGGCTCCTGTCACAAGGCTTGGGGTTTCGGTTTGGGTTTTTTTTTTCATGACACTCTGGAATTCTCTGACTGCCATCTGATCTCTATGATTTTAGCATATGTTTGAGCAAATGGTAGGGACCCAGTGAACACACACACACACACACACACACACACCTCTACTCTGATATCTAAAAAGAATCGTTACATGAATGTGAATAAAGACCTTGAAGATGAGATCTGGCCAGCCAACGTAGGGGAAAGGGTGCTGGGTTGAAATCAGAGGTCCTATGTCCGAATCCTTTGAACAGATTTCTCCCTGTGTGACCCTGGACAAGTCACTTCTCTGGGTTCAGCGTCTCCCTCTGTAAAATAGGGGCTGCTTTGACAGTCTTTCCAGCTCCACAGAGCCGAAGTTCACGTGGGCCAAAGGAATCTCTCCCATGCCGTCTTGGGCAAGATTCCTAGCTGTTTGAAGTTGACTCCAAGCTCCAATCTCTGCTTGTTTACAGATCTTCCAACACTTTGACATTGCATAGACAGGTCAAGGCTAAAGAATTATCTTTATGATCCTGCTGCTGGAAGTTCCCTCTAAGGCTCTGTAGATACCTTACTCTCATTCGTCCCTTGCAAAAGAAGCCTGTTGACCTCTCAAAAAGTTGGCTGACCCCTAGGCTTTATCATGAGATTGGGCTGGATAAGGGCAGCAGTGAGCAAACCCCAGCTCTCAAAAGCCTGGCTCTTCTCTTCCCTCTGAGCACAGGCCCAGCTCAGTCAGTGCCAGGAAGGTGAAGGGCCTTGGGTCTGGCATCAGTAGAGGAGCCCACCTCTCTGGTGGCCCTGCCCCAGCCTGGGCTGGGGGGGGGATGCTGAGTCAGCTCCTGGAGAGCTCAGAGCTTTTCATCACATTGATTTAGGCAGTCTGACTCAGTGACTCAGTGTCTCAGAATCACAGATCTTCAGAGCTGAATAAGCCATTAGTAAACTACCCCAGCTTAGATTCACCAGCCAGCAGTGAGGTGCTCTGCTGGAGAGGAGGCTGAGGTCTGTAGTCAGAAGAAGGCAAAGGGTGAGGTGATCGGAGGCTGAGGTCTGGAGTCAGAAGCCTCAGTTGTGAATTCTGCCTCCTCCAGTCAGGAAAAGAGATTAACAGCTGGTGGGACCTGGGCGGGGCAGCTAGTTCATAGACTTATATACCCCAGCAAAGAATGCACTGAGTGGTACTTAGTGGGTGTCTAATAAATGCTTGTTGACTGACTGGCTGACTGACTACCCCACAGGGTTGCAGTCTATGATGTGGTAAAGACAGGCTCAGGCATAAGAAGCCCTGAGTTCAAACCCTGCCTCTGTTGCTTTCTGCTTAGCCCTTTGAAGTTCCTTTTAGCTATAATGCCAGTATCTCTAACTCTTCACTATGTTAGGAGGACATGGCCACATCCCTGAAGTGGAAAGAGAACTTGATGTAGAGGTCCTGAGTTCAAATCCTGACTGTGTGACATTGGGTAAGTCACTTACCCTCTCAGCCTCAACCAAGGGAAGTGAGAAGCCTACCTTACAGACAGCCCTCAATTGGTGAGTTTATGACCTTATGCTGTAGGCTCTAGGTTCCTGGTTCCTGATTTTCAAAGTAAATTCTCCTTCTAGTGCAAATGGTATTTGGGAATACCTTCATTTTCTCTCTTAAAAGAGCAACTTCTTACCACAGCTACAATTCCTTATAAAAAGCTAATAGAATCTTGGCCTTCATTAGCAGGCAAAGTAAGTTACTCGGCCTCAATGGGACCACATCTGAAAACTGTGTCAGTTCAAGGGGCCAGAGCTGGGAAAGGCCACTGAGGCAGTGCACAGCATCTGGGGTACAACAGTGAAAGGCCTTGATACTGTCCTATGAGGGTCGCTCCTGAGGGACCCAGAGAAGAGAAAACTGGGAGGAGGGGTGAATGTCAAAAGTGAGCCGTCCTGATGGGCCGGCACGCCAGGGAGGAATGAGCTCTGTTCCCCTTGGTCACAGAACTAGGGGCAAATTGGGACCAGCTTGGGTTGGGGAGGGTCAGAGATCTGGTGGGATTTCCTACAATGAGAGCTGATCCAGGGTGCAGTGGGCTGCATCAGCAGCTGCCTCCTCCTCCAGGTCTTGAAGCCCAATCTACATGACCATGGTGAGAGTGGCGTTTGGGGACCCTCGGATGAGGTGCCTCTGAGGTCTCTGCCCAGTCTAGCGGATGATTCTCCCATGATACTCAGAGGAAGATGGGAGCAGAGCTCCCAGAAGAGAGAGAAGGAGGCATTTTCCCTCCCATGAGGGGGTCTGAGGCCTGCCTCAGGCCAGGCCCTAGGAGTGACTCCAGGCTGAATCTGGAGCAGGGAAGCTCTGGGCTTCATTAGTTGTTTGATTTTTTGCCAATTTCTTCACTTCTCTGCACCTCATTTTCCTCTTCTCTTATATTAATGTACTCAACAGCCTTTTTTTTTAAAGTTCTAAACCTTTGAACATGAACCTTGATAATATTCTAGGAAGCTATTCATTAATTCCAGCTGCTACCTTGGATACACTTGTAATAATGGGAAGGTCATCAGAGCTCTGGAAGGCAGTACGATTCATCCACCAGTTTGTCTGACAATCTAATCTTTAACCAAAATGATTTTACTAAAGATTTTCTGTTTTTCCATCATCTCTATTTCTGCATGAATCCTCCCTCCTTCTCCTACAAGGTGGGCAGCCATATTTTTACACTTCTAATCTGAACAGAACTAAAATGGAACAGAAGCAGAGAGGATGTGTGTTATCTGCCTAACCTTCATGGAATTTTAAAATCTTAGAACCTATGATGGAGAATGGATTTTAGGGTAGTCTGTGGGATTTTCTGTTTCCATTTATGGATTTTAATATTTGTTTTTATTCACTGTGACGATATGTAGGTAGAGTCTACTTTGAAAAAATTAAAGGGAAGAAAAGGGAGTCGATGAAGGAGGCTAACATCAACTGGAGCAGATACTCAAAATAGGTGAGGGGATGACTAAGCAGTAATGGGGGGGGCAAAAGGGGGGCACTTGAGTGGACCAAAAGTAAGTGCTCTCAGTCCATTTGCGCTTTTTAAATTAAATGGCATTGAACTGGGAACAGAGTTGTACTAACAGCAGGGGACATTGGGAGAGTCTGGTCTCTGGCTTAAGCAGCCCCCAGTTCTCTTTGCCTTTCCCAGTTTGGTCTCCGGGGAAAAAAGCATCCGAGACCTGAGGCCACCCCTCTCCCCCAACCTCCACTCCCAGAAAGAGTGACTTAAGGCCAGATCTGTGGGGAGAGCATGGCCCTCTTGGAGGAGATAAAGTCAAGGCCATTTCCTGGGCCCCTGTCAGATCTTAAACCTCGTGTTTACTGGAAACCAACCCTTGTTTCAAAACAGGATTGAAACTGCCTCACCTCTCCATTGCCTCCCCAAACCCCAACCACTAAACCTTGCTTTTACCACCCAAGAGCTGAGCAGCCAGGGTTCCTGGCCAAGCACCAGCTGATGCAGACACCAGCGAGGCGGCGTCACGTGAAGCCTACAAGAGTGAAACCTGGGACGCCATTTATTTCACTGTTGTTCCCACCTGAGAGTGCGGAAGGCCTTTCTTTAGCTACGGGGCCATTTCTTTTACTCCTACCATGTTGGGTAGACAACATGGAGGAGTAGGAGGAGCAAGTCCACTGGAGACCCTTCCCATCTGTGACCTTGGACAAGTCATTTCTACCCAAGCCTCTGGCTCCTCTTCTGGAAAGTGAAGCCTCTAGGGCCTCTTCAGGTATAGGGACCACAGTACACTGTCTCCCATTGCAACCTGCATGAAGTAGACACAGCACTTTCAAAGCTCCTACATGCCAGAGGTGGGTTGTGAGCACAGGCTGTCCTGACCGCAAGCCCAGCAAGCACACTTCCTTCTTTTTCACACCTGCCTCAGTTTATCAATAATGTTCCAAGAATGTGCATAATAACACGGGGCGAGAATGCTGGCTCTGAAGTCAGATGCCCTGACCTTACTCCCCTCCCCGCAAGGTGCTTCCTACCAGTGAGACCTTGGGCAAGTCCACTCCCCTCCCTGTGCCTCAGTTTCCTCTTCCATAAAAGTAGTGGATTGGATGAGATGGCCTTTCTGAACCCTTCCAGCTCTCCATCTATGACCCTCTGATCTCCCTGGGCCTTATCTTATCTTATCAATCTATAAGACAAGGGCATTGAACTGGAGGATCTCCCTCCATAATCGAGCCTTGGTGTGCCTAGAAAAATGAACTCAAATCCATATCAGTTAGGTTCCTTTTGGAACCTTGGTTCAGGCCCTCTGTGAAAGTACACACACACACACACACACACACACACACACACACACGCGCGCACGCACGCATTCTCACACGCACTCACACACACACTCTCACAATCACTCACACTCACTCACACTCAGACTCACAATCACTCACACAACACACTCACACACTCACAGTCACTCACACACGTGTGTATACACAATACGTACAACCTCTCTCACACAGGCACTCACACACTCACACTTTCACGATCACTCACACTCATACACTCACTTTCACAATCACACACTCATACACTCACACTCACGCTCACACCCACACATTCATACTCACAATCACTCACACTCACACACTCACAGTTGCTCACAATCACACACACTTACACAAGCATTCATACACACAGCATCACAGTCCATTGTGATCTGAACTCAGGTCTCAGCGGCCACGAAGCTGGCTCCCAGTGACTATGCCAGGCTGCCTCTTGTGGCAGAGATATATGCTCATGAATATCACCCTATCCTTGACCTCTGCTGTTCGCAGCTTGGGGGGGGGCGGCATATAAGACATGGGCAAAAATTGCACTGCAAGGCAGAAGAAATGGCAGGTGGGAGTAGGGGGAGGAGAGATGAGAACAAAGGCATCTGAGAGTGACAAAAGAAAAAGCCCCCAGGGTCTGGATTGTGCAGACTCCCCCACCTGCCTCTGCCCAATCTGCCCTTTGGATTTGGAGGAATCAGCTTGGAGCAGTTCTCTGGCTGCTGCCACAGGGGAATCCTCTGCATAGATCCATTGGCATGGCAGACCTGTGAGAGGCATATGCAGCTGTAGGTGCTCAGTGTGTTTTCTCTACCATTGTGCTCCTAAGGGCTTAGGAAAACCCTCAGTGACCTAGGATGAGTCATTTCCTACCTCTGGGTCACTGTTGATCCCACAAAGTAAGGAAGCTGACCCCAACAGTCGCTCCGGCAGTTCCTTCTAGCACTGGCCTCTGTGACCTGAGGGATGGGCACCCACTTTCCTATCGGCTATGTGGCTGACCCCGTACACAGGGCTTTCCAACATCTTTGCTGGAAGCCCAGCACTGATGGATCCTGTCAACAAAGCTGTAAGAGCCTTTGGTGAGACACCTTCTGCCCAATTCCTTCTTTCAGTGTCTTTCTTGAGTTCGGAGCTACTTCACGCTGGGTGACAAAGAGTCTCAAAGCCCATATCCCAACAAGCTTGGCAAGGACTCGAGATTTCCTTGTCTCCCTCCCTTATGTCTTCCTGAGGCTATGTCTTTGGAAAAAACCAAACCAAACCAAAGCCCCAAATTTCAGCTGTCCAAGACTGACTGTCACACACGAGCCACTCCTTGAATTGCGGGCCAAGGGGCTGACCATCCAGCTGACAACACGGGCGGTCACAGTTTACTGGACAGGCATTGCCTAGGTAACCACTACACAGACACAGCCAGTTGAATGCAAATGGAAGGAAACCAAAAAATTAGGACCCTTCATCCCCAAATGCAGATTGTCAGCAAAGCTCCAATCCGCCTTCTGTTACAATTGCGGCCCCTGCCTTAAATGCCAGAAGATCAGACAAAGCTGACTGTATACATGGCACGTGCCCAGAGTGTGTCCACAGAGCATTCTCAGTAATCCTGCTTTGTCTTAAGCAAAAGAACTTACAACTCACTGAGGAAGGGCAGAATTGATCAGCCAACTAATCAATAAGCATTTATTAAGCTCCTACTATGTCAATGAGAAGAATTTATTAAGTACTTGCTGTATCAAGCAACAAATCAACACACATTTAGTAAGCACCTAATATCTTTGTTCCTGACATTGTACTAAGGGCTTAGGTACATTCTCCTGGAGGAGGGGGAGGGTGACAAGATCTAGACAGTACATAGAAGGCAAACTTTAGAGGGGATGGCAGAGCATTTGGGAGCACTAAGAAGGTGGCATTTGAGCTGAAATTAAAGGGAAGATTCTTCCAGCTGGAAGGAAAGGGAAAGAGCTTCTCTGGCATCAGGGGCAGTGAGGACAAAGGCTGGAGAGAGGAGGTGCTGAATCTGTAGGAACAGTAAAGAGATCAATGTGGCTGTGTCAAGGAGGCATAAAGACTGGAAAGGGAAGAAGGACATATGTGGTGAATGGCTTTGAATGTCAAGCTGATGACTTGCGATTGGATCCTGGAGGTAAAGGAGAGCCCACAGTCTATGGAGTGAGGGGAGTGGGTTTTAGTACAACCACTTTGGCCACTTTGTGGAGGATGGATTCACACCTCAGTGCCAGCAAGATGTGGGTTTGAATCTTATCTCTGACATATATTGGCTGAGTGACCCTGGGCAAATCACTTGAGGTCTAGTGTACCCAGCTACTCTGAGACTAAAAGTTGTGGGAAATTGCTAATTGGCCTTTACATTTTCATGGGAGGAGTTACCTCGCATGAAGCTCCTTACCCCAGTGAAATCCCAGGTCTAGACTAGAGTTGCTCGGGGTACGGAACCTCCTGGTAAAGGTAATCCTCATCAGGCAGTTCATATTTCTGAACCTGAGCCCTCCTGCTGTAGGTCAGGAGCACTGGCACATATGTGCCCATAAAGTCAGGGTAATACTCCTAGTGTAGCAGAGCGAAAAGGGAGCTGGAGGGACTTTGAGTCAGGAAGTCCTGGACTGTGGGACCAATCACTTTATTTCTTGGGACCCTGACTACCTCATCTGTAAAATGGGTTCAATAACAAATGCTTATAATACATTCCTAAAGAGTTGTTAGGAGGCACAATTGAGATTTGATTCAATTCAAGAAGCAATTGTTAAGTACCCACTGTTTAGTACCCACTGCTATATCCTGGGGATACAAAAACAGAAATGGAGCAGTCCCTGCCCTCATAGAGCTTAGTGCTGTCAGCAGAGATAACATGGGCAGCTAGGTGGCACGGTAGATAGACTGCTGGGTCTCAGGTCAGGAAGACATCTCTCTCTGCATTAAAATCTGGCTTCAGATACTAGCTGTGTGACCCTGGGAAAGTCACTTTACCCTGTTTGCCTCAGTTTCCTTATCTGTAAGCTGAGCTGGAAAAGGAAATGGTAAAACCACTCCAGTATCTTTGCCAAGAAAATCCTAAATGGAGTCACAGAGAGTAAGACATGACTGAACAGCAATGAACATGTAAGTATCAATCAATAAGAACTGATCGAATACCTAGTGGGTGCCAGGCAGGTGCTGGGGCTGCAGAGCCCTGGATGCCTCTGTCCTTGCCCTCAAGGACCTTATGTTCTCCTGGATGTGGCCATATAGTTGTGTTTTTAAAGAAAGGGTTAAATGGTTGTGAATGATTCAATCTTCACCTTCATCCTCACCAGTGAAGATTTCTCAGTGCAAGCCCCTAATGAACACTTGCCGATCCTCTGATCTGGCCCAGGTCAAGGGATGTGAATGAAACAAGGGTCACGTGCCTCAGACTTCAGTTTAGACCTGACAATGTCGCAAGTAACAGGCTGCTGGCACCTCCAGAGAACTCAACTCTCGCAGTCACTCCACAGTCACGAGCTATTTTAAGCCAACCTCACAAGAACTATGTAATGGAAGCGCCCTATTTTTCAAACAGGAAGTTCCCTGTTTGAAAGGGGGAAAGGGAGGTTTACACTTAGTGTCAGAGGTGGGATCTGAACCCAGGTCTCTGCCAGGACTCCTGCCCTATCCATAGACCTATTCTATTGACAGCTCTGAGGTAGCACCCAAAGCAGACAGAGTAAGTTCTAACTGGAGCTCACTAATGGCCCAGCCTGTTAGTGTCTGTGGGAGAAATGTTGGGCTGCAGGACTGGCTGATCTCAGCACAGACACTCAGATGAACTCCTGCATTGCTAGACCAGCAGAAAGGGTCCAAGGGCCATCTCCTGCTGCTCCCTCCACCTCCCAGGATGCCAAGTCTTTCTGTCCTTTTCTCTGGCTGGGAAATGTGCTTGTGGAGGCTTCTCTCAGCCTGGGTTCTTAGCCTTGATGCCCCAAGGGGAGGCAGAGAGGCCAGACTGACCCTAGAGCAGAGACAAAGTTACAGACCAGTAATAGGATCTGCCAGTGTGAACATGTCTAAAGCACGGTGTCAGTTGCGTCACACCCAGATCGGAACAGATTGGGAGGCCAACAGGGCCCGTCCCCATGCCAACTCTCATTCTTCCCCTCATCATGCTAATGGACTTTCCTTCTGTAGGATCCCTCAGATGCCAGGTACAGTCACAGTCTGTGGGTGGGAGCATGCTCTGCAGAGAGCACAGACCAACAGAAGAACGGTAAGAACTTTGTATCTTTTAAAGGATGGTCTGTTAGCGGTACAGGCTCAAAGGCCTGGTTGAAGGCTGCATTCTGACCTCAAACAATTTCTGGTCAAAGTCCAGAAAAGGGCCAGGACTCCAGAAATGCAGTGATAGAAGAGACCTCAGCAGCCTCAGCATCCAACCGGTATCTGCTCAAGATGCCCTCTGGCCTACACCCTCTCTGGCTGGTGTTGACTCAGTCTCAGGGTGGACAGTTGCAGTGACAGGGGGCTCTCCCCCTCCAATGACAGCCCATTTACCTTGGGGATGGCTTTCTTTGTTAGAACCTTGGCCTACATCAGTCCTTTTGAGATTTCTAGCTCTTGGGCTGAGTGCTGCCTTCTGGGTCCAAGAGGAACAAGGCTAACCTGAAATGCCTCAGCTTTCAAAGAGCAGAGACCCTTAAGGAGTCTGCTTGCCAGCTTCAGGGAGGCGGGGGTGGGGCTTGGTGCCTTTTTCATAACAAAACCTTGTACACCAATTACAGACCTTAGACCAATATCCTCTCTGAGCTTTGGGCTGGAAGCCGTTTCAAGCTAACCACACCCATTTGGCTCAGGCCAGTCTTCCCCCCCCCCCCCCGCTTTGTTTCTTCTTTCCTGACCTGTACTGAATATAAGCCCTCTCCAAACTCAGAATAAAGTTGGAAAATTCGTGTTGCTGGAGAAACACATTTGAGTCTAAAGCAAGAATTCCCTTTGGTCTTCTCATTTTGAATTCCTTATTATGGGAATTCTCCTCAGAAATGAGACATTTTCATGTCCATACACATACGTGTATAAATGCATGTGTCTCTATACACTCCACATGTATAGATGTACACATGTGTATATGCATATATTGTATGCAGAAGAAGTGAGCCTGTCAGAGGCTCCACACTGATAACAGTTACATGCAGCCAAAGTCTCATCATGCCCTTCCAGGGACAGGATGACCCCCTTGGACATACAGTGCCATTATCGCCACCCTCCACTGCAGACTTTGGCATCCGAGGAGCTGGGTTCAAATTCCATCTCTGATACTTATTATGTGAGTGACCTTGGACAAGTCATGCCCAGGGGCCTCAGCTTGCTCATCTATGAAATGAGGGAGGTGGTTTTAGTTTCCTTTGGCTTTAAATGTTTGATGTTGTGATTCAGGCCTTAGTTACCCCATCTACAAAATGAAGGGCCTGGATTTGATGTCCTCTGAGGTCCCGCTCTTGACCCACAATCTTCACCATTCCATGAGTGTGTTTGCCGACCTGTGTTCTTTGCTTTCTTCCACTAGCAAATATCCCATCATCTCTTCCCTACTTCTCTATATCCTATCTCCACGGCTGAGCTGAAGCCTAATTTCTCCCGAAAGCCTTCTTAGAGTCCTCCCCCTTTCTCTACAATCCCCTTTCTTGGCACACTCAGCAGGTTCAGTCTGTACCACCCAAGTGAATGCCTGATGGCTGCCTGGCCTAAGCCATTGGCCAATCATGTTGTGTCCTCATTGTATCCCCAGTGGGACGGTCAGTTGCTGCAGGACAGTGGCCATTTCTTAAGTCTCTTTGAGAATCAGCCAAGCTTAGAAGAGAAAAGGGGCTTGACCTTGGAGTCAGAGGACCTAACTTTGAATCCTGACTCAGTTCTTTGTTAATTATATGATGAGAGGGGCGGCTAGGTGGCGCAGTGAATAGAGCACCGGCCCTGGAGTCAGGAGTACCTGAGTTCAAATCCGGCCTCAGACACTTAACACAAAAAACTAGCCGTGTGACCTTGGGCAAGTCACTTAACCCCAACTGCCCTCCAAAAAAAAGCAAAAAAAAAAATTATATGATGACAATGAAGTCAGTTAGCCTCTCTGGGCCTCGGTGTCTACAGATGTCAAAGGGACATAGCGAGACTTTGCCTCCCAGAGTTGTCCTGAAGACCGAATCTGGAAGTATTTGTGAAGAACTTAGCACAGTGCCCAGAATACAGTAGGTGCTTAATAAGTGCTTGGTCTCTTCCCTTGTTCCCCCAAGTACCCTGCATTAGTTCCAGCTTTCGTCACTCTTCATTGTTATTTCAAGATTCTTCCTGAGCCCTTTTGGGGTTTTCTTGGCAAAGGCACCATAGTACTTTGCCATTTCTTTCTCTAGTCCTTTCACAGAGGAGGCAAGCAGTGTGAAGTGACTTGCCCACGGTCACACAGTTGCTAAGTGTCCTAGGTCAGATTAGAACTTAGGTCTTCCTGACTCTAGGGCTGGTGCTCTCTGAACTATGGTGCCACCTAGCTGCCCTCGTATTGCCCTTCAGTGGTGGCCAGATGTTAGGTGGGTAGTCCCTGTTGGCTGATGTGCTGAGGGATGGATGGGAGCTGGTGGGGGGCCTCTTCCCAGCTGGCCTGGGACGGAGCCTCACCCTTCCTCTCTCCCTTATCACTTTGGGTTGGCCTTTGGCAAATGCTTTTTAAACTCAATTCTGTTTAATTCCACAAATGGTTAGTTAGTGCCCAGGATGTGCCAGGTGCTCTCCTAAGTGCTAGGGATACAAAGACACAAAATGAATCAGTCCCTGTCCTCAGAGAGGCTACATTCTACTGTATATTCTACACACTATTCACAAGTAAATACAAAGTGATTGCAAGAAGGAAAGTTGAAAGGGCGGGAGAGGAGGAAAGGTCTTCCCTGGGGGGGGCCACTCTCCTGGGCTTGAGAGGTAGCTGAGCATTCTTGGGGGCAGAGATCTACTGCAGGAGGAAACCTTCACCCTCAAATAGTCCAACCCCCCTCACTTTACAGCTGAGGAAACTGAGGCCCAGAGGTCACATAGAAATGATGGACCAGAGGCAGGAACTGAGTCCCAGTCCTCTGCCTCTGTGGTCGGTGTGCTCCATCTGCCATTCCTCAACAATTCCCCTCTGCATTCATGGGTGCTCGCAGTTTCTGACCACTCAGATGGTGCCAGAGGATTGCTGGATGCACAGAGTCCAGAATGAACATCTCCACTTACAGGAGGGGGCTCTGAGAGCAGCCAAGCTTCCCACTCCAGAGCAGCAGCTGCTAAAGCACTCATGTTCCCATGAATGACACTTTCCTGCTCACGCACCAGCCATCTCCTGACCCCTGTAACACTTGACCCTTTCATCCGCCTGACCTCCATTTGTCAGGCTAGGCAATTGCTCCATCAACCCTTTTTCCTTCCCTCTCCATTTTGGGGAATCTTCCATCTCCCTGGAATAGGGGTGTCCCACCTCCACACCACCCTGACCTCCCTTCTAACTGCCCCCTCATGTACTCTTGTCTCCGCCTCTTGGTCCCTTCTCTTTGGCCACATTCCTGCAGCCCGGGGAACATTCCTGGACCATGTGGTTTCCATATTTTCTCCTGTTTATGCCACCTTAGCCCCTGATTTTCCTGCAAACTTTCTCTTTGATCGGTGAAGCCTAATTTCAATGTGGGCCCAGTTCTTTAAAAAATATTATTTATATGAATAAGTTGGATTTTTATGTCTAATTTATTTTCAAATATGAGCCACCACCTTCCCTGACCAGTAAGCCCTCATTTCTAGCCATGCTTTAAAAAGGGATGAGGGGGAAAAGCTGTTCACCACCACGAGTCAGCTTGCTAACCTCATCTGCGTCCCCTGCAGCATTCTGTGCCTCTAACACCTCGCCTCAGAAGGAGAGAATGCCGCTGCTTTGCAGCTCTGCTTCAAGAGCTCTAATTGTCGGGTCTTCCCCATTTCAGGACTTCTATGATTGCAACAACAACCACCACCTTTGGCATGTCTCCTAGGATATTGGTTTAATTCCTTTTCCTTCTGACAATGGTAAAAGAATAATGACAAGAACAAGAACAACAGCAAACTCAGTCATGAAAGAATGCTGTACCGGAGTCACAGACTGGAGTTCCCGTCTTGCCTCAGATACTGTGCAAATCGCTTCACCTTCCTTCTCAGCTTCCTTATCTGGAAAATGAAGGCGATAACAATAGTATCTACATCCTGGAGGGATGAAACAGGAAAGCCCTGGGCAGATGGGCTGGAGCAATGGGAACATGAGCTGCTGTTACTCAGCAAGGCATTTCAAAAAGGGGAGCAATACTTTTAAGAATGAGGCATTCCCTGCTCCAGGAGAGCACGCTTCACTCTGTGCATGAGACACGACATGTGCATAGAACATCTTTCGGTCTGAGTTTCCTCAACTGTTAAATGAAAGAGTCGGACAAGATGGCCACAGGGTTCATGTCCACTCTAATGATCCAGTGCCCTAAGAAGAAAATCAGTGCTTTGTAAGTACGTTTTCTGGAGCTGAAAGGGACCTTCCTGATTACCTCTAGTGCACTTATTCTGGAGAGGAAGAAACTGAGACAGAGAGGTTGAGTCACAGAGTTTAGGTATGAACTCAACACTTTTGCCTCTAAATTCAAAGTTTTCTCCATGATGCCGCACTGTCTCTACCACAAAAAACTGCTTCTGGCACCCACTCGTGGTGACGCCTGGGGGTCACGTCATCTCTCAGGACAAAAGGCCACTTGATTTCCCTCTGTCCTGCTTTGCCTCTCAATCTCCCACTAGGCAATTTTCTATTATTTTTTTTAAAATATACAAACCCAGGCTTTGGTTGGCATCATTCCTCTGTTGTGTCGGTATCTGTTTCTGACCATCCATCCATCCATCCATCCATCCATCCACCCATTTTCGTCATCATCATCATCATCTCCTCTTCCTCCTCCTCCTTCCTCTCCTTCTCTCTCTCTCTTTCCCTCTCCCTCCTTCCCTCTCTCCTTTCTCTTTTCTCCTTTCTCTTCTTTTTATCTTTTATCTCTCTCTGTTTCTCTTTCTCCCTCTCCCTCCTTCCTTCCCCCTCTCTCTTTCCCTCTCTCCTTGTCTCTCTCTCTTTCCCTCTCTCCCTGTCTGTTTCTCTCTCTCACCCTGTCTGTTTCTCTCTCTCTCTCTCTCTGTCTCTCTCTCTCTGTCTCTCTCTGTCTCTGTCTCTCTCTCTCTCCTTTCTCTTCTCTTTGTGTATCTCTTCTCTCTTCTCTCTCTCTGTCTCTGTCTCTCCCTCTCTCTCTCTCTCTCCCTCTCCTGTTTGTATACATTAACCAGCAAGTATTTGTTAAGCGCCTACAACATTCTGGATGCTGTATGAAGTTCTAGGATTACAAAGACAAAAATAAATCTGTCCCAGCCCCCAAAGGACCTCTAGTCATAAATGTTGCGATGATGGGTCTCTCACACTCAAATGCTCACCTAATCTCTAGTTATCGGTGGGAAACACCTTGCAGCAGTGCAGACCACAATCCACCCATCAACACGCCTTCTTTCTGCACCTACTGAGTGCCAAGTACAGCTCACTAAGGCCTCGTTGATGTTTCCTGGGAGGGTTGCTTGAGGTCAGATGCCTCGTGTCCAGGTTGCGTTGGACAGAGGGTTTAAGAACTTGCTTGTTCTTAGCACAAGTCCAGCACTCTGTCCACAGTGGCACACTGCTGCTGAATAGTCAGACAGAGGATAGGTGTGTATATTAATGCATGTATACATTTACATAGGTTTCTAAGGAGAGGCCACTTGGCACCCAGCACCAGTTACAGGTAGAGATTTACAGTCTTAGAGTCAAGGACAATTGCCCTGAGAACTGCTTTTGGCACCCACTTGTGGTGCCTCCCTGGGCATCATGTCATCTCTCAGTGCTTTGGGCACCTGTCCAAGCCTCTAAGTAGCAGATGAGGTAGTGATCTGCACTGGTAGAAGGCATTTCCTTGCCTGGAGACCTTCTATCTACTTTGGAATCCAAACAAAGAAAGAGGGGAGTAGAGCAAGGGAGAGGTGACGTGTGTCCGGATCTGGAATCCCAGCCCTCTAGCTTAGATGAGGAGCCCACAGGATCCTGTACAACAGAAAAGTCACATTCCCTGCCATTGCTCACAGTGAGTTGGGGTCATCTGGAGCCATCTCGTGCTCTGATTCTAAATGGTCATGAGGTTACTCAGTGGGTCCAGTTAGAAGGGGTGAGATAGGACTGTTCTGTTCCATCTCCGCCCATTTGTCTCTGTGGATGTCTCTGTGTCTCTCTTGTTTGTCTTCTGTCTCTGCTTTTCTCTCCCTGTGTACCTCTGCCTCTCTCTTATTTGTCCATCTGTCTCTGTCTCGAGCTCTCTGCCTCTGTTTCTCCATCTGTAAGATGAAGATAACGAAGGCACCTACTTAGTAGCGTTGTTGAAAGGATCCCATGGGGAAGTGAAGAGACAGCCCCTTCCCAAACTTCCCCGCGCTCACCGGATCTCAGGTCTAGAGCCCATCTCATTTTACAGGTGAGGAAGCTGAGGTCTGGAGAGGTCAAAGGACTCACTCAAGTGCACACAGTCAGGAACCGACAAAGGGTGCTACAGAAACATGAGTTATTGTTATTGCTGCTGTCATTAGCACCACTGTCACCACCATTGTTGTTGCTCCTACTACTCCTCTCCTGCTCCTCCTCCTGCTGCTGTTGCTGCCACTGTTTCTTCTTCTTCTTTCCTCCTCCTCCTCCTCCTCCTCCTCTTCCTCCTCCTCCTCCTCCTTTTTTTCTTCTCCTCTTCCTCCTCCTCCTCCTCCTCTTCCTCTTCCTCCTCCTCCTCCTTCTTCTTCTGCTGCCACTGCTACTACGACTTTTCTTTCTGCTACTACTACTGAAATTAATACTGTTGCTGCTGCTACTTCTGATAGTAAAATTCTCTTCATCTAGAGCATGACAAATGAGTGAGTGAACGAAGGCAGAATTTATTAGGCACCAAAAGGCAGACATCAAATAGAAGAGCTAAGCTAGTCCTTGCACACTAGTGGCTACTATCACCACCATCATCATCACTGCTCTGCTCATCCTCATCCTCATTTTTAGGATTATTTTATGTATTTTTAAATTTCTCAGACAAGAATGATGATATTAACTTCTGATAGCAGCCACTAGGCATGCAGTCCCCATCATCTAACTGGAGCTTCACAAGCAGATTGTGGAGTCAGTGCTGGGAGCATTCCTGCCTTTCAGATAAGTAGGAAGACACAGCATGGCAGGATGCTCTGCCCCACTGCCGCTGCTGCTACTGGGCAATCCCACACTCTTCCTTGGATGGAGATCTACTTATTTTGTTTGGTTGTTGAGTCGTTTCTGGCTGTATCTGACTCTTCTTGATCCCATTGGGGGTTTTCTTGGCAGAGATACAGGAGTGTAACTCATTTTACAGATGAGGAAACTGAGGCAGAGTTCATCGACTTGTCCAGGGTCACACAGCTCATGAATGTCTGAAGCCAGGTTTGCACTCTGGAGGAGTAATCTTCCCGACTCCAGGCCTGTGCACTATGGCACCCCCTAGCTGCTCAGAACCACCCCGCCTTACCATCTGTTTCTGTGCTCACCAGCTCCCCAGTTCTTCTGCTGCTCCCTCAGACCTTATGGCCCTTTCCATCTGCCCAGCAATGAGCTTCTCTTGTATCGCCATCTCCACAACTAGAGCATCTCCTCCTTGAGTACAAGGACTAGCTCTGTTCTTTCTTCTGGAGGGAAGAGATGGTATCCTATCTAAGTAAAGGGCTTTTTTCCTTATTTTTCTCTTCCCAACTTTAAATCAAACTTCCACCTAATGATGACTGTCCCCACCAGGAATGTGGTCCCACCAGTGGCAGAGGCTGGTTTCCCTGGGGCTCCCCTTTTGCTGTATGTTAGCTTGCCCACGCTGAGCATATGGGTTCTCTCTTCAGTTAGAAGAACGAAAATCCTCCAATGTTGATACCATCTCTTTCCTCCAGAAGAAAGAAAGGAAAAAGGCAGCTGAAGTGGGCTGTACTCCCTCCTCTGCCCTTGGTCCCTGGCCCTCCAAATTCACCAGGTTCTCTTTGGTTTTTATAGGCCCCCGTAGCTGCAGCAGCGTGCAGGTGGTTTGCCAAGGGCTACTTCAGCTCTTGGCCCTTCCAGCTGGCTCTTTTGTGCTCTTTAAACAGAGATTAATTTCCATTAAAGGGTGCCTGGCTTTTTTACTTTTAAAATAGGTCAGGGAAAATAAGTCATCAGTCATGAAATCCCTCTCTCCTTCATAATTAACCTGCAACAAATTATTTTTTAAGTATTCATGAAAAGGATAGAGTTGGCTCTAACACTCCTCCTTCCCTCCCTTCCTCCCTTCCTTCCTTCCTTTCTTCCTTCCTTCCTTCCTTCCTTCCTTCCTTCCTTCCTTCCTTCCTTCCTTCTTTCCTTCCTTCCTTCTTTCCTTCTTTTCTTCCTTCCATTGGTTCCTATTCATTCATTAACTAGGCATTTATTAACCACCTACTATATGCTATGCTTGGAGCTGGGGAAAAAGTTAAAAATGCAAAAATTCCTGCCCCCTAGGACTTTTCATTCTAGCAAATAACATGATCCCACATAAGTAAAAACTAAATAAAGTCAAGATCCCTCATTCTGGGGTGCAGCAGGGAGTGAGGCAGGGGATGGGAAGCAGAAGGGAAGCCACACCTGGGGAGTCAGGGTGCAGGAGGTAGAGAGAAGCAAGGGTGAGGGATGCAAACTGGCCAAGGAGAGGCAGGGAGAGAATTCTAGTCACAGCAAGTCGTGCTATAACATGGAGGTGGGTACAGTGAGTAGGTGAGTCTGACTGGAAATGAAGGACACAGAGGACAGTGGTGAAGGATCTGCTTAGAAAAGTCGGCTACGAGCAGATTGTGAAGGACAAACGGGAGAGGTTGCACTAATTCATCTGATGGGTAAGAGGGAGCCAGAGAGACTTCGGAGGAAGGCATGGACAGGCTCAGATCTGTGCTTTAGGAGTATTACCTTGGCAGTTAGATGGAGGAGAGGTGGGAAAGGGAGAGACTTGAGGTAGGCAGAGTGTGTAGGAAGCTGTTCTCCTGTTCTGCCTGAGAGATAATGAGTGTCTGAAATGGGAGGGGGCAGGATAAGTAGAAAGAATGAGGTGGATGTGAAACTGAAGTCGAGATAGGCATATATTAAGTGCCAGGCACTGTGCTAAGATATCTTAGCAGCAAGACTCGGGACTGATTGGACATTGGGAATCATCAATGATGAATCAACAAGCATCTGGCGGTGCAAAGAGAAGCAATTCTGGTGTCAGAGGGCCTCGGTTCTCACCTCAGACAGCTCACAGTCGCTGTCCTCACTGTAACTGTGGGCAAGCCCTCCATGTGCCTCAGTTTCCCCATCTATAAAATAAAGCCTGGTCTCTTCAATCTTTAGTGCCCCTTGGATGTCCCTGAGTGCTCCCCTGAACCAGGCGCAGTGCTAAGGGCTGTACAGATGCCAATAAGTGAACAGAGAAGCACCTGCCAGGCTCCAGGGGCTACCCTTAGCGTATGGATACAAATGCCCACATTTACACAGCACCTTCTAGGTTCTGGGGACTGTGCTAAACTCTGGGGGATGAGAGAAAAGAAAGAGTTCTTTTCAGACATGCTCCAGAATTTGTGCTGCCCACAGTGTATCAGATTCTGGGTGTCTAGAAGGTTCTCCTACCGATCTGACCATTCCTTCACCATATTCTGTGCTGTCATCAGCAGGGCTCTGTCCTCATCTCTCTCTTGAGCTCCACTTGCATCACCTGCTCTAATCCAGCTCCCGCTATTTTTACTTATTAATCAGAACAATAGTGCTAGATGCTGATGGATGTATGAACTCATCACTGTGGACATTTCCTCCAATGAGGAAGGCTGTAGCCCATCCCTGCTTGCCTATTCTGAGCACCTGTTGAGCGGTACAGAGCTGCCATCTTGGCTTTCTCTACCCATGTCAAGGGTTTTGTCGCCCTTCGAGTGCTACATGGATAAAATCTATGATAATGATGACTATCAATCCTAATGATGATGATGATGGTGATGGATTGTTGACCTTTGCTTCATTCTTTAGGGGTCCCCAAAGTATTTTACATCAAACATTTTGCTCATGTTATTTCATTTAATTCCAGTCTGTTGATTACTTTCTCAGAGCCTTCCAATGTGCCAGGCTCTGTGGTAGGTGCTGGAGAGACAAAGACTAAGAATGATGTAAGACCTACATGGAGCCGGCTCCCCTTCCAGCAGGAGAGCCGATGAGTTATGACATCAAAGATTCAGATCCTTTTCACATCGTCCTGTTGCTAGTGACTAACGATTGCAATCACTCCATGGTTTTCAGAGCTTTCATAGCCATTTAAGCCATCTCTTTCAGGAAGCAGCTATCAGGAGCCTCAGCATTTAATGCCTTCAGTGTTAATTGTTGGTGGCTCTCTTTCACCCTTGGGTTCTGAATACGATGCTGATCTGGTTTTGGGCCGAGCCCTTTTCCCATTTGCCTGCCAGTGAATGAGAGGGGGCCCCTCCCTCCAGGCTGCTCCTGCCTCCTTCTCTCCCCATTCCTGCTTTTTGACAAGGCCGAACATGGCTGGGGCCCAAGTGAACTCCGTGAGCCCCTTGTCCGGTCCTCTCTTGGTCATACCCTGAGAGCAGCAGATGCTGGCTTTCTGCAAACCTCCCACTCTTTGTCTGCAGTCCCCAAGGGCCCCGGCCTTCCGCTGCTACACCCTGCCCTTTGGATCTCACTGGAGAGAGAAGAAGGAGAGAACAGAGCCAGGCTCTCCCTGCCTTCAAACTCACAGCCCAGCAGAGGAAGCAAAAAATAAATAAATAAACTCTAGTAGGGTTAACCTCCTCTTGACCAGAGATGTTTTCAGGATCTGACAAAAGACTTGAGGGGCTGAAGAAACATGTCCCTGGGTACGATCTGAGGCATGCATCTGATGTCTGCATACACCAGGCTCTGAGTTCAGGTTTGAGAAGCCAGGCAAGGAGGAAGCCCTCCGTGTTCTGAGCTGCTCCCAGGCCTTCCCAGAATGGGATGCGCAACCCACAATGAGGCCCCCGGCTGCAGATTCAGGCCCTCCTCTCCCCTCTACCACCCTGCCCCGCAAGGAGCACAGCACATCTCCTTCCATGGCCCATCACACTTTTCTGATGGTTTCATTGCAGTCTTCTCTGGCCCATGCCCAGTTAGAGATCACCATAGCATGGGCATGCTGTCCCCCCTCCCTGGCCCACCCTTTCCTTTATCCATTAATCTATCTCTCTATCCATTTTGACCTTTCCATCTTATCTTTCACTCATCAGACACTCATTTCTTTCCTCTCTCTACTTACCTCTATCTACCCACCCGCTGAGCTATTGATCCAATGACCGATCCATTGCTGTCTGATTTTCCAGTCTGCCTATTCTGCACCCCCTGGGGCTGCCTCCTGCCTTTCCTGCAGGCTGCTGCCTGCCTTCTCTGGGTCCTTCTTTCTAGGCTGTGCTGGGCCGCACCATCCCGGTCAACAGCTGTCTTTGGTAGTCTTGCTTTTCTCATTCAGGCCTTCCTGATTTGTTTATTTTAGTAGCAAGAAAGCAGAAAGAAATCAGCTCTGACTCATTCATTCGTTTCTGCTCCCCAAGTAGGTTTCTGAATCAGCCAGCGCCCCTGCCTGAGATGACTAAGGCAGCTGACTGTTTAACCTCTTTGTTTCTCTGTGTCTCTCCCCACACCGGGTAGGGCCAGCTGTGGGGGAGCACTGCAGCCTCCAGAGCCCTTCCTGGCCCCCCAGGCAGATGGTGGGGGGAAGAAAATCTCTGCCTCCAGCTTCTGTTTGCCATGGCTGAGCCCTGCTGCGTTGGGACATCCCCTTGGTGAGCACCATTGTGGTCCTCTTAGAACCAATGAGGCCATGGAGACTTGGGTACCCTGGGTGCTGCATTTGAGGTCCATTAAAACAGAACTAGACATCAAAGGAGGGTAGCCAGGCCTTCCAGGCACTCCGTGTTAAGAGTCAGCCTGGGAATGAAACCAGGAACATACTATTCTGGAGTGTGTTTCTCTGTGGATCCTCTACCTAAGTCAGGAAATCCTGGGTTTGAATCTTACCTCTGACACTTCTTTGGGACTTTGGGAAAGTCACTTAATTTATCTATACCTTAGTTTCCCCAACTGTAAAAAAGGAGATGAAAAAAAAATGAGAGCTAACCTCAGAGTCAAGACAGATTCAAGGGCTGCCTTGGCTACAAATTGGCTGTGTGCTCCTTCCTGAGTCATTTCAACTCTCTGTGTTTCAGTCAACCCAAGGTTTCAGAGCAGGTAATGATCTGTGTTGGTGAAGAGAGTTGCCACACCAAAGAGTCCAAATGTGGATGAAGCTACAGGTCTAGTCTGTCCTCTTTAAAAATCCACTCCCCAAACCTCAGGAAGAAATACTCGGCATACTGAATTCCCAGTGTCTGTGAAACTCAGAGATCCTATCTATAACAGTCTATGTAGATATGAGGGAGCTCATAGAAATGGTCACTTTTCTTATTCTTATCAGAGACCTTATCTTTGATGTTCTGGGTCACACAGGAGAGCAAGCTACTAGACTTTGACTTGGTAAATCCTTTGTGGGCCCAAGGGTTTGGAGACCCAGCTGCAGATCTAGGCTCACCCACTGCTCACCCACTGCAAGGAACCATAACTAATGAGGACACCAATGCTTTCTTGACATTTGATCCCTCTTCTTATTCATCATTAGTCAATAAAGTGATTAATAAACACTTATCAAGCATCTGCTATGTGTCAGCTACCAGGCCACGTGCCGCCTCGGTCCTTTGTGCAAGACTTGTTTGCCTTTTGCTCTTGACCACTCGTAGCAGTTTGAGTGATGGAAGGGCCGTCGCATCCAATCCTGGCATTTTGCAGAAGAGGAAACCAAAGTCCTCTTTGACTTTCTTTCAGTTCCCAGCTTGGAGAATCACACAGAGATGCTCAGATTTAAGATTATGGTGCTTTAGGCTTTGAGGAATTGACCATGTTCTGCCTGGGTCCTGATATTTAGTCTTACTTTGAGCTAAGGAACAGATCAGGGTCATATTTTCATCATCATCATTAACTTCAATAATTCCCATTTCTCCAACGGCTTCTTTGAGTTTTTTGAGGCCCTTTCCCCATGATGATTCTGTGGGGTATGAAGTGCCAAGATTATTATGCCCACTTTTCACTAAGAGCTAAGGCTCTGATAGGGTGGGGAACTAGCCCATGGCCATATAGCTAATAAGTATCAGAGTCAATTCAGAGAGGTTCTTCTGTGCCTACTTTGTAAGTGAACAGAAGTGAGAAGTCTGGGGAATTCTTCAGGGTGAGTGGTGGTATGGTCCCTGCCACTAACACATGACCTTTCAGCAACAATTCAGCACCTGTAGTTCCTTCAGTGGCCACTAGGGAGGGGCTTGGGTTGGTTGCCTCTCCCACCCCATTCACTGCCTAATCTCATCTCCTTCTGAGTTGCTTTGGCCAGGGAAGACAGGCTTGTGTGTGTACCTGGAAGCCACCTGAGTGTCTGCAAAACTGGGGAATGGAATCGTAGTAACTTGGGTTTGCTAAATAACCCAGGAGACTGTATTCTTTCTTTTTAAAATTTCTGGCTACAATCCACATGGCGCTGCCCCACCTCTTTTTAGCCCAAGTCTGGACATACGTCATGACTCCTTGCCTCGCACACTCAACAGTTGTGTGAATTGAGGTAGGTCACTTGCCCTCATCGAGCTTTGGTCTGCACCTGTGTCAAATGAAGGGGTTGCTTTGGTGGGTCTGTCAGGACTTTTAGGTGCCATATCTGACAGGATTCCTTGTGAGAATAACCTTTGTTGGGGTGAGGTAGGAGTGGATTCTGTGCATGCAAACCTAAGAACAAGTTTGTGGAGCTTTTATGCCTGCTTTAAGCATACTCCTGTCCAGTAAAGACAGGGTGAAAGCTCTTTTTAGGAAATAAATACGTGGTGTGAAAGGTTTGAGTCAGGAGACATTCCTTTGGTTGGATGAATTTCTCCATTTGTCAGGTACCATTAGGGTCACTTGGAAGACACCACTGTATTCCATCACGTGACCTGGTTATAGCTGGTAGGTGAATATTTGTGTTGGAGCCAAGCCTGCTATCTCCATGAACCAGTAATTAATGAGCCCTGAGAGTATCCAAGAAGCAGCCTGGGTTTTCTATTAGCTCTGGGGTGAGGTGTGGGACAGGTTGTTAAAAGGTGTCCTGTGGAAAGCTTCCCTATAAAATTGGGGGAAGGAAGATTTTCCTTATGTTCGGAGATTTGGAAATATCATAAGGGGGTGAATTCAGGGAAGAGTGGAAACTGAACCTGCCTTTTAAATGAACACATTGTAGACTTTATGTGTGTGCATGTATGTACACATGTCTACGTGTATACACATGTGGGGTGCGTTATAAAACAGGGATATTCTCCAGTTACATTATGTATAGACTCACAGGCCTGGGGCTGCAGAGACATCCGAGGCTACATAAAATCATCTGTAAAATAATGAAATCAAGACCCAGACAAGGAAAGAGACTTAGGATCCCAGAACCAGAGTGGAAAAGGAGCACAGAGGCCAGCTAGTCTAGCCCCATTGATGAAAAGAGCCTTGGGAGTCCAACTCCCTAGAAGCTGAGATGGGGGGCAGGGAGAGACCCCAAAGGCTGCCTCATCCAAGCTCTCATTTTACTGGTGAGGAAATCAAGAGCCAGAAAGGGAGAGACGTGCCCAAGGTCACAGAGGTTGTAAGGTTTTGAGCAGGATGCTTTCTATTTCCTCGCCACCCAACAAGTTTGATTGAGTTATTTATTTTTATTTTTAAGCTGCCTGAAACAGGAATGAAGAAAGGATCATCTGTGGGGTTCACTGATGAGAACTGTGCACAGAGGATTTCTGGCTGTGTCTAAATGACCCAGATGCAATGACGCTCACCATTAAAATCCAAACCCAACACCCAAGGCAAGTCAGTGATGAACAGAACCTGTGGTCATGCCCATTCTCTGCATCATGGAGGATTTATTCACATGAGAACAAAGCACACATTTGTCAAAACTAGATACCTTGGGAAAAATTCGGTGGAGAAGGTGAAAGGCTACAAAAAAGTTGGCTTCAGTACCTTCCTCCAGCCCAAAGAGAAACAGGAAAAATGAAACAGAACCTGGTTTAAGAATAGAAGACAAAGGACATGCAGGAATCCAAAGTGACTGATCGGGGCAAAGATTTCAAGGACACCTTGTCTGAACCTTTGTAGCTGTGTGGCACCTCAGATCGAGGGCTAGCCTCACAGTCAGAAAGCCCTGCTTCTGACCAGTGATCCTGGGCAAGTCCTGTAACCACAAAGTGCCCCAGGAACTAGTGAACTGGAAATCCCAGGTCGAAGGAATATTAGGTGCTAAACTTCATGTGACTGCTCTTCTTAAACACAGCCCCAAACCACTAAGAAGTAAGTGGGAGATGGCCGATCAAATTATGGCACATAACTGTAATGGAACATTACAGTGCCATAAGCGGAAGAGAAAATGGTGGGTTTCAGAGGAACCTGGGAAGATACAGTGAACTGATGCGGAATAAAATGAACTGAGGCAGGAAAACAATTTCCACAGTGATACCATAGGGGAAGGAAAAGCTTCGAAGAGCCTTATGGCTCTGATCAATGGCATGCTGAACCACAAGCTCGAAGGACTGAGGAGGGGGCCCACTTCCCCCCACTCTTGCCAGAAAAGCAATGGCTTGAAAATACTGAGAGGACATTTTTGGATCTGCCCATTGGGGCTGTTCGTTTTCCTGGACTCTGCAAAGTGGTTGTGAAAGTTTTATTTGTTCACTTAAAAATGTTTAATTGGGGGCACTGTGAGGGAAAGATAATAAATGGTAGGAAAAATAGATTTTAAAAATTGACATAACATTTAAGATAGGGAATACCTCCCCCCTCATATTGAAGGAAAGTGATAAAGGGAAATGCCATCCCTCCCTTTTAAAAATTAAATTTTAGTAATCTCATATATCACTTATTTGGAAATACAGTAAAATATGGGAAATGATTTTAAAAGTGTGCATTTAGTAGCAAATATTGAAGAAAAAACTGTCATGAAGGCCTTGCCTGGGATCACTGGCTTGTGATCTCACAGCTGTTTAAGAGTTGAAGGTGGAATTTGAACCCAAGCTTCCTGACACCCAGTACTCTGTCTACTCTCTGATATGCTTCTCTATGGGCTGGAAAGATATTTAGAATGAGAACAGTTGTCTCAAACTGACTGCTTTCTCTATGTAGTTCAGCTCTGGAGGAAAGAATGAGTCTTATTAGCCTCCATTTTATGGAGGAGAAAACCGAGGTCCAATGACTATAGCTCAGAATCCCATTGGACAGGAGGCATCGGGGCCAAGATGGTGACCCCTGGCTCCTGACTCTGGGCCATTGAGCCCTAGATCCATATGGTTGGTTAGCCCATATCAGATGCCACGATCAGGTGGAACATCTGGACTGAGCACCTCTGGGCACATAAATGGCCTGGAATAGTAAAAACAAATAAAGTTCAGGGCTTTTTAGGACATATTTCTCAATGTGATGCAATTTTTTTAAAAGTTCATTTTGGAAGCAAGAGATTGTAAGCACATGTCTTGAGCTTGGGGCTATTCCTAGCAGTATACGGGGCTGGAAGAAAATAAGAATCATGTCTTGTATTCATTGAGTGCTTGCAAGATTATATGAGAAATTTATGTTATTTTGTTTGGTCCTTACAGTAGAATAAGAGATGACTATCATTGCCTCCACTTTACGGGTGAGGAAACTGGGGCTCAGAGGGCTTCATAATAACAATAGTAGCATTTTTGTAACACTTTAAGGTCTGCAAAGCAACTTTTAATGTGTAATATACATCAATTTACCCTGAATGACTTGGCCAGGAAGTGTCAGGGGCAGGATCAAAGGCCAGCTCTTCTAACCATTATGACACACTGCCTTCCCGATAAATTCCCAGACACTTTAATCTGGTCAATAAATCCTTCTCAAGATAATCCTTCCAATAATCCAAGCCAGCCCCAAGTCTTCTCTTCTCTAACCTGACCATACCCGCTTCCACCAATGAGCCGCAGTACAGCGCAGACTCAGGCCCCTTCCTCATCCTGGTGGTCTTGTGGTCTTCTCTAACCTTGCACCATAATCAGTCCCTTACTGCATCATTTCTAAGGGCTTTTTAAAAATATTCTTTGTAAAATATACAATGCCATGTTTTAACCTCAAGCCCCATTTTGCCTTCAGTAAAAGAAAATACCATTTGATTCCATCTTACTCCAAAGCAGACACATTAGGAAACCTCTGATCATAGAGGTTCGTGTGTGTGTGTGTGTGTGTGTGTGTGTGTGTGTGTGTTTAAGGAAATTAATTGCCCTGGGTGCCCTGGCTCTGCTACAATAAAAAGCTATCACCAAAGCAATGGCAAGCCTTTGGACAAGTGACACAGCCACAGCGGCAGGGGGCCCATACAGAAATGAGAAATACATTCTCTCTGGGAACATTATGAAGAAACCAGACACACGGACATGTGCCAAGGACAGTGGAGACCCTCAGAAACGAGTCTTTTTATCCTGGACACCCTTTGGCACATTTAAGGTTCTAGGATTCCGTATGCACAAAGACCCTCCATTAGACCATGTCTCTCCATCAATACAGATTCCAGATTGTAAATCTCAGCTGTGAACAACTCAGTAGATACTCCTTACCCAGCTATTAAATGCCAGAGCAGGGACTGGACTCCTTTTCTGAGAGGAAATTTAATTAGAATGACCAAAGTAAAGGAATCCAAATCACAAGAATGAATCTGAATTCATGACTTACGCAAATGACTAAGAATCCGTCACAGGCAAACCAGAAGTCAGTGTCTGTGAAAGCTGCCTCCTCTCTGTTGCCTGGTTTCCCTTACTGGCCTGATACATTGCCATCACCTACTTCCCAATAGAGTAACTGCATTGCAAGCTGAATTTTGGGGGGGAAACCATTTCCCTTTATCAGGCTCACCAAGGGACAGAGCATGCCATCACTGCTCCTGCTGCTGCTGCTGCTGCATGTAACTCAATGACTGACATTTCCCCAAATGAGTCTAGAGATAGGAGTTGCTAAGCATCTCTTTGCACAACTTTTCTCTGCGCTTATTCTATGTAGTGGGCCAAACCTATTGGAAGATGAAATCTGCTGCCTGTGAAAATATGAACTTTGTCTCTCTCTTTAAAGAAGTCCTTCTTTTATGATTGGGAGAAAAAATCAGCATATGGAAGAGAGTAAGGTCACTTGGCTCTGCTTGGTGTCAAAAAGAACTAATGTTGTTTCCTGGAGGCAGATTGGGGGCAGAGACTGGGATCTTTTCTGGGTCTGAAACTCAGCAGACTGCAGACTCTTGAAGGGACGTGTATTTGTGTGACTGTGTTTTTCACCATCACATTCAAGAAGAAGGAAAGAAATGTCAAGTTGTTGCTTCCCTTGACCAGGAACCTCATGGGCTCATGTTGAGGGAGTCTTCAGCAGTATCCAAATTGGAAGTTGTCGGGCCTATTTCTAAAGGAGTCCTGTCCTCAGATGTGCAAGGTGGTGGCAGATCCCTGCCCTGAGTTCTTCTGTTCCAGATGACACAGTCATCCTATTATGCCCGTATGTGCAATTTCTACCACAGGTATTGTGTTTTTCTTATATGGGGGTCCCTTCTGTTTTCTGCTCTGTCTAGATGCACCCTCACCTTCATATGAAGTCCATTTCAAGGCCCCCATTCTCCACGAAACTGTCACAGAATCAGAGAAGATCAGAGCCTTGAGGTATCTCAAAAGCCATCTTATGCAAATCTATATCTGACCAAGAATTCTCCCCTTCAACATGACTGATGATGGTCAGCCAGCCTTTGATTGAAGACCTCCAGCAGGGGAGAACCCACTACATTCAGAGGCTGCCCAAGCTACTTCTGCACAGTTCACTTGGGTAGAAAGTGTTTCCTTACAGCCACATGAAATCTCTCTGTCTTGGTAGTTTCTATCTAATGCTATGAGTCCTGCCTGATGGTGTCAAGCTGAAGATATCCACTCCCTCTTCTCCATGACACTCCTTTAAGTACTTGAAAATGACTAATAAGAATTCTCTGCCTCAGATGAACCACCTCCAGTTTCTTCCACCATCCTTGTGAGCTTTCTCTAGGCATACAACAGCTTGCCAATGTCCTTCATAAAATCTGGTGCCCTATACCACCAACCACCTCCCAGAGGTGGTCTGATCAGGGTGCTTTGGATCAGCCTCCCTAGATCCCCATGGAATCTATTACTCCCTTAGCATAGTGACGGAAGGTTCAGGAGCTGCCATTCCATGCTGGTGACTAATATTGAGCTTGTGGGCCACTAACCCCCAGATCTTTTCCCCCAAATTGCTATGTTCCTGCCCTTCCTTCGTCGTATCTTCTTACAGCTGGTTCTTTGGAGCCCAAGTAGAACTTTACATTCATTCTTCTCAAACTTTGTCTTATTAATTTGGCCCTTTATTAGACTGTCAAAATCCTTTTGGAGCAGAGTCTTTCTCTGGCTATTAACAATGAGTTATGTTCACCACTCTTCCTCCCATTTGCCTTATCTGCTAATGTACAAGTGCCATGTGCATCTCCTAGGCCTCAGGGCTATGTCCCTTTCTTTTTTAATGGTAGGGGTAGGATGCAAGGGAGGTGAAAGAGATTATTATTAATCTATTAAGAAGAAAATTCAATTAAAAATCACATCAGATCAAATGAAAGCCTCACTATATAGCCCGGCTATTTGGTGTTTACACTGGTTTTAAAGACACTAATATTGGTTACCAAAGATATAGTTCTAATTGCACTCACATTGACGGCTACAAACCCCACTGGAGAGGAAATTTTCAGCCTTCCTCTGTCCTTTCTCCCTCTCTTTCTCTCTCTCCCCCATGTCTTATAACTCCCACCTGCCTTAGAACTGCAGTTCCTTTGTTACCCCCTACATGAAACCTTTTCTCTTCCCTGGCAGCTACTGGTGACTCCCCATCCCCCACCCCCTGCTTTCCTCTCCTACCCCTCCCCCCCAAAACAAACCAGCACTGGCATTTCTAGCTATTTGACCCTGAGCAAGTCACTTAACTTTGCCCAACTTCAGTTGGGGCTGATCTGTAAAGAGAAGACATTGGACTTGATGACCCTCAAGGTCCTTTTAGCTCTAAATCTGTGTTCCTGTGCATGTGTACATGTTTCGTCTACGTGTATTTGCCCCAAGAGAGATGAAATTCCTTGAAAGGTTTTTTTCATTTTTGTCTTTGTTCCTGACAATAGTAGGTGCCACCTCCCTCCTTATCTCCTTCTTTCCTTCCCCCCTTCCTTTCCTGCTTTCCTTAATCCCCTCTCTTCTTCTCTTCCTCCCTTTCTTTCCCACTCTTTCTCCCTCTCTCTTCTTTTAACAAAGTCATCCTTGGAAGTCACAACATTTCTTAAAAGTGTTCAATAAGGCTAAAGGGGCCACGACGGAGGGCTGAGTAAGCCATTTCACATTGTAGGCAATAGGCCGAAGCATCACAGCTCCCCAGGGCTGTCCGTGGGTCATCCAGCGTGGTAGAAATAAATACTTGCATGGGGACTTCAGGAATCAAAAGGTCTAAATCATTTTGGGGTTGAAAATGTTGTTTTTGGCAACAAGTTTGATTAATTAAGCAATAACGAGCAAATTCTTCGTTGTCTCATCCATCAATATCTTGTAAGGTTAACTAAGAACCAGTTGGAAAAACAATTTTAAATCCTTGAAAATATTCAAGATTCTGCTAACCTAAGTCCCTCTTTATAGCACAAATAGCAGAGCATTAAAAATATTATACCTATCAGGAAACACAAGATAAGAGCCCAAAGCCACAGACCCCCAGCTGACTTTATCACTGCATCAGGATGTGGAGGGAGGCAGCAGAAAGAGGAAGGGTTTGGCCCTTCCTAGCTTTGTGACTCTGGGCAAGTCACTTAGTGCCAGTGTGACTCAGTCATCTCATTGGTGAAATGAAAGAATTGAATGAGATGGCCTCTAGAGTGCCTTTCAGTTTGGAATCAATGAACCTTCTCTGGACCTCGGCTCCCCGTCTGTCATAGTAAAGGCTTGGATGAGATGATCTCTAAAGTCTCTCTCTGAGCTCACATTCTATGATTCCCTGAAGTAATTGGAAGCTTTTCTCCCAAGCAGAGACCCTTCATGGGGAGGGTTACCCAGGTTTCTTCCCCAAAAGCAATATGCCACTATCTGGATGAGTTGCTGCGCGGCTCTCCAGGGAAATGGGGAATGAATAAGAGCAGCTTTTCAGTCGGAAAAACTCTTTCTATTATGTCCCTTGATCCAGATTACAATTCAGGACATTGTTGCTGCTATTCAGTCATCCTGATTGTGTCCAACTCTTTGTGACCCCATTTAGGGCTTTCTTGGGAAAGATAATGGCGGCTAGGTGGGGCAGTGGGGAAAGCACTGGGATCTGAATGCTGGAGAGGTTTGCCATTTCCATTTCCACATCATTTTATAGGTGAGAAAACTGAGGGAAACAGTAAGTGACTTACTCAGGGTCACACAGCTAGTAAGTATCTGAGGCCAGATTTGAACTCAGATCCTCTTGACTCCAGGCCTGGAGTCCATTGCTCCACAGAGCTGCCCAGACTAAACATGTCATCCTCATTTTCTAGGTAATAAAATCGAGGCGTGGGCGTGATAAGTGTCTGGGTTGGGGTTTTGTCACATGGAAAGGGATTTGGAGAAACATTTCAAATATCAACCATGAGCTTAAACATTGAATTAAAACAAAATGTGCTAGATTCTATGTCCATGTTTTCTTCTGTTACTTTTACTATGTTACAGTGATATGAATATGGGACCTTTCTTCTTCTCATGTAATTTATTCTAGTTTGGATCCATAGAATCCAGGAGATGACAGCAGTAGCGGCCCATCAACGGAGAGGATGCTGATGTCATAGATGGGGAAGTATGATCTGGGGGAGAAACAGGAGCAACTGAGAAAGGAGGGCCTGCTCAGTGCATCCAGTGAGGGCTTGTATCATCCTAGGGCTGGCAGGAGTGGGAGGGCTACAGAGAGCGAGTGGATGGAGAGATTCGGAAACCCTGGGCTGTTTCACTAGATGGAGAAGAGTCACCTTCACTTCACTGCTATTACAAGGCACAAAAAAGTTGAATGTTCATGTAGCTTATTGATCTTAAAGTAGAAAGAACATATATGAACTGTATGATGTAAATTACACAGAGGTTATTTATCTTTTTAAAATGAATCCTGGAATTTGTATCTGTCCATCTTGTCTCTGAATGAATTTTATTCAGTTAAAAAACAACTATGCAAATACAGATTGCTAAGTGCCCAACTTAAAAATCTTCTTCCTTCCTTCCTCCCTCCCTCCCTCCCTTCCTTTCTTTCTTCCTTCCTTCCTTCCTTCCTTCCTTCCTTCCTTCCTTCCTTCCTTCCTTCCTTCCTTCCTTCCTTCCTTCCTTCTTCCCTTCCTTCCTTCCTTCCTTCCTTCCTTCCTT
>CM053593.1:387520828-387572167 GCA_028646575.1 Pseudocheirus occidentalis | reverse complement strand
GATAGGACCAACCTCTCCTATCAGGAATTCCATCACAGCTCACACAGGTTTCCTGGAAGGGACCCAATAAACACCAATCCAGCTGAGCTCATGACCATCTTCTCTTCCTCTTCCTGAACTGAGGTTTCAAATGTGGGGCGAGTAGGCAAGCTCAGAGACAGGCTCCTTCCCATCACAACTTCCCTACTGGAGAGCAGGAGGCACCTAGCTGCCACTCTCTGATCACTTCTGCACACCCTCCAAGCCCAATGACATTTAGCAAATGCCTTGAGACTGCTTGTCAAGTCCCTAGTCATCGATCTCCCTGTGGAAAGGGGAGAACGGGCTGCTAAACCGCCTTCCTTCAGTCTCCGAGAATGCTCGATCACAGCTGAGTGCACAAAAAGCCCACTGTGGAAGCAGCAGGCATCATAGACCAGAAACGGCTGCCCCATGTTGTTTTTTAGGGAGTTTGTTTACTGTACAAGACGTCCCCCTTCCTTCAGAGGAGGCTCAACCCTCTGTGGAGTTAATGAGACAGACCTCCATCTACAGCCTGGAGTTGGACAAAAGACCAGCATGACCCTTTTCTTGGAGAGCCCCACACCCAATAATTAGCAAAACCTGGAGACTATGTGCACCAGGCAGATGCCATCGAGAGCACAAAAGGGATTTTCTCAGTCAATCCTCCTCTCAAACACACACACACACACACACGCACACACACACAGGTACAGAAGCCAGTTTCTAAGGTGAGAGTACGGCTTTGGCAAATGACCGTCAGGTGCTTGTCCTGAAGTGACTGACCGAGGAGCCCATTGGCAGTGGTGAGCTGCCCACACTGGTACTGCGGCTCTTCTGTACACACTCGTCCTAACCAAGCTCTCTGGATGGTCTGCTACCTGTTCTTTGACATGAAACCAGGTTCAACCTTGGCTTGAAACTCAGCTGAGGTCAACATGAATTTTTGATCCAAAAGCCACATTAATTCCTAGAACTGAGAGGAGATGTGGATTTTCTATTGGGTTGGAAGAGGAAGAATGAGGAGAAAAGAGCACCTTTCTCTGAAAGATTCTCTTTCTAATGACTTATTTCTGAATATGACAGTTTCATACAGGAAGGAGGGAACTGAGCTAACATGGCGTCTCAAATGCAAAGGACATCCCTGGAAGGGGGAAGGAAATCCCAGTGGGAAATGTGCTTTTCTTCCTCAGGGTACCCCAGTCACACATGTATGTGTACACACACACACAGACACACGCCTGCTCATGAAGGTGTAATGCTTCTCCCAAAGTTCCCCTTTCCCATGCCATGATAGAGTTTGGGGATGCAGATTAAATCTTCCTTTGTCCTATTTCTGACCAGTTCATCACAAGTCTATTGAGCGATCTGAAGGGCTAAATTCTCAGGTCCCTGGTTTCTTACTTTCAGTGTAATTACTACTTTTAACAAACTGGGGAGAACCCTACTGGACTCCCGTTCTAACTTCACATCAACATGACAAAGAAAACATCCGTATTAGCCTGTCACCGATCAACTCCATGTTTCTCCAAATACCAAAATTTCTATATCGTTGACATACAGCCGCTGACTCCGTCTTGTTATTCCTTTAGGCCTTGGCATTTCTGTGTGTGCTCTCCTGTTTGTCAACATATGCCCAAAGTATCGTGAGATCTAACAGAGTCTGGCTTTGCTGGGGAACGAAAGTTCTCCAAATCTTTGGTAAATGTTTCCTTTAGGAGTATGGGAACAGGCTCATGGTTCTGCTGCATTATTTCCATATTCAGATTTCTGGGATCTTCTCCTGACTGTGAGCTTTACTAACAATCCTCATTTTTCAGATACTCTGTTCCCCACCTTCACCCCAGATTCTGAATGAAAGTGCAGCTTGGCAAAGGACTCAGAACGAAAGGCAAGAAGAAAGTCTCTTTGAGGCTCAGGCTCGCTTCATTGTTTCTACGTTGGTTCAAAGCATTATTTGTCCTATAATTTGTGCAACGGGGCAAGATTTTAAAAAAATGGTTGGATGCTTTTGGACTGAGCTCCGGCCTCCCTCTTGTCCCCCTCCCCTTGCTTCCTTGTTTCCAGTCAATGGGGCAAAGATAGATGGCTGTATTTCTCCTTCCTGCCCCCTTCCCCAGCTCTAGGCCATGGCCCTTCGAGGAAGTTCCGAGCTATGTCTGCCCTTTCTTTGGTGACTTTCTCCCTGGGAGAAGGCAGATAATTTTAACTTTGCAGCCTGTGGAACCATTCCCGGGTCAAGTCACACATGTAAAGAGGCATTTCAGAATGTTGTTGATGCTGTTTTGTTTTTGAATCTCTCAGTGAGAAAAGACTCATATAAATATAAAGCCCAGGAAGGGGGAAAGAAAAACTACCAGAAAAATCCAAATTTTAAAACCACTTTATTCAAATGTGTGCTTTTAAATTCATTTTTAAAGTTTTAATTGAAATTATTGGTTGAAACCTTATGCTCAGAACAGGCCATTTTAAATGATGTTTTAATTCCAGATCCCCCTGCCACCTCATTGGTAAACAAAAGTGACAGCTGCTAATTCTCTCCAGAATACAAAGCCTTATGCTCTTCTGATTCTTATAAACCACATTTTTTTTTCACCTGTGTGATCTTTCCAAAGAGCGCCATTTCCTAAGAAAGGGTAGGAAAGATTTTTTGAAACGGGAGAGGACAAGCACCGTCATGGGATTTTTTTCCTTTGGTAGCTACATTTGAGCCAGCCCCAAAAATGTGGGTGAACAGATTTAGGTACTGATATGGCCACCAAGGTCTATTATTCCTCGTGACAAAGGTGGCAAAGGGGATCAGGTCATCCTGCCTTCATCTCTTCTAGTCCCAGCATTCACATTTTGACTCTGCCTCTCGGACTTGCTCTTTTCATGTTGTGTCTTATTCCTGACTGACTGCACACTCCTATTATGTCTCAGCAGAAATCACTGAAAACCATCCCCTGGCAGGACCCTGGTCTTTGGGATGTGTTGGCAAGAGGCACCTTATCTGTCAAGGTGGGCCTGGGGAGAAAATTCTGCATGTGTGATTTTGGGAGAGGGTGGAGGTGCCTGCTGAAGAAGTTCAGTATGGCCGTTTTGGAACCACTTGACTGAAATCTCAGGGGGAGGTTTTTCTTTAATGATGTAAAGTATACCCAAAGACCCTGTCACCGCCTGGACATGTATGAATCACCTACATTTCTGTAAGGCCAGGTAGCATGAAGAGTAGAGCTCTTCTAACTCGGATTTCCTCAGAACAATTTAACACTCACATCACACACACACACACACACACACACACACACACACACACACTCACACTCATACTCACACTCCCCAAACCTTGGAATTTTCCTGTTGGGAGAGCTCTAACTGATGGTTCAAACAGACCCATTAATTCGGGTCCCCTTACACTTTGGAAATCTGGCAAGAAAAGAAACATCAGCATAAAGCATGAACCTCCTCTTTGGCCATTTCCTGCATTTTTTTTTCTTCTAGAAACCCAAATTTGGTTTTCTAAACCATTAGTTCACCCAGAGCTTTCAGATGGATGGAAATGCATAGAATCCTTCATCAAAATTAGAAGCCAGACTACTGGTCTTAGCAAATCATTGGTGAGAATAACAAAATCTTGTTTCTCAGAATTGTTAGCAGTAGATGCTGAGCTTCAAGAGGAAGGAGACTGTAGAAGGCCTGCCTATCCACAATTGTGTCTCTAGCCTCCGAGGTCAGAATAGACTTCAGGCTATGATTAGATAATTTAGACCAAGCAAACCAAACCACTCGGGCCTGAAATACTAATGCAAACTGGGCCCCTCTCACTGGGGGACACCCTGACTGATTGCTACTCTAGTCTCTACCCTTCACTTTATGTGTGTGTGTGTGTGTGTGTGTGTCTGAGTGTGACTGTTGAAAGAAACACAGCTTTTCAGAGCCTTCTGTCTGTAATACTCTGAATTAAGGAAAAGGCAAAGATAGTAAATAAAGGAAAAGCAATATTCTAAATTTGTCTCAAGGATGACTCATGAGAAAGATCCTCTTTCTGATATATTCAGCAGGGGGTGAGGGGCTGGGAGGGGGAGGGGAGAGAGATTGTTGGTAATGAAGCTAAGCAAGTAGATTTTCCCTTAAATATATCTTCATTTCTGCTCTATAGTTGACTCCCTGGAGATCTGAAATGGCATTGTTTTTCAATGAAATTCTAAACTTTCCAGCTAAATTCCTTCATTAGGCGAATGGCTCCTAGTATTTACTTTCCATCTTTTTCTTGCTGGGACAATCATAATTATAATTCTGTTGACATTATACATAACCAGTGGGGGAGGGACACATGTGTGTTTAACCCCCCCCCACCCCCAACAATGAGACCTTTCATCAGGCTGCGCTTAGTTCTCATGTACTGCACCACACACTGTCCACGGAGGGCTGGTCAAAGGATAACAGATACAGAGAATTAACAAATGTCGGTTCATATAGAATTTTGGCAACAACAACAGGCCAGAGTTAGTACATTCTACCATGGTCATCTTTCTGGCCTCAGCCAATCTAAACTTGCTTTCTCTGAAAAATCATGTGTTGGGGACACTTTACATCTGCCTTGGACAAAAGCAGAAGACTCCCATAAATTGATTGTTCTTTGTTCAACTATCTGGTTCTTCTTCCTCGAAAACACAACCCATAAAACAAGTCTTTTCATCTTCAAAACAGTTTTACAAAAGTGGTTTCTCTGTTACGTACAAATGGAACTCCTGGACAAAGCTGAACGATCTCAAGACAGAGTGCCTCTCAGGAGCCAAGGAGGTCCCTCTGGATAGGCTGATAGGAGAGCAACTGCATTTTCTTCTTCAATGAGCCTTTGCTTACTCTAACCCCTGACAGGCCACAAGACTCACAAGGACATTAAGTAGCTCTCAGAGGAGATTTTAGAGCCACAACAAATGGGAAGAATTGAAACTTTCTCACACTAACAATAACAAAAAATTGGGTATTTTGTCCTGGTTCTATTGATTCTGACGCTGGTCCCTGCTTCTCCCCACGTGCCCATTTGGAGGGGACAGTGAAGCATCTATTCCTTCACGGGCATACATTCTCAGGAAGAATCTTTGGAGTGTCCTTGCTAACAGAAAGAGACAACAACCAACCCATACCCTTTCTATGCAGAAGAGGCAAACTGCCCCAACACACCCAGCGTCCTCTTCCCTTCTTGTTCTGCTCTCTCTGTTCCACCAACCCCAGTCTCTTACTGTATTGCACCAGACCAGTCTGTGCTCACTCTACAACTTTATGGCTCCTAAACCAATAACTTTGCAACCTGTCTTTCTTCTGTATCATACAGAAGACTAAGGACATATGATCCTGAGAAATAATCATGTTATGAGCCTCCTTCTAATGCTAGCAGTTTATGGAAGAATCAAAACAGACCAAGGTGTCCCTGAGGGTAAGTCAAGCTTTTTTACTGTTCAATATATACGGTGGTTAGGGCAGTACATATATGTATTCAATGCCTATGACCTATCTCTGTATGTGTGTTTAGCATATATAGACTCTGGATTGACTTCCATCTTACACCATGCACATATAAGCATATATGTGTATAAACGTATATACATACATATAGGGTACACACGTGAATACATATACACACATGTATGTGTTTGTGGGGGCATATCTATAACACTCTATCCTTTAACCCCAAACAATTCCTATCAAAGCAGGCTGAGAAGAGAATACATTGAACTCTAACAAAGCTAAGGGCAGTGAAGAGGGAAGGAGGGAAGTGGGACATAAAAGAAATCAAATGAGTTTTCTGGGAGAGCAGCTTGCTTCGAGTCCGTCCTGGACATGGGCAAGAGGCTGGGAGGCTAGGAGGCTGACTCCTTTTGAACATGCCCAATGCTGATGTTATCTCTTTTTGTAAGTGGGTGGGGGCCTGGGCAGAAGCAGAACCCCAACCAGCCCCACACACCCAACTTGGAGCCTTAGCATGGAAACAGAAACGGAATTGTTTTAAATTATTTTTTTTAATGAAGCCCTAGCAGAGAACTGATTATCTGTGAGATTAGGCTAGTTTTGTGAAGTGCCCTCCTCCCAGAGAGGCCCAACGGGATCAGCAAAATCCCTCTAAGACAGCTTTATCAGAGCTGACTTCCAGGGCCCTGGAAGGCTCTGGTACAAACAGCAGCTGTAGTCCATCTTTGCCGTCACTGGGCTCTGCTGCTTGTGTCCTCATACACAACCTCTCCCCCCACCCCCCAAGAAAGAAAAACACTCCTGTTTGTATAAGAAATGCCTTCTGGCTCTGTGGGAAGTTCTGTCCCCTTGCTCCATCTGTGGCTTGCCTCCTTCCTCCAGACTCCAGCCAGCATGTCCCGTCCATGGGGCAAAAGGGAAAGCAGCGTGCCCTGTTGCCAGTTTGATGCCCTGGATCTGCCTTCCCTGATTCTCCCTCATCTCTTTTGTCCTTGGAGAGGGGAGCAAAGCCAGGCATTTATTCACCCAGGTTTTGGACAAAGCAAAAAACCCAAATGTCACAGACTCAGGAAGGTGCTAAGTGGCCTATTGCCAGGGACCAAATCCTCAGAATTAGCGTTAAGTTTTCTGCACAGCCACACAAGTCACCTGAACCCTGCCTGCCCCCCTGGAGAGGGCCCTGCTCTCAGTCCTATAAGAAGAGTCCAGAGGCCCAGTTATCCCTTCACTTGGGATGATGGGCCACCAAAATGCCCAGCTATTCCTGTCCAGGCCAATTAGTGGTGCCAGCCAGGCCTGGGATTGCTGGGAAAGAGGAGAGGGGCAGGGTTAGAAGAAAAGAACCAGGTACGTACCCCTTGAGCAGCTGGGTCTCTCGGGAGTCTTGGGTGCTGAGCTAATGGGATGCCGACATGGACCACGCGCCTTCCATCCTCCACACAGAAAAGGCGTAACTGAGCCTCTCATGGGCCACATAGCTGCAGCTGGTCATTTTATTGTCCATCTCGTCGCTCTGCAGCACCTGGTAGAGGAAGTCTATGTACCTAGCGGCCAGCTTTAGGGTCTGGATTTTGCTGAGTTTATCCGAGGGCAGAGTAGGGATGATCTTGCGCAGGGCTGCGAAGGCTTCGTTTAGGGACTGCGTCCTCTGCCTCTCCCGGACGTTGGCCAAGATCCTCTGGCTTTGCAGCTCCTCATAGGACTGCGAGCTGGGGCTGCCCTTCTTCCCCCGCTTACCCGGGGTGGGGCTGCCATCTTCGCTGGATTTCTTGCTGTACCTCCGCTTCCTGCCGAACCTCTTGGGCTGCCTCTCCAGCTCCTCTTCACTGGTTCCCAAGCTGTCCACGGGAGACACGGGAGAACTGGAGCCTTCCTCCATTCTCTCTACAAGGAAGCAAGGGGGAGGGGGAAGGAAATAAACTTAGGCAAACTCACTGACTGCTTCTCTCTCTCTCTCTCTCTCTCTCTCTCTCTCTTTCTCTCTCTCTCTCTCTCTCTCTCTCTCTCTCTTTCCCTCTCGCTCTCTCCCCCTCTCCCTCTCTCCCTCTTTCCCCTCTCCTTCCTTCCTTCCTTCCGTGTGTGTGTGTGTGTGTGTGTGTGTGTGTGTGTGCGCGCGCGGTGTGAGCGCGCGTGTAAGCCTCAATGTGTTTGAAATTCCTGAGACAGATCCTTTTGGAAAAACAGAAGTTTTGCTGACCCGACGTTTTCCAAGTTTCTCGAAAGTCTCTTATTTCAAGGACGGGTTGTGCAAAATTGAGGTCTTTGAGAGAGGAAGTTATTCTAACTTTTTTGGAAACTTTAGCTGGGCTCCGCCGCTAAATAGTTGTCAGAAGTGAGGGAGGTGCGGAGCCCAGCGCTGATTGGACGCCGGGGCAAGGGGGAGGAAAACGAGTTTCTTTTCTTTCTTTCCTTCCCCTCTTCCTTCCCCCTCCCTCCCCGCTAAAACTTTCACAGTTTTGGGTTACACTGAGCCGAAATCTGGGAAAGGCACCTCCAAAGGCGAACTGCTTCTCCTATCTCTCTGCCCCCCGCCACCCTGGAGGGACCTTTCGTTCCCCTCCCCCGCCCCCAGCTCCCGCCCCAAGCCCCCGCCCGGCCCTGGACACTCGTGGCACAGCCCGGGCCGCCTGGGGGCCTCCCTCCAGGCCGACCCTCGGCAGCGGCGGCGGCGGCGGCTTTGTTTGCTGACTCGCCCGCTTCGGAAGTCGGGGCTGGGCTGCAGGGCTCTCCCAGTCCCTCAGCTCCGGGGCCGGCCGGGGGATCGCGCTCCACCACCGCTAACGGACCGTTCTGGTTTGCTCGGAGAGTCCGGCGAGCGCAGAGCCGAAGCTGGAGCCTCCCGAGCCCGAGCGCCCGCCGCTGGGGAAGCGCTTCGGGAAGCCTCGGTTTGGACAGAGCCGTCGGGGATGAGCCGGCCCTGGCACACCGAGGCCCCGCACCCCTGGCCGGGCATCCCAAGGGACCTGGGAGGGACCCAATCGAGGAAGGGAAGGTTGAGCGGTCAGCGAGGTGATATATAAGAAAGCTATGGAAAGGAAGAAGGGGAGAGAGAGACCAGGAGGGAGAGGGAGAGGAGGAAAAGAGATTCGAAAAGGCAAAGAAAGAGATCAGACAGGGAAGAGGTCAGTGGGGAGGGAAGAGAAGGATGAAGAGAGAAAGGAAGAAAAAAGAAAAAGAAATTGGCAGAAAGAAGAAAGGAAAGGAGAGGAAGCACAAGAGGAGGGGAGTGAGTCGAGGAGGAAGAGCAAACGCAAGTGGCCCATTCCTCGCTCCGCGCTCCTCCAACCCTTCCTCCCAAATCCACAAATAAAGCCTCTCAGTCCTGGAGGTGACTTAGGGAAAAGGACCTGTCAGGAGACCCGAAGTTCTGGGAAAGTCCTTTGCGTATCTCTTACCCCCCCCCCAAAAAAAAACCCTAGATATCTTTTTAACCTAATGAGTCAAATAGGAACCCTCGATTTCGCTGTAAAGCCCAACCACACAGACCGAAATGGAGGCACTATACATCTCTGGGAACTGTTGTTCCTCGTACCCAGAACTGAAAATGTCCCTGAAATGGCTGGTTTTAAAACTCTCATATTCTAAGTGTGCAGCGGTGTAGGCAAACACTCACCCCAAAGTCCCTTCAATACTTTTTACAAATGCATTTCTGTAAAAAGTCCCAAATCAGACGCAGCAAAAATGAAAGAAGCCCCCGCGCTTGTGGGAGCAGCCTTTCCACGTGCTCACGTGGATTTCACCGTCTCGCTGGCAGATTCCACCTTTCCCCAGCTCCCTTAAATTCTTTTCCAGAGCCTTCCAGTGAAACTTGGGCAAATGCCTTTGGGGCAGCTAGGTAGCCTGGGGAATCTCAAGGGGAGTTTACTGCGAAATGGGATTTTAAGCAGGGATGCTTTCATGATGACCATTTCCAAACCTATTTAACACTTGATATATGGACCAGCTTGCTCTTTATCTCAAAATCTGAAGGTGTCATTGGTGGGAAGAGGTGAGCTGCTTTGTTGCCAAGAAATTGAGAAGAACAAGCTAGTTGGGGGCAACCCATTGACTAAAAAGAAACATTTGCCTTCCGAATTCTCCTTTCAGTCCTGGCCGGGTTCTGGAGACAGTTTAACAAACTTCTAGAAAATTAGGCGGCTTGAAGGGAAAACGAACTTTGGATTTCGATATTGTTGAAGATACTGTCTAGCCCCCTGCTTCACTATTTGGAGGCATCCCTAAAGTGGTGTGTTTCTTTCATGTCATTAATAGAGCCGACTGACATATTCAGAAAGGGAGTGTATGTGCGTGTGTATGTGTATATATGTGTGTGTATGTGTGTGGGGTGTGTGAGAGTGTGTGTACGTGAGTATGTGGGGTGTGTGTTTCTAGTTCATCTCTCGCTCCTGCACTAAACAGTTATTCCACACGTGGACCCCAAAGTTGCCAGAGCCGTTTGAAGTGGTTCAGTGTGATTTCTTTGTTTCACAGTTAGCTTTGGGCTTGAGGACTGGAGGTAGTTTTATAGCTTTGATGCCTTTGAAAATATTCCCAGGTGACCAGGTCTCAATTAGGCATTCGCCTAGTGCAGAACTGTCAAAGAAACCAGCCTGATCAAGGGAAAGGACTTCGCTGCTTGATTGGAACTGAAAACCCAACTCGGAATGACCAGAAAGTGATGGGAGCTATTTTGTGGCGGCTTAGTTCGGCTGCCATCCCTGCCCCAGCTGCTCTCAGGCACCCAGCGCCTCAGCGAAGAACACGCTGGGCAGACACTTGGAGAGAAGTCAGCAGCCAGTCTCAGCAGAGTACAGAGCTCCCTTTACTTTTCTTTTTTGCTTTTCTCTTTCTCTTCCCCCCTCCCCCCGCAATGCACTGCCCTCCCCCTTTACTTCAAGTCCTAAAAAAGGATGGAGATCCCCAGCTCACAACTGACTCTAAGTGCAGACTAAATCATTTGTACAACTTTTGTTAATAGTTTGTTTCAGAAGAGATATGACTGCATAATAGCTTAGCTTCTTTGTGTTGGGGGTGGTTACAATCTTCAGGGTGGATGGGACTTCCAGGGACAGTCAGTCCCTGATCATTTCTTTGAGCAGGACCTCAGTTTCCCCATCCTAGAAAAAATGAAAACTCTGCCCTTTGTAAACATCTGACAGGGAAACAGTAAGTGCTTATTAAGGGCTGGTTGAATGAATGAATTTTTTAAAAAAGGAGAAAAAACTATATATTCCCCAAGCTATTGTGTTTGCAAATCTCACTGTCCTTCATAAATGTTATTAAGAGCTGGAGGGTCATTCTTCCTCATTTAACTTACATTTGATGTCACCCCCAAGGTAAACCTCAGTTTCCTCATCTGTAAAATGGCTAGAAGGAATGCAGCCACCACACATTGTTATTGAGCATCAGGGTGAGTTATGTCGGCAAAACCCTTTGCACACTCTTTACTTTAAAGCCCTATGTAAATGCCCGCTGAGAGCTGGGGATTGGGTGTTCCCTTACTGGCTTTGGAATGAATGAGTGAAGTCAAGGAATTCCTGAGGACCACAGAGGCTGCTTTCCACACCATGCTTTGGCCTCTTCTAGCTCTCCCTACATTCAGGGTCAAAAGAAGAGCACTCTCCACCTCCATGGTCTCCTACCCCCTCTCCTCTATCCTCCCCCTCTCCGAACTAGGGAACACCAAAAAGATTATTTACAAGCGGGCTGTTTTTTAGAGTCCTTTTTTTTTTTTTATAGCAGGGACAGTTCATCATTGAGTTTAATGACAAAACTGCTTTGCTGGAAAAGTCCAGCAACAGAGATCCTTTAGGGAACAGCTTCTCTCCCCCTCCCCCAGTGCCTGGATTTCGTGAGCTGTTAATGAGCCCTGATTGCTGAGAGGTGCTCACCACAGGCCTTCAGAAAGGGACCTGGAGCCTACATCTTGGGCCAGACTCAGCTTTTCTTTGCAAAGCCAGGATGGTGTCTGCCTTAGGAGGCAGGAGGAGGTCCTCAGCAATTTGTAGATGTGATTTGGGAACTCACGAAAGCCCTTGGGAGCATAACATCTATGAGGACAGGAGAGGAAAGGGGAGGGAAGGGGAAGAGAAGAAAAGAAAGGGGAGGAGAGGGGAGGAGCACTGCCTTCAGAGTCCAAAACCCTTAGTTCAGTCATGCTTCTGCTGCTTCCTTTCCTGTGCCACCCTGGGTTAGCTGCTTGACCTCTCTGGGCATCATCTGGAAAATAAAAGGAGTTGGAATAGATGTACTCTGAGGAGCTTCTACTTCTAAGTCCTGTGCTCCTAAATCCATTTGATGGATCCTGGATAATTTTACAATCAGTGGAAACATGAAAAAGGCAGGAAAAGTGATGACTATTCCCTGAGCATAGTATATTTACCGTTAAGTCTTTAAATAGAGAATTCGAATGTTCCATCTGGGAAAAACGTGCAGGATTCTGCAATTGAAACTCCTTCATCTCTTTATATATTTTGTTGGAAGAGTGGAAGATTCTTTATATATGTATACACACACACATATGTTCCTGAAGTTATTCCTGAAACGAATGAGTGTTACCTCAGCTAATAAATATATGTTTCATTTATTAAACATCTACTATTATGTATCAGGCATTGTGCTAAGCTAGGGGCTACAAAGACAGTCCCTGTCTTTAAGGCAGCACTTCTTAACCTGTGGGTTATGTTTGATTTGTGAAAATGAAAATACATCCTGCAGATCAGATACTTATATTATGATTCATAACAGCAGCAAAATTACAGTTAGGAAGTAGCAACCAAAATCATTTTCTGGTTGGGGGTCACCACCACATGAGTAACTGTATTAAAGGGTCGAAGCATTAGGAAGGTTGAGAACCACTGCTTTAAGGAGTTTATAATCTAGCGGAGGGGGGGGGGGAAGGAGGGTAGGGAAAAGAGAAACAATGTATATATAAATAATGATACTCGATGGGAATTAATTTTACAGGGGAAGACACAAATATTTAGGGCAAGGAAGGAGCCTGGAACAAGTAAAGATCCAGGGCTCTCATCAGTTCTCAGCTTCAGTCAGTACTGAGTGGAGAGTTGGATCCACTTAGAAAATGCATGCAGATTGAGGTGGTTGGGGGGGGGAACACAGTTTCTGTGAAGGGTCCTAGTCCTATGTGTCATCAGTTATTATTATTTTTTTTAAAGAAGAGGAAAAAATTGAAGACAAAGTCATGCAAAAGAAAAATCAAACAATCTTTGCATTGACTTCCCCAGACATTTTCAGGTGCTGTATCTCATTCAAATTAATATTATTTTTTTCCTTCTGAGACTCTCCCCATTTTACCCTGGATATACCTTATTTCTAAGTGGCTGCTTGCATGGTGTCTTCTCCATTAGACCGTGAGCTGCTTGAAATCAGGAACTGATTCTCACCTTTCCTTGGATCCCCAGAACATAGTAGGTTCTTATTTCATGCTTATTGACTTCTTGACTTAAACGCTAAAATGAAATCACTCAAAAGGCACGATCCCATTTTGTCTTTATAACCATGTGGGAGATCTACTTACAGGTAATAATATCCCTATTGTACAGGTCAAGAAACTGAGGCTTACCTAGCTGGAATAGCTTGTCCCTGGTCATAGAGCTAGCTTGTCTTGGTGGCAGGTTTTGAATCCAGCTCTTTCTGACTGGGTGAGATAATTTGGTGCCGTGGAAAGAATTCCATGTATTCTGTGTTCTGTTTGAATCACAGGTGATTATTGAACCTAGAGGTTCTAACTTCAGAGCTAGTGCTGTTTCCATTGTATCAGAAATTTACTACCTGGATGACCTTGGATAATTTACTTCCCCCCGGAAAATGAGACAGCTGCAGTAGGTCACCTCTAATGTCCCTGCCAGCCTGAAATCCATGATACCTGGATTCTTTGAGGCAAGGAAACAATATTTGATACACACACACATTAACTAGGAAGAAAGGAAGCAGTCTCTCGAGTTGCTAGGCAAGCACTCTTTCCACTAATAAAGAGGTAGGAAATACTTAAGACATACTCCATTATCTAACTTGTAAAATTCAGCTCAGTGTAGAAGTGCTCAGTTCAAATTTGCCAAGAGAAATAAAAGCATGTGATGTATTCACAAGCTCCCTGCTCTAGCCAGACTGCCCTTTTTCTGGAAGCATGAAATGCTTCTCCCATAGTGTCTTGGTATAAGCTGCTCATTCCCCATACGTCAAACGTTCTTTCTTTTTGACTACTCTTGGAATCCCTGGTTCTCTTGAAGGCTCAGCTCAAGCATCGCCTCCTCAATGAGGCCTTTCCTTGTTTCTTCTACTGTTATCATTCTCCTCTGACCCAATCATCTTTGTGCTTTTTTGATTGGGATCCAGATCTGCCATTTCATTGGTGCATGGAACTTCCAGTAAGGAAAGTCCCTCTATCAGTGCAACTCAATCCCTCCCTGTTCTGCAGCATTAATCACCTGGGACTCTGATCATTCACTACCATCTGTCTGGCATGTTTTAGAGTGGGGATTCCTTCCTTGAATGGGTTGGACTAGCACTAGAGCCCATTGGGGTTTGTTCCAGTTCTCCAGTTCTGATTGTGTAATTCTGTGTTCTAGGCAGACACTAGTCTTCCTGACTTGGAAGTGGAGGCAAGCACTCCAGTTGCTAAGAGGATCCGGTGTCTGATTTGTACTTTTCTCAATGTGCGTCCTCCCATTCCTCCCCCCCCCCCCAGGAATTTGAGGTCCTTGAGGACAGGTTATTTTTCTGGAGAGCTTTGTATATCCAGTCCTTAACACTAACTAAAGCTTTTACTAAATGTTTGCTGTGTCTCACCTCAAACATGCTAGCTGTGTGACTTAGAGCAAACTATTTGACCTGTCTGGAGCTGAGTTTCCATATCAGTGGAACATAGACTGTAATAGCAACTCCCTCATGAGATTGTTGTAAGGCTCCAGCGAGATAATGTATGTGAAGCATTTCATAGGCCTTAGAGGGCTGTATCATTTATATAAGTGTCTGGTATCATATGATCCAAACTTTAGCTTTTTCACTCACAGCTAGTCACCTAAAATGAAAAGAGAATTAGCAGTGGAAGAACAGATTTCTTTGAAGATACCATATGCCACATGATCACTGATGGACTGCCTACTACTGGCCAGGAGTGGACTTTCACCCAAACCCAACTTGAATCTCCTTCCTTTGGAATTGGCCAATTTCCCTTAGGCAGCAACAATCAATTCTTCTCAACAAGGAGTACTTCCACACAGAAATTTCACCTCAGAAGCTCAGTGGGACTGGTGTAAGTAGCATGACCCACTGCTGACATTTCTGATGGACAACTAGCAGTCATCCCTCTATCTTCCTGGTCTGCTTGCTTCATGTTTCCAATGTAACCTGGGCTTAAAACCTGGAGTATTGACATAAGATCCTCCTCTTTGGGAAAGACAATGATGACTCAGCATTTGTGCTAGGAGCAGAATTGTTAAGAGAGCCTTGGAAAGGAAAGACCATCTTTCTTCCCACTTGGAGAGATAGAGACCCCTGGTTTCAGACCCTCTTCAAGGAGAGAACTGTGGAGAAGGAGGAGGAAAAGACTTCAGTAAGTGCCAGACATATAGGGGGAAATGGGCTCCATAGCATATTCCGGCTTGTCTTCAAGAAGACTTTGGAGAATTTCTCTCCAGGTGAGATCTGGGGATCTTGCTCTTGGTTGAGTGAGATTTCGATTTGCTCTCATGTGAAGAGTTAATTGACTCCTGACTTTTATCATATATTCTAAGCTGTAGAACTTCTCTGTTTTCTCATACTATCTGTTTGGATAAACAGATTGACTCTTTATTATATGTAGTCTGTGAAACTAGCATTTGATGGCAAAAAGTTGAAGGCTGAATGTATAAGCTTGGTTAGCCATACCAGGAAGTAATGGCATTGTTACTTTTGAACCTTTAAAAAAAATCTTGCCCTAAAGGATATGAACAGGCAAATTTCAGAGGCAGAAATTAAAGATATTTATAAACATATGAAAAATGCTCTAAGTCACTATTGATTTGAGAAATGCAAATCAAAACAACTTTGAGGCACCACATCTCACCAGTCAGATTGGCTGAGATGACAAAACAGGAAAATGACAAATGCTGGAGAGGATGTGGAAAAATTGGAAAACTAATGCATTGTTGGTGGAGCTGTGAACTGATACAACCGTTCTGGAGAGCAATCTGGAACTATGCCCATAGGGCTATTCCCTTTGACCCAGTAATATCACTTCTGGGGTTTGTGCCCCAAAGAGATCATAGAAGTGGCAAGAAGACCCATATGCATAAAACTTTTATTGCAGTTCTCTTTGTGGTGGCAAAAAACTGGAAATTAAGGGGATGCCCATCCATTGGGGAATGGCTAAACAAGTTGTGGTATATGAATGTAATGGAATACTATTGTGCTATAAGAAATGGGGAGGAGGCAATCTTCATATTCATTTGGAGAGGCTTATGCAAACTGATTCTAAGAGCAGAACCAGGAGAAATTTTTACACAATCACAGACACATCCTATGTGTGACGACCAACTTTGATAAACTGGACTCTTCTCAGCAACGTTCAGTTATAAGACAACTCTACAAGTCTCAGGATGGAAGGACATATCTACATTCAGAGAAAGATCTAGAAAGAACAGAGTTTAAGTGGAAACTGAAGCAATCTACATGCTATCGTTCTTTTCCACATTTGGTTTTCTTTCTTTTTTCCCGCTGTTCACTCCATTGGTTACAACCATTCTATACGACCAGACTAATGTCCAATTTGAAAATATTTGCAGATCCAATACTTGATTGCATGCCACCATGGGGGGGGCAGAGATGGAGGGGAGAAAAGTTGAAACTCAAGAGATTATGGAACTGAATATTGTAAACTAAAAGTAAATAAACAAATCAAATAAAAAAAATAAAAAATCATGCCCTTCCAACAAATATTTAGAGAGGTAGATGGACAAAATTTCCAGCCTGATACCCCTTTTTAGGGAGGAACAGAGAGGGCAACCTCATGTGAACTTCTCCCATTCTTCTCTAGGAAGAATAAAACTCCCTTGGAGAGGGGTGGGCAAAGTTCTAGAGCTATCTATCGATGTCTTCCCTTGAGCTGCATGTAGACAACCCATGCAGACATATACCTCTCATATGGGCAGCATGCCCCTTACACCAGCATGGTGTCACAGCCCATTGGTTCCTGGCTTCTCTCTCTAGTGATGACTAATTCCTGTTATTACAGAGGGTTAGCTGGACTCCCATCATTCATCTTGCAACCTGCAACCTGACCTCCCTAGTCATCCTGACATATGTCTTGCCACTGGATGCTAATGACTTTAGAGGAGAGACTGAGGCTGGTGACTTTGCACAGCTCTGCCTCACTTAAATCCAATTCACTTGCAAATCAAGACATCCCTGTCCTGATGTCATTGATCCTTTTCTAAAAAGAAGAGTCAACAACAGCAACAAATCCAACTTGGTTTAGCTTCACTGACGGCTAATTGGGGGACTGATTGGTACCCTAAAAACACAGGAAATAGGAGCAAAAGTCCTTACTCCAATCTTGGGGTGCAAAACTATGCAGCCATTTCTGGGGAGTGCTAGTGAACAAGGTCATAGGATCTCAGATCTTCAACTAGGTGGGACCTTTGAGGAGATGAAGCCCAATTTCTTTACTTTACACTCAAGGTAAACAAGGCTCACATTAGTTTGTATAACTGGATCATCGGTTTGGAGCAGGACAGGACAGGACAGTCCATACTATCCCATTAGTTAGACTGGAAGAATACAAGGATTTAAGGTCCTTGAAAGAAGAGGTGGTCCCATTCTTTGCATTTGTACTTGGCCCTATAAGCAGGCACAGAACAAATGTTTGTCAATTGATTCATAGATGAGGGAAGTGAGGCAGAGATAAGGAGAACACATCACCCAAGGGATCCTACCGTCCTTTGAATGCAGCATCAGCATTGTCTCCCTGCTGACATGGCATTTCTACTGGCTAGTATGAAATACAGTTGACTCAAGGCAGTTCTTGCAGGCACACATGATAATAACACTTCTACAGACACCTGAGGCAGGTGGTAAAACTATGATTGTCCTCATCTCATGGATAAAGAATCTTGAGTTCAGAGAAGAGTCACTTGCTCAAGGTCATGCAGCAAGTAAATTGTTATTTGGTTGTCTGACTCTTCATGACCCCATTGGAGATTTTCTTGGCAAAAATCCTGGAATAGTTGGCCATGTATTTTTTTCTCTTGTCCTATAGTTTACCATTCCTTTCTCTAAATGATTTTATAGAGAGGAAACCGAGGCAAACAGGGTCAACTGACTTGTCTAGGGTCACACAGCTCAGAAGCATCTGAGACTGGATTGGAACTCAGGGAGATGTCTTCCTGACTCCAGGGTCTGTCTCACTGCACCCTGGAGCTGCCCTTGCAGTAAGTGTCAAGAGGAAGCAATTCAAACGGAGGTTTCTGGATTTCGAATCTGGTCTGTTTCTATGTCATCTTTCCTATAATGCCGGGGTAAAGTCTCCACTCTCCTCATCTAATTAACAATAAGAAAAGTGAAATTAGGTCCTCTTTCCTAGAACATATACATATACATAACATTAGAGATACAGAATGGTGCTGTGAAAGAAAGATCACACTAGAAGGGACCTCAGAGGTCATCTAGCTCAAATCTGTCATTTTACAGATGAGGTAACTGAGACCCAGGGAATTTCAGTGTTTTGCCTCAGCATCAAAAGTGGAGCCAGGGCTCTTTTGACTGAGAGTCAGGCTACCTGGGAATGAAAAGACCAGGTCCTAGTCCAAGCTCGACCACTGGATATATCACGTGACTTTGGGTAAGTCCTTCCCTTTCAGCTTTCTCTCTGGTTAAATGAGGAGGGGTGGCTAGATGATCTCTCAGGTGTGTTGTAACTTAAGATTCTCCAGTGATTCTAAGGTGATAAATGATTCACCCTGGACTGTACAAAAAGGACTGTGGCAACATCACTTGAATCATATAACTTCGTGACCTTGAATGAGTCCCTTTATTCTCTGGGCTTCATCCTCTTCCTCTATAAGATGGAGAACCATGGAACCAGGTGGCCTAAAGGTTACTTCTCACTCTTGCTCAGTCCTCCTATAATACTCAGATGACCTTTAGTCACTTCCAGCTCCAAATCCCATAATTTAGTAGTAGTATTCTGCTAATCACTGGAAAGGAGGAGATGGCCACCCAACGAGTGTGATTTGAAGGGAAGCCAAGGGCCTCCTACCATCATATATCTCCTCTTTCCATGATACCATCTTCCTCTCCTACCTGAATGGAGATTCTCACCATTTGTCTCAGTCTCCTGCCTAAGACAACAAAGTCAGAGTCCCTGTCTCTAAAAGTCATGTCACCTTATCAGGGTGTCAGTCACCAAGGGAGGCTGGGGTTAAAGAAATAATAAAATTTTATTGAGGACCATTTTGCATCAAAACCTTCCTGACCAGTGCCTGACCTTTGTGAAGCACTCTTCCCTCTTCCCTTTTCCTCTCATTCTTTCATTGTGCTACATAAAGCCAGGATGTTGTAGTGGAAAGAACTTTGCTTTAGGAGTAATCTCATTCATAATCTGCTTCCAACTATTCTATGTTATTATGGGGAAGTCACAACTTCTTTAAGTTTCTTCCTGAGTAACACTGAGATTAATAATACCTGCTCCACCTATTTTACAGGGTCATGGTAAAGATTAAATGTGATCAACAAAATTTGTCTGATAGTGATGGGGTGCTCACACCCAGCCCTAGGACTATATCTCTCCCAGTTAACTCTGGCAATAATTCATGAGTGGACCCAAATGAGGCAAATTATCTCTCCCTGTTACTAGAACAAGCTGATCTCTATAGAATTTCCCTTGTATGAACAGGACCATCTTGTACCAGCAGAACTTTTATGTAATGATTCCCACAGTTACTGTAGACAATTCAAAGGTCAAGTTATAGACATCAACTTATGAGGCTATCTTGTTACAGATGTAAAGCCCTTTAGAAACCTCCTCACCGCCAGCTCCAGGCCATGCCAATAGTCAATGACACCTGTACCAAAGGCGCAGAAACCGAACGTCACCGCCTAATTATCAGAGTTGGCATACCGTGCTTTCGCATCATTGCTGTTAGGTTGCAAGTCCAATAAGGAGCTCTGTCCGCCGTGTCAGCATTATAATAAACTTTTTACCACTTGACTGAAAGACTGCTTGAATCCATGAATTATTTCCAGACAATTCTGCCCTGAACTTCAGTATTTTGGGGTCCCTGCACCCCTAAAACTGCATCCGTAGGATCTTGTGAATATAGTTGGAGGTTGGATTAGGTGATCCCTAATATGCCTTTGAGATCGAAAATTGGGATGCCTTGGATCACAAGTTTAAACAGTCTCTCCTGAAACTACTACAGGCGCTTTTGCTATGTCTTTATGGAGGACTAGAAAATCAGGGTGAGTGGTAATTTAGCTGTCATTTGGTCTGTATCAAGACGGTGAGATTTCATAAATAAAGGACCAAGATTAATAAAATTAACTGTCATCATTAAGGGTGGGGGAAAAGAAAAGTTGAAGGGATCTTTTCTGAGAGAACTCAGTTGAATTCTTATGTTGTAGATGAGGTATCCTAAAGGGATTAAAAAAATCAATTTTGCAGTCCCAAGAGCTGAATGATGGGGCTGTGTTCCAGAATAGAAGAGAAGCCAGAAGTTGTAGCTGATGCTTCAAGGTACTCTATGAACAATTACTCTTACTGTGATACATTGTTTTAATATCAGCACTAGTAAGGCTGAGGTTTATTTAAACCATTGAGACTAGAGGGAGGGCATAGCTGAATGTGAGAAAAAGTGATAGAAACTTTATAGGAAAAGAAGTTTCTCCAATTTATTTTTAAATTTGAAATAGAAAGTCAGGGCAAATGGATGAATTAACGAGACAATTTATGTTGTTCTATTTATTTATGAGAAAATATCAGAATATATTTCTTGATTGCCATAGAACTCTGGCAGTAAATTAATAATGTAATGAATGAACTAGAAGATTGAGAGGCGGGCTTTGGGTGTTTGTGTAAACCCGTGTAGTGACCCCCATGACTCCCTTCACCCAAACTGGGCAATCATCTTCTAAGCCTATTACAGTCCTTGGGACCATAAAGGGCTAGATGGGCTTCGTGATTTTGGATGAAGGGGAGGAGGAAGAGGATGATGAGGGTGATGACAGTTCAGGGATGAAATGAGAGGCATCTTCAGGTATTTTAAGGCTATTCTTGGGAAGAGGGTTCAGACTTGGTCTGCTGGGCCTCAGAGAGGAAGCAAAAAACAATAGGTGGAAACTGTAGAGTGGCCACTATCAGCCTGATAACTTCCTAACGATTAGAGTTACCAGAAGTGGAATGGGAATAGGGGAACTCATACATATATGTGCATACATGTATTTTACATATATGTATGTAGACAGAAAAGGATATCAGTTTGCCATCTAGTCCTACTCCTTCCTTTTTCAAATTAGAAAAATGAGTATTAAAGAAAGGAATTGGTTTGGTCAAGGTCACACTGCTAGTTTAGCAGGGATTTGTTCAGGTATGAATTGGGCTGGATGGCTCCTAAGGTCATTTTTGCAGAGCAACAATGTCCACTTCTCCCACCACTGTCTCTGTCTCTCTGTTTTTGTCTCTGTCTTTGTCCATCTCTCTGTCTCTGTCATTCTCTCTCTCTCTCTCTTTCTCTCTCTCTCTCTCTCTCTCTCTCACACACACACACACATACACACACACAGACACGCACATACATGCATATACCATTCTTACCATAGCCAGGATGGTACTATTGGGCCCTAAGTAAAATGGAATCATGATACAGAGATTACCTCACAGAGTTGTGAGATTCAAATGAGATGATGCCCATCAAGTGCTTCACAAACCTTATCTGATATCACTCAACGCCAGACCCATCCAAATAGCATTTCTCTGGGAGACCATGGAAGAATCTTTCAGCCCTTCAGAGGTACTTGTGTCCTTTCTGGTTTGGGCAGGTGGAATATTCATTAAGGCTACAATAGGGACTTCTCTGCCATGAGTGAGAAGGCTGGCAAGACAAAATGAAAACATATTTCAGGAATTGGAGAATCAAAGCATGCAAAATATTTTATTTTCATTTCATTCCCTGCTCCATCCACACTTTATTTTTCTTGGAGGATATTTGGTTGGAGAGATGGAGGGTTGACTTTTGCTTGGGTAGATGTGAACTCCTAGGTACAAAGACTGAAGTGTTTGAAAAAAGTACTGGGGTCAGAGTTAGGTTTATGTTGGAAGCTGGGAATTACTTCACAGGTTATCTCGGGGAGACGCTTTTCTCTCTGAGGCTCAGTTTCCTCATCTGTGAAATGAAAAGAATACTTTTTGTCTCCTTCTCAGCTGTCTCCAGATTCTATTCAAACTCATAGCCCTGAGACGCCATCCAATATGCCTTTATGACAAACCAAGTTTGCTCACATTTGATTTCAAAGTGAAAATTATTTTAATGAAAAAGAACAATCAGGAATTATTTCCATTATATAATCTCCCACAGATTTCCATAACACCAGCTGGGGAGTTAGTATGCATCCCTGGACAACAAAGAATCCTAGAAAGATGCTTCTTACAGGGCTACTTTCAACAACAACAGCAACAACACATTTTTAAAAATTGAGAATTAATCGACAGTTGTACCAATGTTTCAGTAGTCCAAGAGCATTGTTTAAGAAGCCATAAACTTCTCCTAGGAATTTTTGTTGACATCTTTGTTAGGGTTGACATGTTTTTTAGGGTAAATCACCAATATCTCCAAGGTATCCCTCCTGTATCTCCTCCCAGAGAGCCTTACCTTATAACAAAATAAAAGAGAAAACAAGGCAGTTTAGCAAAGCTCATTGACATCTCAAGAATGTCTGAAATTGCATACAGTGTCTCTTACTCTTGGTCTCTTATGTTTGCAAAGAAAGGGGTGGGAAGGGGTGGGGAGTGGATTTCACAAAATCAATTAATTCCTTTAAAAAGAGTCATCCCCAAATAGGAGGAACTATCTTAAAATGGTAATAGGTTTCCATTCACTTAAAGCTGTCAAGCAGAGGTAGTGTGGACGGAATTTTGAGTCAAGTATAATGTAGGCTAGATGAACTCTGAGGACCCTTCTAGCTCTGAAATGCTGCAGTCCTATAACTGGATCAGCTCCGAAGTCCCTTCCACATCTATTCCTTGTATGTCTCTTTTGCGGCTAAGCCGGGACTTTGTGATGTTGCAACATTCACTTTTGATTGTATTTTTTTGTTGTTCTTTGCATTTGCATTGTTGTAGTCATTGTATTTAGTACTTATATAGGTTTGCTTACTTCTATTTGCATCAGTTAATGTACATTTCCTCATGCTTCTCTGCATTCATCCCACTGTTTCTTATAGCGCCCCCCATCCCATCTTATACATTTACCACATTTTGTTCAGCCGTTCCTCACTGATGAGAATCAAAGTATTTTGAATTCTTTGCTACTTCAAAAAGTGATGTTAGAAATGTTTTGGTGTCTGTTGGACTTGCTGAACACTAATTATCCCTTTTCCAGTCTGTTCCATTGACATGCTCTTTTAAAAACCAAAACCAAATGATTTTTATGATTAGAGATTTATAATAGAGTTTGTGATCCAAGATGTGATCACCCCTTTGAACAGTATTTCCCCTGATATTCTAGATCTTTTGTTCCTTTAAATGAATTTTGTTATCATTTTGTCTAGTTCTTTAAAGTGTCCCTTTTCGCATGTTTCATACTTTGTCAAACTGTTTTTCTACATCTACTGATATACTTATGTGGTTCTGGATTCTTTTATTTTTAATAGGATTAATACTTATATTATTTTAGGATATGATATAATTAATAATTATGCATTATAATATATTATACAATTATATATTATATATAATTGTATCTTCATATGCAATCATTTATAATATACACTTAATGTATAATATAATTGATATATTAATAATTTAATAGGATTATTCATATTCTACCCTCCAATATTGAACTATTCTTCTGTTCCTCAATTTGATTTGGGGAAGGGTGGAGGGAAGGAGCAAATTGTTGTCATAATTTTAACAGCATTTTATTTAATATTTTTGTTGATTTTATTTACTATGTCTGAATCAAAGTTTATCCATAATATAAAATAGAACCTGTGGTTCTATTTCTTTCCTAACATTTCTCTGGCTTAGCTATTAATATTATTTTTTTTCCATAAAAGGAGTTTTGGAGGGTGTTGTTTTTGTTTTTTAAGAGAAATTTGAGTAGTATGGGTGTCGTCGTCGTCGTTGTCGTTGTTTGTCCTGGAAGGGGACCATGACATCAGGAAGGTGACTCCATGACTTGCAAGTAAATTGGATTTAAGTGAGAGAGGGCTGTGCAAATTCAGTGGCCTCTTCTCTGGACCTATCTGGGTCCAGTAGCAAGAAATAGATCAGAACAACTAGAGGTGGCCCTGGATGCAGTGGGAAACCTTGGCTTTTTTATGCTAAAGTTTTTCAGAGGCCTCAGTATGATTGAGGCAGTGCCCATTTAGTGAATTAATACCAGGTAAGAAATGAGGCAAAGAATGGCCCATTTTACCTAGTCCAAAATAAATAAATAAATAACTATGTGGGAGGGTAATACTCTGAGGGTCTCTGGCCAAAGCCAAAACAATGGTTAATTTCATTCACTCTGATCCATCAGGGGTCAAGCAATGACTAAGTGGGGCTTGGGCTGGGACCTACTGCTTCCCAATCAATGAGAGCCAGAGCAACTGGGTTTAAGGTGGTCCTTAAGAAAGAAACCTACCCTGTATCAGATTGCAGGCTGTCTCAGGGAGGGGGAAGGTTAATGAGGAGAAGGAAATTTAGAACTGAAAATCTTAGAGAAGTGAACACAGAAAACTAAAACTATATATATATATAAGAATCATACCAGAAACTTTGGTGCTTTGCCACATCCTTTTTATTTGTATGTGTTTTTTCTCAATATTTTGTCTTCAATATGCCTATGACTTGTTTCCATGATTTGTTCTTTGACCCACTCAATGCTCAGGATATAGAGTCAATCCTCAGCACTCTTGTGTTTAACTTTTTTGGCTTCAAGCATTCGAGTGATTTTGTCAGTAACCTCATTTTCACTTTCCAGTTGTCAGCTTATGCCCAGTTGTGGCTATGCAGTAGAGAAAACACCAAGAGGTGCTATGTGCCCAAGTGTATGGAGCAGGTGGTATCTCATGAGACACTTCACCAGTCTCTTTCTCCCTACCATTTGTGCACTTGCAATGTTGGAGATGATTCTGATACCTCTTCAGTCACAGAATCTTCCAATAGCAGCAATCAAAGTTCCAATAACATCTTTCTTGGCTTTTAAAGGGTTGGTGAAGGCAGAGAGGTCTACAGCAGAATAGTATTGTCTGACATCAATGTGGTTTTTTGGTTTACTTTTGAGATGTTAGCACAAAAGGTCACAGAATTTTTGGGAAATTATTGTGAGAAAAATGTTTTGCATACTACTAATTTTACTTTATGTGCTGCATTTTATGGGTTATTTCCTGTCTACTATATTATGAGAAAAATTATATTATCAGAATTAGTTTCTGGTATAAAGAATTGTATGCAGAAAAGTGAATTTTCGGTCACTCCTAGCAGAGGATTACAGTGTTTTGGTGGTCATGTGAATTTCCTATAGGTTCAGTGTATCATCAATCATGCCTTTTACTTTTGTACGAATGTTACCCTCGCAAAAGTTGAGGATTGACCATATATTCTTTAATGTTTCTATGTAGAAAATGCCATGTATTTTTTTACCTTTAAATCCTTCAATAACTTGTTCATTTTTATAGGTAATGATTTTTTTCTGTTAGATTTATTTAGATCCGAGAGAGTAAGATTGATATTTCCTATGACTTTTATGCTACTATAAATGTCTGGTTGCAACTCAGTTAATTTTTCATGTAGATATTTAGATGTTTAGTCATTTGTTCATATCTGTTTTGTGTTGATCTTGAATTATTGTCTTTGGTTCCTATGAGCATAATGTACTATTTTGGTTTATTTATCTTCATTGATATTATGAATTTTTATTTTTAGTTTGTCTAATAGTGTGATTTCCACTTCTTTTTCACCTGCTTGAGTGGTAGATTTTGATTCAATTTCTTGTTTGTTGTTGTGGGGGCCCTTCCTTTGTAGATATTTCTTGGAAATGATAGATTAGAGTTTCCTTTTCTAATGTACTCTGCTAGTCCATTCACATTTAAAGCTGGGAGAGTTACATTTCTGTCTTTTATTTTATTTTATTTTATTTTATTCTATTCTATTTTATTTTTTTTACTACATTTGTTTCTTAAAGTTTTTTTTCAAGATTTTTCAAAATCCCCTCCAATTTTTTTTTGGTCATTTTTTGGAGGAAGGCAGGGCAATTGTGGTTAAGTGACTTATTCAAGGTCACACAACTAATAAGTGTTAAGTGTCTGAGGTAGATTCGAACTCAGGTCCTCCCTACTCCAGGGCTGGTGCTCTATTCACTGCACCACCTAGCTTCCCCTCCCCTACATTTTTAAGTGACCTTTTTCACCTCTGATTAATTTTGCTTAAACTACTCTGATACCTTGATATGCTAAATAGCAGGTAGTCTGAAAAAGATCTGGGGTTTTTATTGGACCACAAGCTCAATACACATTGATACTGTGTGATTTAGCTACTTTGAAAGGAGATTGAAGTTTTGGTCTATATTAGGAGAGGCAAAGAGCCCAGGAGAGGGAGGTGGGAATCCCCTAGCCTTCTGCCCTGTTCTGCCCACATCTAGAGAATTGTGCTCAGTTCTAGGGGTCGATAACTTTTTGGAAAGAGACTGAAACTCTGGAGAGTGGCCAGAGGACAAATAAGGAAGACAAAATGCTTGGAGTCCATGATGAATGAGATTTGTGGAAGATGACCCAATTTCATCTGGAGCAGAGGAGATTTGATTGGGCCACCATGTCTATCTTCAGATAGTAGGAGGATGTTCACACGAAGGAGGGACTGAAGTCATTCTACTTGGCCCCAGAGAACAGAGCGAGGACCAATGGGTGCCTGTTGAGGATACCAGAACTTTTCCTAATGATGAGAAAACTCCCAATCTGGGGAGGACAGTCTGGGAGGAGCTGGCTTCCCCTCACTTGACATCTTTAAGCAGAAGCAAGATAGCCACTTCATCAGGGGTTTCACAGAGAGGATTTCTCTTCAAGTTCTTCCAGTGACACGAGTGCTCTAGGTGCTCTAGGAACCCTTGATTGAGAGGTGTACCTGACCCTCTCTTCTGGGTTCAAATTTGACCCTCACTAATGTAACCTTGGACAAGTGACTTCCCCTCTCTGGGTCTGTGGCCTCCTCTGGCAAGCTCTCTTTCAGCTTTAAGGCTTTGGGCCTATGAGTCTATCAACTCCTGAGTCGTGACTTCACGTCTTTGCCTTTGCACAGAGGCTCCTACTTGTCCAGAATGCATTTCTCCTCACCTCTTCCACAAAGAATCACAGATTTCAATCCAATTCAAATCAATAACACTTATTAATTGCCCAGCATTAGCTAGGGGCTATATTAATCACTGGCAATACAATTAATAAAAAGAAAGACAGTCCCTGCCCTCAAGGAGCTGAGCATCTAACAGAAGGAGATTTGGATGAGAAGAAACACAGGGTGACATTGAGTCTAACTTTCACAAATGAAGAAGCTGAGACCTGAAAAGTGTTATCCAGGATCACAGAGCTAGTAAGGGTCTGACGGAAGATTCAAACTCAAATCTTTCTGACTACAAGCCCAACTCACCACACCACCTTGTCACCTTCCTTCAAAGCACAGACGGAAACTTGGCAAGAAACTCTCTGGCAAAAATATACTTTTGTAGTCCCCAGTGAACTAGAAAATTTAAATAAGCTGAATGTCTCATTAACCAGAACATCTCAAAAGATTGGGGCTAAAGACAAACCTGAACCCTTAGGGAGCTGCAGCCATGCTCTCAGTGGTGTCTATCTTTCTCTAAGGAATGATTGACTTCCTTGGAACAAATGAAACTAAACCAGGGTGGGACATGTGATGGGCAAAGGTGCCTCCCTTCAGTGAGATGGACCTCAGCTGCTTCCATTCCTTTTTGCTTCCTTATTTCTTCATTGTGGTGCAAGAAAATGACCTTTGTTGTCTTGGAATCTGAAACTGCCATCGATGAGTAAGAGAACACTCTGCATTTGTCTGTTTGCTCCCAGAGGTTACTGACCTGGGTGGGAAATTCTGGGTCAATTCCCCACATTCTCTCCCAAAGGAAATTTACAACTTGCCAGGGATGCTCTGAAAACTTTCTCCAAAGAGGGGCTGTTGGGAGCCAGGGAAGGGCTTTAATCAGAACACTGGAACTCCTCCTGCTGAACCACTCCACCTGGGCTCTCAGCAGTTGGGGAAGGTCTGGACGCAGAATACCCACAGTTCTCTGGGAGGGGACTTCATGCCTGCTCTGATGCACAGAAAAAAGCGAATCACAGCCTGGTTTTTGTCTCTGTCAGTTTCAGAGTGAGAACTTGTCACCTTCCACTTGTTTGAAAACTAAATGTAAAATCCTGAAAGGATCTGGATCCTGGATGGACCAGACTGTTTGTCCCTCTCTTTAATTTCTCCACAGGAGCCTGGTCATCTGGGTACCAGGCCTATCTCTATCCTATTTTGTCCAAAATAGCCTTGGAGTATCATCCTGGTAGGGAGATCATTGGGTCAAAGACTGAGCAGCTTCATAAATATCAGTGAATGATTCCATATTGGATTCTATGTGGCTCACATGTGGCTCACTTCACAGCAACATCAGAATTGTGGTACTTATCCTTTCTCTAGCCATAATGGACTTTTTTAAGCTACCTCAGCACAGTTAAGGTATGATATCACAGAATTTCTGATTACCAAGAACTTGAACATTTTTTAGGTGTTATTAAAACTTGTCTTTTTGAAAACTTTCCTTTGATAAGTTTGCATTTTTATCTATTTATTATCAGTTTGTGTATATTTCTTATCAGTTTTAGAGATATTATTAAATATATATAACAAAGATATTATCCCATCTATTTCTTCCCCCTTTGCTCTGTTTGTTACTTTTTGTCATGCAAAACTCATTATTTTTATCAATCAAATCCACTTAAATTCATTTATCATTTCCTCTATTTGTTCAATAGGTAAACATTTCTCTTCTTTAGTATTCAGACAGATCTATTATCTCGCTGATTTGTGAATTTCGTGCATCGATGCTGATTGTAAGCTCTTCTGTGCCTGCTTGTGTCAGATTCTCAGCCTTGCCTTCCCAAAGACTGCAAGGGTAGCAGTGGAGCACTCGGGCTACCCACCCCTCTCCCCTTACTCTCACCAAATAACTGGACCATCTTTTCCTTTCCTGCCTAAACCACGTGCTTTATTCCAGATCTTCAAAGTTCCTTATTTATTCTAGGCTGTAGTCTACTTGTACCTGCTACACCCTTTTCTATTCCCATCTAACTAGCATTAATTTTTAATTCCTTAGAGACTATACTGTTCTATCAAAACTTCATGATGAAAGTGGTCAACAATTGGTATTAAGAGATCGATCGTTATTTCTGAGAGTTTGGGAGTCATTAGAGAAGCTTTACTCTTTTTTGAAGGCAATTCAGCTGAATATTCTTCCCGTATTTAATTCTTTGTGTTGTGCGTGCTTGCGTGCATGCGTGCGTGCATGCGTGTGTGTGTGTGTGTGTGTGTGTGTGTGTGTGTGTGTGTGTGTGTGTGTGTGTGTAAGATGCATGGAGGGATGGACTGGACTTGGATCAGAAAGACCTGAGTTCCAATCCTTCCTCAGACACTTGCTAGCTGTGTGACTCAGGGCAAGTCAATTAAACTCTCTGGGCCTCAGTCTTTTCATCTGTAAAATGAGAGTAGTGGACTTGTTAGTTTCCAAAAATCCCTTCCAGTTCTGAATCTAAAATCCTTTTAACTGTATGTTATAATCTGGGCATCAGACATTTTTCATCCACTTGCTTTTTCCTGTGTAGACTGGTATGACTAGACCTTTTTGAAAAGTTATAGATCTCTTCCAGGAAGTTCCTCAGTATTTCGTAGCTCAATGGGATCTACAAAAGAAACATCTGGGAGACTCATTACCCGCAGCGGAGCTGACCTTTGCACTGGACTTCCTCCAAGACACTGGCAAACTCCTTTGGTGAGCGTGTCTCCCTGCTATGCCTCACCTGATGCTTATGATGGAACAAAACAACGTTTCATTCCGCCTTTAAAGGAAACCTGAGTGACTGTGATGCCTGGATGGGAGAGGTCCTTTAAAGCTGACACTTTTCTCTACAGAATCTAATACGTTTTAATAATCAACAATAAATAAGCAGAGGAGGATAGTGCATTCTCCACAACTTTCAGTAAGTCCTAGGATAATAGAGATCTTTTCTCTGGGCGAATACTGCTTTCCAAACCCTGCATGCATGTTTCTAGATGACACCCTTATCCAGGGTGTCCTCATACCTCTGAGGTTAATCAGTCATTTTTAGTTGTGTCTGACTCTTTGTGACCCCGTTTGGGTGTTTTTTGGAGGGGGGCAAGGATACTGGAGTGGTTTGCCATTTCCTTCTGCAGCTAATGAAAAAACTAAAGCAAACAGGATGAAGTGACTGGCCCAGGGTAATGCAGTGAGTATCTGAGGCAGGATTTGCATTCAGGTCTTCCTGACTCCAGGCCTGACACTCTCCTCACTGTGCCACCTAGTTGTCTTCCTCATAACCTAGCAGAAAAATTCCCTTATCTTTGTAACGAAGTAGGTGTATTGGTGTTGTCTTCTCAGACTTCTTTTTCATTATTAATGCAATCTAAACCTTTTCCCACCCTGCTAGGAGTCCCCTCAGGTGCCTTGTCCAAACATCCCTGAGTGGCACAGTAACTCCAGGGGGCCCAGCCCAGATCTCCTCTCTGTCCGTATGGTCCTTTCCAGATGCTTTTCCCATATCCATTTTCTTTAGGGCTGTTTGTGCTTCCTCTGTAAATATGCACAGAATCTTAACTTGGGTTTGTAGAAAATGTTCTATTTTTTAAAAAGTCTTTGCCAATATTTTCCATTATTCCTCTGTTAGTTTTACTCCCTCCATCTTTATCCTTCAATGTCCTTGGGATAACTTTGGTTAGTTGCATCTCTAGCCAAGGTTTCTTACAACTAGTTTCATCCTCCACTGCTTCTCTCTGTTTTATGAGGCAATGCTGCTCATAATCTTCCATCCTGATTCTCTGTAAGATTTTACGAATGAGTTTATATATTCTACCAGGTGTTGCCTTTGGCTGCCAGCTCTCTCTCATTGGCACGCCAGTCAAGGGTTTGCTGACTAAGGTCCTTTTAAAGGCTTTTGGGGTATCCTTGTCGCAGTAATTAATTTACATCAGTTAAACTTCCATGTGGAATAATTAAAGTGTGCCTATGACTCTTCTACTCATTACACATTTCTCACCATTAATGCCTTCTTCGGATAGGTCATGATTGAGTCGTCCTATCGTTCACCATTCTGTCACATTTTTATTACTCATTTTAGCTTCACCCACATTTTGATCTTTACTCTGACAAGTCAGGGATCCAGTGGCACACAAACAGTGATTAGGAATGGCACTGCCAGTCATGAATTATTTCCTCTTTGTGAAAATATAATCAGCCTCCTTTTTTGGGGGTGACTGATGGTAGCCAGTGCTCGCCATGCCTACCACTTACTGGTCCTTTTCTTGAAGACAGTATTCATGAAATATGGGCATGAGGCTTCTGTGCAGTTTGCAAACCTTTGGGCTGGCTCATCTCCTTTTCCTGATCTGCTCTGCTGATGGATTGCTCCGAATCATCGACTTATTCTCAGTTTTTTCCCTGAGGGTCACAGTGGATGATGATCTAATTAGATGGTCCCAATCAATCTCTTCATAGAGTTTCTCTGCCTCTTTAAGCCGTGCAGAAGGCTCTGGTGCATCAAATGCACTTGTTCTCATGGTGGTTTTCCCCCCTCTAACTACTTATGGTGGAAGCTACAAGACAACTCCAAACTGGAGAAGTTCCTTCATTGCTGAGTTTACTTCATACCTTTCTTCTCGCTCCTCTCTTGTCTTCTCTTTCTAACTGATCCCTTCATCATATCTTTCCTAGGAAAATTGTTTATCACTACACATTTCTAATATTGCAGTACGTATTTTGTTCTCATTTTCCTTGGTCTAACAATGTCATTTTTTTCTTCTATTTTTTCCCAGTAGAATAACTTTTTTTTCCTTTATGCCCCTCCCCCATTCCTTGGAATACTGAATACCTGTGAGTGAACTACTGACATATATACTTTTAAAACCCAGAATCTTTCATCATCTCATTGTGACAGAGAACATTAATCATATCGAAATGACTTGTATATATTATCATCAATGTTGTTAAACATAATTTTAGGAAGAGCTTAAAAACTGAATAGCTCATAAAAAGAAATGAGAGCTGTCAGGCTAAATTAACTTTCTGGGAACTGGTGGTAAATTGTTAGCATTTGGAAATACATAACAGAATTTGGATATTTTCTGCATTGTGCCCAAAATGTTTGCTCCATTTCTGTGATGACCAAGGGTGCTATGTTCCATGATCCAAGGAAATTTGTCCTCTGTCTACTCCTAGAGAGGTTTCTCAATCTCAAAGATCCCCTCTTTGTGCTCCAAAGCTGTAACATATGAATCAACCACGTCTGGAACCTTTGGCTCACCCAGGGTCAGTGTAGTGTGCTATGGTTATTCACAATTAAATAAATATGGCTCCAGCCTCCCAACTAGTACTTTCTCTAACAAACAGACCAGGAAAGAAACATCAAAGAGAAAAGCAATCAATTAGGACAGAATATCAAAGTAAAACATTAAGGCGAAAACATCTCCTAACAAATTTTCTTGCTAGTCAGGAAAAGAATGTTTCCCCTGACCACCAATGCTCCTGAGTGTTGCAGCCTCTAGAACGCTCTTGTGGCTCTGTCCCCTGACCACCAGCCTTGCCTTATCCCTTCCACCTCTATGGACACCATTCCTCTTTGACTTTGGAGCTGTCCTTTGCTGCTTCTCCATTAAGTTCCTGTTCTTCAATTCAATTTAATAAACATTTATTAAGTGCCTACTATGTGCCAGGCCCTGTGCCAAGCTCTGGGGATGCAAATAACAAAATGAGACAATTATTTTTACGTTTACAATCTTATTTGATGGAGTCATTCCTGCCACTTTGGATCCTTCTTCAATAGAAGGGATAGTTCTTATTCTTGTGAGACTGTCCTAGACCAATCATCCTAGGACTAATCAACATCTTCTTTTTGACACTTTTGTTGTCACGTAAAAGAAATACTATGGGTGAGCATCTTTTTCAATCATGGTAATCAATGGTAAATCTCCCCTAGCTCTCTTTTTGGTTTTGTTAGGTCTAGTGATTTTCTTTCAATTCCAACCCTGCCTTCTGGCAGTTAGTGCCTGCTACATGTAAATTATGTTGAAACTTTTATAAACACCGTGGAAGCATTTATGGTCATGAAAGGGAATTTCTTGACACTCTCACCCTTTGTTCTCCCTGTATTTCCCTTCCACTTTATGTCCCTCTGTGCTTTGTGTATGTTCTTACTCACTGTTAGGACCCGGCAGTCCCCAAATCCCCATTTCTGTTCTATCTCTCTAGATCTTTTCCACTTTCTTATTTTATTTTTAGGGGACCCTAATGTGGAGTGCCTGCTTGCTACAAAAGAACCTTAGTTTTCAGATCACCTCTAAGATCCAGAGAGAGAACAGCATTTACTTCAAGGTCAACCAAAGCCGCTTCTCAGTTTAGATTTCAGATTTTGTCATTCTGTTGAGGTTTTGTTGCTTTTTGCTTTTAAACAAATACAAGACTTGAAAAGCCCACTGTGCCTGCAGTCAACTGTATTTGTTTCCTGTTCTTTGTTCTTAGGACACATGTCAGATCTCTTAGCAAATGTGACCTAGCCCTCTTGGCCTCATAGTTGGGCTGGCTTATTAATCAGAGACCTAATTCTTGTTTACAAGTTGACTTGTACCACAAAAGGGGTAGACATGGACTTTTCACAATGATTCAGTCTCTTCTCTTTCAGGACCTGTATTTTCATATTAAGCCTAGATCAAATACCCTAAGAATGCCACCTCCCACCATTGATGAATAGGTTTTAACTATCACACATTTAACAGAATTTTTTCCCCATAACCACTGAATCTCTTAATAAATGCCTCCAGTCTCTCCTCTTTCTCATTTAACATCTACTCAACTATCACGATTATTTTCATACAGTGAAGGTCTGCTCCTGAGATGCTGTTAGTCAGTACATTCCAGTGGCTCCCTCTTGCTCTTGGGATAACATAGAAACGCCTCTATTTTGTGTATATTTCTCTTAACAAGCTGATCTTAACTTGCCAGTCATCTCCCACTTGAGTCCCCTCTATATTCTCTAAGATACAGCCCCAGTCAGCCTCTGGGCTGTTTCTTGAACATCTCTCATCTTGCTGCCTTCACACTGGTTGGACTTGGAATGTGCTTCCTCCTCCCCTCTCCTTCTTGGGATCCCAAGCTCCCTCAAGGAAAGTGTCAAGTGCCCCCCTTACCCAGGAACCTTGCCTGGTCTGCCCAATTGTTGGTGCCCCAGCCCATGCACAGCCAAGAATCCATTTTGATTTGTCTACATTAATGTAGACACACTGATTCACACCAGGGGAATGTGAGCTACTAGAGGGCAGGGAATGTTTCATTTTCATCTTGGCATCCCCAACAGCTGGCACGTTTCCTGGACCATAGAAACTACTTACATTATTGTTAAGTTGGACTGAATTGAAGTCTCCTGGTTGGTTTTCTGACAATGCCAAAATCACTTTGAAGGGTGGCAAGTACACATTCCTGTCAGAGCACCTGACTTGTATGGTGGTTACAGCATGGGAGAGGAGAAGTATGACTGAAAAGGAAGGACCCTTTAGGGTTACCTGATAATTACGTTGAAGCCACAGGGTGGCTCTCACATTTGAAGGTCCTGGTATAGCTTACAAAAGGGGCAAGATTTGCCAAGCATATGATACAACATACTTTTCTCTGACATCCTTAACGGTTCTAGCTAGGTGGTTCAGTAGGTAGAGCTCTGGACTTGGAGTCAGAAAGACCTGAGTTCAAATCTTACCTCAGGCACTTACTAGTTGTGTGACCCTGGGCAACTCACTTGACTTCATTTTGCCTCAGTTTCCTGAACTATAACATGGAGATAATAACGGAACATGAAAGATAATCTTCCTTCCAGGACTGTTGTAAGGATCAAATGAGCTAATATATGCCCCGTGCTACATAAATACTAACTGCTATTATTAATTATTATTACTCCTACCATTTATGTGGCTAGTGTGGTCACTCTGTTAGTCGCACCAGGTCACAGTCTCTCAACAGCTTAGCTGACGCTCTTAAGTAGAGGAAACATTCATCACCTTAACAACTGGCGACTCAAAGAGCAAACTCTTATTAAACCACCTACTATGTTCCAGACAGTGTCGTAAGGGTGGGGAATGCAAAGAATTACAAAGGTAGTCTCTACCCTCAAGGAGCTCAAACTCTAATAGGGGAGAGAAGGTAATTAACTAGAAACATGCCAGAGATAAAGAGGGTGGATGGAAGGAATTCTGAGGGGGAAGAAGGTGAAAGCTGGAGTGGATGGATGGGGAACCAGGATGGACTCCTGCAGAAAGTGTGAAGGAAGCCTAGGGTTCTAGGAAGCAGAGGTGAGAAGAGACAACGTTCTAGTCCTGGAGTCAGCGTGAACAAAGGTGTGGAGGTGTTAGCAAAAAACAGTGAATAAAAAGCCTGCCGTAGCCCAGCTGAACTGATGTGTAGCATTGGAATCAAAGTCCGAGGGTCTGTGTAAAGGGTGGATGGACTGGTCAGGTAGGACGGGGCCAAGCTCTGAAGAGTTATCAAAGGCAAATGGAAGACTCTGTATTTAATCCCAAGGCAATAGGGAGCTATTGAAGCTTATTAAATATAAGAGTGACATGGTTAGTCTGGTCACTTTGGTGACTGAGTGGAAGATGGGCAGGAAACAGGGAGCCACCTCCCCCACCCCCAGCAGCTGTTGGCCACAGTCCAGGTATGAAGTGATGAGCACGAGTCCCTGGGGTTGGCTATTAGAATGGCAGGAAGGGGATTCACTTACCCATTCAACACATATTTGTTATGTACTTTCTATGCACAAGGCTCTCTGTTTGGCCCTGAGAAAGACCCTGTTGAAGCAGGTCCTGACTTGAACAAGCTTATATTCTGGAGGACATTCTTGCTCCTTGAGAGACCCTGACCAAGTCACTTAACCTTTGTAGGTCACTTATCACTTTCCTTATTTCTAACCTGAGCAGCAAGGATTGGATAAGGGTTGGGACTCCTTCAGACTCAAAATCTATGGTCCTACTCAGTGGAAGATGAGAAAAGGCGACTGAGCATCAGACTTCCAGCCCTTTGCCCTGCATTTCCCATCTTCTTCACTGCCCCCCACCCATACCCTTGTTGCTGCTGTGACTCCTCCCTTTCACCCCAAGTCAGATCTCATATGGGATTCCAGGCTCACCCAAAGGTGTAAGTGACTCAACGTGTCACTCTTCTCAGGGCTGATCGCAGGGATGGCTTTTGTTGTTCTTTAGTCATTTTGTAATTATGTCTGACTCTGTGACCCCATTGGGGGTTTCTTTGGCAGAGATTCTGGACTGGTTTGCCATTTCCTTCTGCAGCTCATTTTACAGATGAGGAAGCTGAGGCAACAGGGTTAAGTGACTTGCTCAGGGCCAAACAGATAGTAAGTATCTGAGTCCAGATTTGAACTTAGGAAGATGAGTCTTCCTGAATCTATGCTTGGTGCTCTAACCATTGTGCAACCTACCTTCCCTGAAGAGAGGGCAGCTTAACCCAAATGATGACTTAGGGGAGAAATAGTCTTGGTAGGATGGGAGAGGTCATTGGGAAGGGTCCTCTTTGCTGGGCTTTTCAGGTGTAGGGAAGCCCTTGCTCCCTAGGGACAACTGTCTAGAGAGAGTCAGAGTTGCTACAAAGACAAATGTTCCTTTCCTTCTGCAGCATGGTCTAAGCTTCAACACTTTGTTTCTCTCAGTAATATGACTCTTTTTAATCTAGTGCTTTCTGATCTGGAAAACACTTGATAAGCATTGGCCCATCTGATCCTCCCAGCAGACCTACTCCATCTCCATTGAAGACTGGGACTCAGAGAGGAGGAGGCTGTCATGGACTGGGTTTAGCCAACCTCTCCATGGTGTAGAGGAGGCAGCTGAGGTCCTAGGAGGCTAAATGATGTCCTGCAGGGGTTTCCAATTCATGGGGTCCAAAACAGAGCTTGCTATCTTTTCTTCCAAACTCTTCTTCCAAACTTGCCTATTACGATCAAAGGGACTAGCACCTTCCCAGTCATCCCAGCTGCAACCCCAGTGCCATTCTTGACTGGCATTTACACTATGAATAGAATCCATTGGTAGGTCTTGTCTTTTTACCTTCCTGCCTGCCTTCATATACCTCTTCTGCTCAATAGCCACGACCTTGTTCACAACCATGTATTTACCTTCTACCTTGTCTTTCTGCCTTAAGTCTCTCCTTGTACTCATTTATCCCCAGTTACCTGTCCAAATGATTTTCCTGCCCGTGTCACAAATCTGCTTCCTCTCCCTGTCACCCAATAAATTCCAGCGGCTCCCTATTGTTCCCCCCCCCCCCACCTCTTTGCTCCATCTTTTTGACTGAACTGCAACTCACTGTACTGAGAGTTTGAGCCATAGGCAGGACTGCAGGTAGGGTGGTGTAGCAGTAAGCAATTTCAGCATAAAACACCTAGAAGTCAGGGTACCCTATCGAAAACCCTAGAAAACCCTAGACTTGAAACTGGGACTGTGGTCTGTGGAGACCAAGCTGAAGTATAAACCTAATCCCCTTCCCCTCCTCAAGGACTAAGGTGATGGAGATGGGAAGTAAGAGTATGCCTCTCTTGAGCTGGGGTGCATATTTGTAATTCCTTTTTGAAGTCTGTCTTCCTCTTTGTAAAAGTTCCACTGAGTTACCATAGCAAACCCTCAGGGAGAACTGAAGCCAGGTTCTCAGACTTCCAAACCTGGGCTCTTACCATCATTCCCAAGACTACAAATAGGTACCATTCTGAGGTGGGATCTGAAGCTCAGTTTTCTGACCCCAAGTCCAGGGCTCTCTCCCAAAGCCATGCTGGGTGCCTTGCAGAGAGCATTCCTGGCTCTCCAGCCCAAGTACTGGTCTCCCACTATATGGAGGCAGGAGAGGCAAGGGAACTCACGTGTGAAGGAGACATGCTTCTATTCCTTCTTTTCCAAAGTCATCTGTAAATATAGTAACAGTGCTGGGACAGAGTTAGAAATATAAACATTCAGTATCATGGAATGACAGGACACATCGGAAATGTGGACAGTTCTTGGGACTGTTGCTCGAGATCCAGACTGGAGATAAAATAAACTGGGAACCTAAAGTAAGCCATAGTGACGAGTGATGATGCTATCGAGTCTGAGGGAGGGCAGAACTGACAAATGCCTCTGGATAACAGGGACAGGCCACCCCGGGGTGGTGGGGGAGTTTGTTGGCCGAGGTAAGGCTGAGCAGGATGTGCCCTCAGGAAAACAAGAGATCAAATGTTGCTCCTGGGAGGTTCTCTGAGGAGGTGGCCGATTATTGAGATATTGATTGGAAACAGGAACATCTTTTGTCGATTACTCTACCATTCTGATATAGTTACATTATTCAGAATTAGAAAATTTCACTGAGTAATTAGTTTCTAGTGATATCAAAGGCAATTATTTCTGAATTAGTTCCTAATTGGCCTAGGGTTTGTTCTAATCAACTTATTCCAAAACAAAACAAAACAAAACAGCAAAACAAAACAGCATTTTTAATGTGTCTGCGAAGTGCCAAGTTCTGGGATCAGGGCTGTGGATACAAAAAACAAACAAGCAAACAAAAAGAGCTAGCCTCTGCCCTCAAGGAGCTTGAATTCACTGGGGGTGGGGATGGGGGTAAGGATTATCAGGAGGGTGGGACTCCACATGCAGGCAAGTAAGCTATATGAAGTATAGACAAAGTGATACATAATAATTCCACTGGGACAAGGCAAATTTATCACCTGATTCCAGATCCTGACCATTAGCTATAGGCCCCCAGGACATTTTCCTTGAGTTCAGTGCCTGACTCAGTCTTTTTCTGTTCCCCATCTCCTGCCTTCATACTTTGAGACTTCAATTACAAATTGATACTTTCTCAGCTATCCTAACTTTCATTTCTCAGTCTAATCATTTCCCAGGACCTACTTCTCCACCCAGGGGGATGCTGGTAATTGTTTAACAACCAACTCTCCAAAAAAGAAATGTAAGTCATGATACACTTTTAAATTTAATCTTTATGTTAATTTTTCTCCATAATTAACAATTAAGAAAACAGTAAATTCAGTCCTGACTTTGAGCATTTGTTGGTTTCCAAGGTGTAAATGCTCCCAAGGAAAATTTAACAATCTGCTCTTACAGCCAGTCCAATCTCTAGCATACTCTTGGCTCTGTCCTGCCTCAGCTGGGCACAGAGAGGTCCTTTCCTTTTCTTGCCATCACCCACAAGTCTTCTGTTTCCATGTTCTTTAACTCTGGAATTCTTTAATCTGATTAGAATCTTTTTTTTTTTGGAAGGCAATTGGGGTTAAGTGACCTGCCCAAAGTCACATGGCTAGTAAGTGTGTCAAGTGTCTGAGGTCGGATTTGAACTCAGGTCCTCCTGACCCCAGGGCTAGTGTTCTACTCATTGCACCATCTAGCAGCCCCTTGATCATAATCTTTTTATGAGTTCCTCTTGCCTTCTGCTTTATGATCCCAAATCTGTCTTTTGGTCTCACAGTAGCCTCCATTCCTTGTGCTCCTGAGTGTCTAGGTCATCAGCTCTGTAGCCATGGCACTTTTCTCCCTTCCCTTCTTTCACTCCACAGTGAGTCAGTTCAGCTCTGGTGTTCTCTCTCTTCCAATTCCTATGATCACTCATCACACTTTGCCAACCTCAACCTTGCTTTAGTCCTACCACCTGTAGCCTTTGCTGCTATTCATGTGATGTTTTGCAGAGCTGGAGAAAATTGTGAAAAGTGTGGCAACTCTATTCACTGTAGAGTTACTTTATGTAATCTCGACTAAGCCCTCACTGAAGCAAGGCAATCCTTTCACACTTCCCTGATTGATGACTAGTTCACTCACAAAAATGATTATCCCACATGCTTTAGTTGTCACTTAAACCCCACCCCACCTCCTCCTTCTTTCAGCTATGAACCTCACATCAAACTTTACTGAAAACACTGAGGTCATTCACTGAGAGTCCCCTCTTCTTCCCTTATCCATGACACATCTCTCAGCATCTTCCCCAATTGTCTCCTTCACTGATGAAGAAATGGTCTTTCTTCTTACCAAGGCAATGTCCATAATCACTGCCTTCACATCTCTCTCTCTAGGCTAAACTCTTTGCAGTCTGGCCTCCAACCTCATCTCTCAACTAAAATTACTCTTTGCAAAATGACTAATGGGGACTTAAGGGACTTCTTCCCTTAATATTCATTCACTTATCTTTAACATTCATTTTTAAAAAAATTGAGTTCCAAATTCTCTCCCTCCCTCCAGTTCCTTCCCCACTCGTTGAGAAGGCAGGCAATATGAGACCCATTGCATATGTGAAGTCATGCCAAACATTTCCTTATTAGCCCTGTTGGAAAAAACAAACAAACAAATAAGAAAAATAAGCAACATGATAAAATATGCTTTTACCTGTTCTCCAAGTTAATCAATTCTCTCTTTGGAAGTGTATTATGGCACTTTTCATCATGAGTCTTTTAGAACTGTCTTTGATCGCTGTATTGATCAGAGTAGTTAAGTCTTTCATGATTGATCATCACTACAGTATTGCTCTTACTGTGTATAACATTCTCCTGGTTCTACTCACTTCACTTTGCATGAGTTCATAGAAGTCATTCACAGCTGATCATTGTTACAATGTTGCTGTTACTGGATACAATGTTCTCCTGGTTCTACTCACTTCACTCTGCATCAGTTCATATAGATCCTCCCAGGTTTTTCCAAAACCATCTCTCTCCTTGTTTCTTATAGCATAATAATATTCCATCACAATCATAACCACAACTTATTCAGTCATTCCCCAATTAATGATCATCTCCTCAATTTCCAATTCTTTACCACCAAAAAAAAACTGCTATAAATATTTTTGTACATTTAGGTCCTTTCCCCTTTTCTTTGATGCTCTTGGGATACAGATCTAGTAGAAATATTGTTGGGTCAAAAGGGCATGCAAAGTTTTATACTCCTTTGGGTATAGTTCTAAATTGTTCTAGAACATGGAAGGAAACAAAGACTTATTAAACCCTTCATATGTGCCTGTCTCTGGGGTAAGTGCTTCATGAATCTCATTTCGTTAAACCCTTACAACAATCTTGTGAGACAGCTGCTCTTCTTATCCCCATTTTACAGCTGAGGCAAAGAGAGGTTAAGTGACATGTCCAAAGTCACATAACAAGAGAGTGTTTGAAGCTGGATTTGAACTCAGGTCTTTCTGATTCTAGGTTCAGAAATTTATCCATTGTGCCATGAGCTGCCTCTACCAGTGTATTAAAGTACAATGAGGATTTGGTTTGGGGAAGAACACCTTTAGATGTGTGGATCCCAAGCTTTTAGCTAGGGTAGGGTGACTGGAAAGGTACCATAGGGTGGTACCTTGAGCTCCACACTCAGTTACCAGGAGATAGGAATTAAAATAAGAAGCTGGCAGCTTTCACTGTGTCAGGGGGAGGCAGAACGGAATTACTGGTTCCCAGGGTCTCTGCCCATAGGGTGATTCTCTCATCAGTTCTGTTTATTCCCCACTTTTCCCAACTCTTTCCAACTGTATTTGTCTTTGCAAGTTGATTTGAGTGCATAGATGAGGTCAGGCACTAAACTTCCTCATTCCTCTGGAGGAAGGTACAAAGGGAGGAATATGTGTATGTGTATATGGAAATATATACACACATCTGTGTGTAGTGAAGACAAATACCCTCACATTTATTTTGTGTTTACTTATATATAAACAGGCTGTTTCTCGCAATCAATCAACAAGCATTTATTAAGCATCTACTATTTTCCTGGTGCTGGGGATACAAACATAATATATGAAACCATCCCAGTTCTCAAAGAGTTCATATTCTGATTGGGAAAAAGAAATCCTTTGAAGGCAGCTACTGTTTCTATCTTGTCTTTGTATCTCCAGTGTTTAGTAAGATGCTTGGAACATTTATTTATTTATTACCGGACTTATGATTTCATTAATGTAGGGAATGACTATTGAAGAAACTTGCTCTACCAAGACTGTCTGTTCAACGGACAGTCTCAGGGAGGTGCCTAAGACACTGAGTGCCAGTGTGTATCAGCAGCTGGATTGAAGTCATGGTCTTTATTACTCTGAGTTTTGTTGGCTCCCTATCCACTACCTTACCCAGCCTTTTTGCTCAGCACATAGTAGGCACTGTCAAAGCACACACATTGAAATTTTTAACAACTTTTTAAAATTGATAGCTTTTATTTTTACATATCCTAGATTTTCCCAGTGTCTCTTCTCCCACTTTCTAGAGAGATATCCCTTCTAACAGTGACTTTTAAAATGAGAAAAAGAGGAAGGGATTAAATTCAACAGAAACAATCAATATATTGAAAAATCTGACATTATATGCAATATTCCCTTCCCATGGATTCTTAGTCCTCCCCTCCTCATCACTATCAAGGAGTGGGGGGAGGGGTCTTCTCTCATCTCTTCTCTGGGCCCATGTTTTTTTTTTTGTAATTTTGCCGTATTAATTTTCAATTATTTTGTAGTTGTTCTACTCATTTCCATTGTTGTAATCATTGTGCATGTTTTCTTGGTCCTCCTTAAGTCTGCATCAGTTCATGTAAGGTCTTCAATGCCTTTCCATATTATCATATCCATTTCTTCTTATTGAACAATAATGCTCCACTTCATTCCCGTGCCAGTTTCTTTAGTCATTCCCCACTTGTCTGGTATCTATTGTTTCCAATTCTTTGCTACCCCCCCAAATCCTGCCATAAATATTTTGTTGCACATGGAGCCTTTCTTTTTGTCAATGACTTCTGTTGGGTATACGCCTAGGGAAAAGGTTATGAATATTTTAGCCACATCATTTGCTGGCTAATTTCCAAATCTTTCCCCCGAATGGTAGCCCTAATTCACAGCAACATCGACAATACAGTAGTGTGCCTCAACACTATGTCGAACAATCTTTTAACAACATAACAACTCGAACAATGACTGTTCCTGTCTTATGTCAGCTTTGCTAATATGCTGGGTGTGAGGCAAAATCGTGAAGTTGTTTCAATTTGCATAACTTTTGTTATTAGTGATTTGGAGCAGCCTTTGATTTGGTGGCCGATAATTTCTAATTCCTTTGAAAACTGTTTGTTGGTGTCTTTTGACCTTTCATTTGTTGGGGAATGACATTTAAGCTTGCACATTTTTAATAATAAGAAATAGAAATTGGCCGAGTGGTCAAGAGGAGCTACGTTCCTCTGGGCCTGTCAGAGATGGAGAGGAAAAATGTGCTCCTTCTCTAGCTGGCTTGCTGCAGCTTAACGAGGTGCAGAAATGGAGGCATGCGACTCCATCTGTCTGGTTGGACATATGTGACACTCCCACTTCAATGGCTCCTTCATTTTCTGTGCGTCATGGGGTTCATTTTGCAGATTTCTCCTCCACCCTGCATACCGAAAGATTCCAGAAGAACCCACACAAGTGGTTCTAGCCTGGCTTCTGCCCTTTGTTATTCAAATCAGGGAAGGGACCACAATGGCCAGAAATGGTTTTAATTAGAAAGTGAAATAACATCAACATTTGAAGCTCCCAGCTTTGAAGGTCCGAAACTCATTTGGGGGCTAATCCTGCCAACATTCTCTAGGTAGAATATGACTGAGCTAAGAAACTAGAGCAGAGAGACATGGAAAAGAGTGATTGTTGGGACAGTCAGAGCCACATTGTACTATTTCTCAGAAGCATACCATGGACTGACTAGATGTCAAATGGAATATGCTTTCCTGACTCCTTTGCCACCCTTTTTTGGAGAATCAATTCCATACCTTTTTCTGGAGACAAATTCCACACTCTTGGAGGGCTGGGACTGTCGCATTTTTGTCCCTGGGTCTGCTGGGCCACCTACACTAGGACCTGGCACATAGCAGGAAGCTTAGTCATTGAGGGTGGAATTGCATTGTCTAGTGGAAGCTCCTTGAGGGCAGGGATGGCTTCCCTTCTCACCTGTGCTGCCCGGGCAGTGTTGGGCACATAGGAGGAATTCAGTGTTTGTTGACTGAGTGTTTCCTCAGTCTATGTTTCAGACTGTTGAGAAGTCAGCCTTCCCTATTCTGAAGGGTTTAGGAAATGCCTGAACCAAAGACAAGAGTTCTCAAACTGGAAGTGACAGGAGGAAGCAGGAGTGATAAGCACAAACTGGCATGGGGCAGATTTCAGCTGGATGTAAAGAAACACTCCTCAACTTTTCAAGCTGTCCCTGGGCAGGCTGGGTTCTCTCAACAGGCTGCACAAGCCCTTCCTCCTCCCTGGAAGGTGTCAAGCAGAGGTTGGGGGATCACCTAGACCAAAGGTATTTCAGAAGAGACTCTAGTGCAGGTATGAATGTCATCAAATTGTGTGGTGTGTGTGTGTGCATGTGTGTGTGCAGTGTGTGTGTGCATGTGTGTGTGTGCATGAGTGTGTGATGTGTGTGTGTGTGCATGTGTGTGTGCATGAGTATGTGTTTCCTCTTTTGAATTCTACATGTCCTAATTTGTTGAATTAAGTTGAATATGGACACAATATGTTACAGGGGAAAGAATACTGGATTTGAAGACAAAGGGCCACTGTTGCTCAGTCATTTTTAAGTCACATCTGACTCTATGACACCATTTGGTATTTTCTTGGCAAAGATACTGGAGCAGTTTCCCATTTCCTTCTCCAGTTCACTTTACAGGAGGAAACTGAAACAAACAGGATTAAGTGACTTTCCCAAGGTCACACAGCTAGTGTGTGTCTGACCCTGGATTTGAACTCAGGTGCTTCTGCCTCCAGGGCTGGCACTCTTTCCAGTGCACCACCCAGATGCCCTCTCAAAGGACCATAAGCATATAGACTGAGACCTGGAGGAGGCCATAGAAGCCAACCTCCTTATTTTATAGATGAGGAATTAGAGTCTCAGAGAGGTTAAATGATTTTCTCAAGGCCAATAAAGGGCTGACAGGGGCAGAATTTGAAGCCAGGCAAGTCACTTAACCTCTAGACTTTTCTCTGTCTCCCTCTGTCTCTATTCCATTTTCTTTCTTTCTTTCTTTCTTTCTTTCTTTCTTTCTTTCTTTCTTTCTTTCTTTCTTTCTTTCTTTCTTTCTTTCTTTTTCTTTCTTTCTTTTTCTTTCTCTCTCTTTCTTTCTTTCTTTCTTTCTTTCTTTCTTTCTTTCTTTCTTTCTTTCTTTCTTTCTTTCTTTCTTTCTTTCTTTCCTCTCTGTTTCTTCCTTTCTGTTTGTCTCTTTGTCTCTCTCTGTCTGTCTTTATCTCTGTCTTTCTATCTCTCTGTGTTTGATAATCATCTTTTTCCAGTCACACTTTCTCCTGCTGGATAGGACTTACTCTCTAGTCATCCCCCTTAGTTCATCTCCTTCAGAGAGATTTCTTTGATGAGCTGACTGAAGCGGGGTGGGGGGGAGGCGGTGAGAACTTTTTTTGCTAGGAATTGATTGGAAGAAAATCCTTACTACTGGAGACTGATTAGTGGACAGAAGAAACCTTTGCTCCTTGACAGCCCTGGTTGGAGAAAAGAGGGTTTTTTCTCCCTTGTCTTTTGCGGCTGCCCAGGGCTGGAGAAGGTGACACCCTTCAGGTCCTAGAGACATCTCCAGGAGCTCTGCAGATCCCAGCATTATGCTATTGATAACGAGCATAAAGCTGCCTTCAAACCCAGGAGGAGAGCCAGGACAGACGAGGCTTCACACGCCCACTGCATTTTGGCACAAGAATATTCCATGAGGAGGTTAAGGCGACTGAGCTCTGGAGTCTAAAATCAAGAGTTACTACAGGCACATGGATTTCTATGAAGCTGGTGGCAGAATGGATAGAGTACTGGGCCTGGAGTCAGGGAGACCGGAGTTCAAATCTTGCCTCAGATATGGCTTAGCTGTGTGACCTTGGTCGAGTCATTTCATCCCAGCTTCCTCATCAGTGGAATGAGGATAATAATAGCATCTACATGATAAAACTGGTATCAAGATCAAATGAGATGACATATAGTGTTTTGTAAACTCTAACGCTATAGATAAACCCTAGCTGCTATTTTTAAGAGTGCTGCAATCACGCGGGTGCTTTTGGAGTATCAGTCTGATAGTTGTGTGGAGGAGTATTAGTGAAAGGGTCGGGGGCAAAGCTTCCTTAGACACCCAGGTCGGACTGTCTGGGCCCCCAGGAGAAGGTTACCAGAGAGCCCCGTCTGCCTTCTCACTGCCCCCCAGAAATACGCTGAAAAATCCCCAGGCCCTGCCCATAGGAGCCCTTCATGCCCTTTGCATTTGCAAGGTCAAGCGCGCGGCCAAAGCCATATGCTTCTCATTATTAATTATCCTGAGACAGAGGAAGGCTTAGAAGTTGTTAGGGATTCAACAGTGGGCAAAGGAAAGGGAAGGGAGTGAGGAGGACGTCCACTGTGCTACTTACTGCTGCAGAGAATAGTGGGAAATAATGAAAGCAAATGGGGGGAACCATAAAATTTTAATAGAAAAAATGTGACCCTCCCACCATTTTTTTCCCCCTTCCCAAGTGCCTTCCATAAACGGCGGAAGGCCTACAAATAATCCCTCCACTTATCCTTCAGGAATGTGGAAGTGAAGGGGGATCGCTGGGGCTCCTTGAGATGAATTCAGAGCTGAGACCTGTGGCAGGCCCCTCACTTTAAAGTAATCACCCCAAGAGCTCCTACATGGTCTCCTATTTATCACTGCTATGTATCTATGGATGGAAATAGAAGGGGAGCAAGGCATTTCAAACAATATATCCGTGGGGATTGCTATGTCCTTGCCAAGCCTTTCTCAGCTCAGGAGTCTGTGGGCATCACCTCTCTTCCATCTCAAGGTGACCAGTGAAGGTTTGGCCTGGGCTGAGATTCAGGGAAATGAAGGCTGTTGGCTGTCCCATGAGAAATGGTTTGGTGGCTTCAGTGCAGCTTTTGATTGGAGCAATGTTTACTTTGCACTAATTGGTCTCCTTGGCAGTCTGGCAGAGAGGTCTGGGACTGCTGGTTACAGTTACGAAGAGGAATGGTGGGCTGGGAGAAGGGCAGTGCTGATACACAGGCCTTGCTAAAGCCATGGACTTGGTGTGAGATGCTAGCTTTGGCAAAGCTGCTACCTTGTGAATTGGTGGAACTTATTCTGAATGTCTCCCCTTTCCATCACTCCCTTCCCTTCCAGGGTGTTGCTTTCTCTCTTCTGTTAGGCCACCTTCAGGCATGTGGGGCGCCTTCATAGAGCGATAACTATTCACGATAAGACTTATCAGTCATGTACACTTGAGTGTGTTAAGACTCCCCAAAGACACGGTGTGTTAAGCTAGTAAAAGTGGAAGGTTTTAATAGATCAGGAGCCAGAGGGCACCCTAAATGTCATGGAATCCAATTCTCCCAGCCTCAGAGAAGTCACATGGGTAGTAAGCACCAAAGGTAGCATTGGAACCCCTACATCTGACTCCATGCTGTGTGCTCACTGCACCACACAGCCTCCAGCACCATCAAGATAATTTAGTCCAGGCCCCTCATTTTAAGCTCTAACTAGGAATTATTTTGTCTTTAGCAAAATCTTGAGCAGTCATGAGGCTTGGGGTGCCCTAGAAAACAGATTGACTAAAGGAAGGTTCACATTAAGAGATGGGGCACCTCAGACCAGGCCCCTGGGGGATTTGGGAGACCAGAAAAGTGTGAGTGGGAATGGAGAGTTGTGATGTAATAATAGGGCATAGGCCTTGGTCCAGGCCATGGATCAAGAGATTTGAGGCATAGGCAGAGTGCTTTGGATTGTCATGGGGAAAAAAAATGCTCTTTCTCCTTCAAAGAAGGATGGTTCCTTCAGATGCCTATACCCTAGGACAAAAACCCTGTCACCCTTCCCTTGTTACAGCACCAACACTCCTGATGCAGAAGCTGAAGGAGGAGGAGGTAGGACTAGCCCAGGGTCATGGAGGGTCCTTGCTATGGGCTGGTAAACTGGGACTTTTGTCCCTTTAGAGTTTCAAGTGCGAATGATCCCAGGAGTTGTGGGAGAGGGCAGGGCATCCCAGAAATCTCTAAAATCTGTCGGGAGCCATCCACTCCAGCCATCTGGAAGGTCACTTCTGAATTTCAGGGTCCAAATGGGAATTTTAGCAAGGGAAACATTGCCCCCTGCCAAGGCACTGAATGTGAAGGGTCTCATTGACTTCTAGTCAGCTCTCTTTGCAGGTAGAAGAAGTCAGCATGAGTGATCCCCCATAACACCAAAGAAGATTGATTCTATGATGGTGAAGCCCCTTGGGATTCTCTTTTCCTGAATTCAGCTTCATGCATTCCAGGCAAACATATGGGAACTTGAGGTAAGCCTGTTTCTGGTCATGTGTCATGGATGCCTTCCCCTTGCTGGCACAGACACTTTTTGACTGCTTCCTGTCAATAGTGATGACTCAGGGGTCCCTACTTCAAGGTGATGAAAAGTCTTTAATTGGTTGTGGAGGGAGAGCTCCATTTATATTCTAAAAATGTGAGCCAAATCCTCCTTTCCCCCCACCAGCGGAATTCTCCTCCCCTCCCCAAGCATCTCTCTTCCTTGGTAGCTTTCAGGTAAGGAAGACTCTTGTGAGCTTTGGGGGTGGGGAGGGGAGCCAGCTCCTTCCCTACCCTTCACTCCCCCTCTCCCCAAGCCAACATGGATCTGTGCCCTGTCAACCTGCTACTGTTGGTCCTGGCACCACTATTACCACCCCCATAAATATCTACAGAATGCCTTTGTAGAGAGCAATGAAACTGGAGGCAGGAAGCCTTGGGAGTTCACATCCAATGTCAGACAACACTTACTAGCTGTGTGATCCTGGACAAGTCACTTAACTCTTGTCTGTCTCAGTTTCCTCACCTACAAAATGACAATCATAATAGTACCTACCTCTCACTATTGTGGTGAAGATCAAATGGCACTTGGCATAATGCCTGGCACATAGAAGCTTTATAAATATTCCTTCTTTTCTTTCTTCCTTCCTTCCTTCCTTCCTTCCTTCCTTCCTTCCTTCCTTCTTTCCTTCCTATGCTGTCAACAGCAGTACTGTGATCACTATTACTAATAACAACAGGAAGAAGAAGGGAGAAGGAGGAGCAATTGGAGGAGGAAGGAACAAAGAGAAAGACTAGACAGGAGTAGAAGAATGGTGGAGGAGAATGAGGAAGGCAGAGGGGAGTAGCTGATCTCCATAGTGCTTTAAGATTTCCAAAGAGCCCTGCAAGTTGGATTCTATGAATCTATCCATTTTACAGATGAAGAAACAGACTCCGAGAGGTCCAGTAATTTCTTGCCCATGGTCACATGTCTCTATCTCCCCATCCAAGCTCTTAATTTTCTTTCTTTCCATTTTGCAAATTGTTTTTGTAGTGGAGAACAGTCCTGCATAAAATGCTGGGTTAGATTTCTTGTCTTCTCCCTCAATTCAGTTTTCTGTAAAATACAAACTATTTAGCATTTGATGCCATTCATAGTGTAGCTGCTGCAGCCACCACCACCACCCTCTATGAGCTGCTATCCTGGAGCAAAGCTGTGGCTGCCCCTCCCTACTTCTGGCTGTGCTAATAACCTTCCTTAATTAAGCCTTTGGGCCTGGCCAGAGGAGCCCATCTTCAGGATCTGATTCTAGGATTCAGGGTCTGAGGGCATTATAGAGTCTCCAGTCTGCGCCTATGGCAACCTAAGAGAAATGATTTAAACCACAGAAAACATTTCCTTTTCTCTCCTCTCTCTCCCTAAACAGAATAGAAGCAAGTGGTTCACACACGTGCCTGTGACACACATGGGATGTCCTGCAGAAGACAGCTGATGCCTCAGATGACGAGACACTGGCCCCGGACCAAGGAGATGGGCATCTTGTCCTGACTCCGGTGAGGGCTTCATTCTCTGGGCCTCTGTTTCCCTCAGGGTAAAATGAGGGGCTCAGAGTCCTTGTGCGTGTCTCTTGGCCCCAGCCCTGGGTATGAGCCCCTCTTGCCCATGTAGAGGCTTGGCCCATGGTCATTGAATTGATGCTGTGCTTCAGGACTGGCCCAGGTATTTATTCTCGTCATTACTCAGTATTGGAATGATCATTTCTATCCTCCCTGCTTCCGAAAAAGCGTCTGAGGTGTCCTAAAATGGTAAAACACTTCTAAAACAGAAAAATTGAAAATGGACACTGAAATATTTCCTTGAAAGGGTCGCAGAATGAGTCTTTGTTGATGACATAACTATATTGTTGGTGATGGTTTTCTTCTCTCCCAAAGCAGGGCAGATGACTGGATAGTTTGGTGATGTGGTCAGTTTTTGGAATCCTCCTTTTTTGACTTGGAAGGCAGTGTAGCCTAGTAGATAGAGTTGGCTTTGCAGGCATTTCTGAGATGCCAAAGCAACCCACTGACACAGTTTTCAAAATGTTAAATTAGTGCTTTGCCACCACAGAATCACAGAATATTTATACATGACTCATTGGTCACCGTGTTCTATTGCCTCCAATTTTGAAATGAAGAAACTGTGACTCAGAGGGGTGAAGCACTGTACTCGGGGATATTAACCCAACCATCCTTGCCTTCAACAAACTTACACTCTAATGGGGAAGCGATCTACACAGGAGAATGGTGGCCAGCGATGGGTGCTTTGGTATGGAAAGTCACAGAAATGGTGAATGTACTTGCAGGCAGGTCGATTGCCCTTCTGGGAAGGGTGTTATTGTGATGACCTTTGAGAAACTGTTTTTTCTTAAATAACTATTTCACTGAATTTTTTTTAACCAGGGTCTGGTACATGGAAACCCCCAACCACACCAGCCCTTGTAGCTGTTGGATACAAACTGCCCATGTGGAAGATGTTCCAAGGAGAACCATGATGGCGCTTAAGGGCAGTGCCCTGGAGAACCATTGAGGAGCATGGGGAGAGAGGTTCAGTAACCACATGGTGAAGAGGAGGCCCTGGAGTGAGTGAAGAGACATTCAAAAGGCCTGTCAGCTTCAGTGACTGCTGTAGGCCAAGACTTTCAGGGTCCTTGGCCACATTAGCTCCCCAGTTCTACAAAGGTCATTAGGCAGATATGCAAGGAAAGTATAATCTTGTTGGGTGATTGCTCTCATTGGTTTCATGAATATCTAAAGAAAGTACTGAGTTAATTTGCAAGTCTTGATTGTAACACCCTGTTTGTGCCTCTGGACATGGTCCCAGGATAAAGAGCTTAATGAATGATTGGCTTTGGGTTGGGGTAGAGAAAGATCGAGACCAAGGGTGGTTCCTTGCATTCTGCTAGGGTATATAAACCTTGTATCTTCCATGTATCTTTGGCTCTGTATGAAATAGGTCTGCAACAAACAGACTATGGAATACAACCCCGTCTCTCTCCTTCTTTCATTTATTCAGCTAGAAGCTCTCTTTTTCTCTGTCCCTTTATTTCACTCAGCTGGTAGCTAGGCCCAGACTTGCTAGCTGCAGCAAGTGGCGCCCAATGTGGG
>CM053593.1:387504868-387520728 GCA_028646575.1 Pseudocheirus occidentalis | reverse complement strand
GCTACCGGTCCCCCTGGGGTGAGGGGAAGGCTCCATGAGAGTGATTGCCAGATCGCCCAGTTTTTCACTCAGCTGGTAGCTAGGCCCAGACTTGCTAGCCACGGCAAGTGACTGCCTTCCTGCCTCACTTCTCTCTGCTTACTCTAAAGACTCCATTTACCATCAAGACAATGAGGTAAGAGAGAAAGGTGGAAGGACAGCCCTCTTCTGAAGACATGTAGCCCTGTGATGGAGCCTCTGTCTGGGACTTCATTAGTTCTTTTCCATTTTAGGTAAAGGACATTGACAACACTGACCCCATGAGCTTCAAATCCTTTCGAAGGTTCTGGCATCCCAGCATTCCCAGCTTCTATAGTGAGCATGGATTTCAATGACCTTTGGATCATGGGAGTGACCTTGTGGGTTTAATCTTGGGAACCCCAGGCCAACAGCCACTGAGACTAGGACCAATTTAACTATTAAGCTACATCTGGACCTGAACTTAGTGGACCAGTGGTGAGTAGGAGCTGAATCAGAGACTGAGGCGCTGTAAGGTGAGGTGGTGTATATCCCAGGGATGCTGGGGAAATTCCCTTCTTGCTATACCTTTGAATTAAAGATTCTAATGTTAAGTGACTAATTGTACTGCGGTGCTAGTCACAAGTCTTCTAACAATGTCGGGTAAGCAGCTGGTGAGGCTCTGGTGGATAGCAGTAAAGAGCTAACACCTTCCCTCAACTGCTTCTGGTACCCCTGGATCCTGAAGGATGATTAATGTGACTGTCTGTATCTGGGACAGTGAACCAAAGCATAATACTCTGCTTTGTTTTTATATCACTTACATTTTCCCTTGAACCCCTTCCTCCACCGCCTAGGGAACTATGCCTTGAAAGCAAAGCACTTTGTAAAAAGAGAAAGAGGGGCAGCTAGGTGGTGCAGTGAATAGAGCAAGGGGCGGCTAGGTGGTGCAGTGAATAGAGCACTGGCCCTGGAGTCAGGAGTACCTGAGTTCAAATCTGGCCTCAGACACTTAACACAAAAACCTAGCTGTGTGATCTTGGGCAAGTCACTTAACCCCAACTGCCCTCCAAAAAAAAAAAAAGAGAAAGAAAACCAGCAAAGCCTATCAATATATCAGAAAAACACAGCCGAGGGCCTTCCACTGGGTCAGAGAACAGGAAAAGGGGAAGGGTTTGCTTGGAGCTCTTCTTTGTAGTAGCCTTTTTAAAAAATTGTTTTGTGGTTGCTCACTGTTTACAACGCCTCCATCCTCACCCCCATCATTGTTATCTTTGTGTAGATGATGTTTTCTGGTTCTGCTCACTTCACTTTGCATCAGTTCACAAGTTCATCAGCTTCTTTGGATTCTTCATGCTGATTTTTTTTACACATGGTGATATTCTGCTACCTGCAGGGACCATCATTGTCTAGCCATTCCCCAGGTTTACAAAAGCAGCAAAATGTCTCCTACTTTCATTTCACTGTCCTAATAAATCTAATCTTTCTTCCTGGGTGAGTTGTTGTTCTGCAAAAGAATCCCTGTGGCTGGGGGCTCCTTTATATCTACTGCTTTCCTTCTGAGGCTCTGGGATGATTTATGTGATATCTGCCCTTCCAAATGGGCTCGGATGTCCAGGGGGACATGGGCCAATTTCCTAAACTCTCTTCACTGCATGAGGGGATTCATTTGAATGGTGGAAATACTCAAGTTGATTTGTGCCTATAAACACAGCAAGAATGTTAACCACTCCCGTGGTTCTGTGCCTGCTTCTCTACTTGGGGATAAACAAAAACACCAAGGATATGGACAGTTTGACCCTGAGTCACATGCCAGGCCTAGGGTTGGATGCTTGCCGCTGTCCCAAGGCTCCCTTCCCCAAAAGGCCTTCCATCTGCCAATACTGTTAGTAAGTCATGCTTCCACTCTGGTTTTGGACCTTGTGTGAGATGTCTGTGTAGTGACTAGCACTACAGCACTGTGTTAGGCACAGGGGGCACAAGAACAAAAATGAAAACAGTCCCTGTCCTGAAAGTACTCCCATCTTCGGCGGGGGAGGCAGGAGGGATGCGACGTGTGTGTATACCAATATGTACGATGTTGATGCCAGTATTCTGGGGAAGGGGTACAATGTTACCTAGGGGTCTCAGGAAGGACTGGCTGAGCCTGGAGGGAGCTGGGAGGGGAGGAGGGAGCAGCCTTGAATCTGAATCTTACTGGGGTGTGACCCTATGCCAGAGGTCTCATCTGTACCTACCTCATGTGGTTGTTAAAAGGTCCAGATGAGAAGTCTCTAAGACGTCTCAGCTCCGAACTGCACTCTGTTTCTTTCTTATTATTAGGATTCCAATTGGTAATTCCTACTCTTGTTGCTATGAGTATTACTCTCTGTGGCCCCCCAATACCAGGGCAGCTGGCATGTGTGCCTACCCTTACCCTCTCCTATTTGGTAAGGCTCTGTGTGCTTATTTGCAAACCATAGACCAGCACTTAAGTGTGTTTGGAACTTGGAGACAAGACTTGGCAGGGTTTGGGGGGTTATCTTTTAAAAGTAATTTTTTTTGCTTCCCTCAAGTTGCAGATGCTTAACATTCTGTTGGCCTTTCAGGTCCCAGGAGAATCCCCCCATCCCTCCCCAGCCCCCATGTGCTGTTACCATGACAACCACCCTCTTGCCTTTAAAATCTGGCACGCCACATTCCTCCAAATTTGCACAGAAAGTGACTGCATTATAAGCAAAGGCTTGTCAGTCATGTCCTCCACATTCTGTATCAATAAACAGGCTGCAAGAAGGGGTGGGGGTGGAGAGGGGAGCTTAAACATATACATGAGAGGGTCTGGAGGGGCTAGAGACAAGAGGAAGAAGAGTTCATTTTGGCAGCAGCTCCTTCCCTCCTTGTTGGACCCTGTCCACTGGGTTTCCCAAAGAGGCAGGCAGCCGTTATCATGGAGAAGTTGGTAGCCCGAAGTGATTTGACATTTCACTTGAATTTCTGACTGAACTCAGAGCCAGGTTAAACAAATGGTGTCCCCTGCCCAGAATCTGAATGAAGCTATTAAAAAAAAGTTAGAAGGAAGCTAAAGTTCCCAGAGAAATGCCTCTAGATTTGGAAGGAGTGACAGTAAGTATCTTCAGTTTAACTTAATTCAATTAAACAAACATTTATTGTACTGGGGATAAAAGACATAGATGACACAGTGACTGTCCTCAAGAAGGTTACATTCTACTAGAGGCAAACAATATATCCACAAAGAAATCAAAGCAATTGACAAACAATATATACAATGAATCCAAAATCATCATCCAAAAAAAATGTGCTAATATGCAGGGAAATCAGGAAAACTTCCCACAGGAGGCGGTATATGAGTCGAGCCTTTCTGTGACCAAATAGACAATCTATCTCAGTGTGAACCCCATTTCCTTCATCCTGCACCCCACCTTCACTCCTTCACTTAACTATACTTCCATTATGTGGAATCTTTCCTGATATCCCCCTCCCTGCCCCATTCTAATCCCTCCTCCCTAAAAAAATATATATATACATACACACATACATGTATACATACACATATACATGTATGCACATACCCATATGTACGCACATGCATACAAACACCCATATTACATATTTCTTGCAAACACTTGTACTTAGATGTTACCAACCTTGGGTTGGTCTTTCTATCCCAGGGCCTGGCGTCATGCCTGACACACATAGGTGCTTAATTAATGTTTATTGATTGATTTTTTTTAAAGCTGAAGTAAATATGAGTAGGATTGAGTCAATGTTTGTGGTAGATCAGGATGGAACTGTCTGGAAGTTACAGGCCTTGGCTTTGGAAGCCAGTGCTGTCTCTGCTTATTTGCTATGTGACCTTGGTCCAGTCCATCCAGGGGCTGGGTCTCTGTTCTCTCAGCTGTAAGATGAAGGCTGCATGGCCGGGTAGAAACGTCTCTGGATGTGGCTGCTGGTGCACCTGTGTTCAAATCCTGCCTTTGCTGCTCACCATGTGGGCGAGTCCCTTCCTCACTCTGGCTCTCAGATTTTTCACTTGTAAAGTGCCAGAGCTGCAGTCTAAGGGTCAGTCCTTCCCCGGCCCTGCTGGTGTGTGAGATTCTGTTACTTTGACTGGTTTTTTTCTTAGATCATTTATTTGGCCTCTTCTTAGTTTTGAACCTCAAATTGATGCTCCAGGCATACAGGTCTTGTTTGGGTAAAATGCCTCTGCATGAACAGAGATGAGTCTTCTTGTTGTTTTTTCTCCCACCTGAATTTTTTTTTTGTAGTGGGGCAGAGCTTAATTTTAAGGGGAAGCCCCTTCTTGCTTTCTTAGAGCTTTCACACCATATTAAGCAGTGAAGTAGAAAGGACTGATTAAAGGAACAAGTGGAAACCCAGCTAATTAGCTTTGAGCGGCTGCCCCACTTCTTAGCAGGGGCCTGATGACCAAAGCCACACCTGCACGCTTTTACAAGCAGAAACAGCCCAGGACGAGGAGGCCATATCCTTGGATGCCAGCCCAGAGGTTGAGTCCCACCATAAAACCAGACAACGGCTTGCTCGCCGATGGGGGCTTTGCAGGCCCTTCAGATACACTGGGAGGGGACTGGGTTGGATGAGAGGCAGCGGAAGATTCTTAGATTGATGTGGAGGAAAGGAGTTTCTCGGCCTTCAGGAAAATGCTGCTCTGTTATAGAAGTCACCAGAAGCCACCAAAAGAAAAGGTCAAGAAGAATGAAAAGTGGTTCTCCCTGTCCCTCCATCTGAAATGCTGGACTGATTAAAAAAATAACTCGTACTAAAACAAAAACAAAACCTGCATGTCAGAAAAGAATTCTTAATTATGCAACTATGACAGTCCCAGGAAACTGAGCCATATAAGAAAAATGAAAGTAGCAGTAAAAATAGGGACCCACGCACGTGCTGTGCTTGGGGGTGGATGGGGATGGGGTTCACACCTGGGTTGTATCAAAGTGGAACAAGGTCACCTCTAAGGCCCCTCCCTAACTCAAAGATCCTCTATTTGGGTCCATAGAAATTCCTAGTCCATCCAACACATTCAGATCAGAATAACACATTCCTCAGAAGGGAAAACTCAAGGAAGGGGGATTATTATTCCAGTACAAAATGACTTCAGTGAAAAAAGTCTCCCCACAGATGATATTGATCTTTTGTTCGTAAACCAAGGAAAATCACAAATATTCCTGCTCAGAAATGAACCAGCATTCTCCACTTGATTTATCATCAGTCTTTCTATTCAGAGTTTGAAGGGACCTCAGTCACAATCCAGCCCAGCCCCTTCATTTGATAGACAATGTAACCAAAGCCCAGAGAGATTAAACCCCTTTCTTAGGGTCACACAGGAGGCAGGCAAAGCATCCGACTCCAATCCCGGCTTTCTGTCCACCATGCCAGGCTATTTCAGGGGGAGATAAAAAACAAACAAAAACACAAAACCCCAAACCTTCTTTCCAGAACCATTTGCCCTCCCAAGTACAGGAACTGTCTGGGCCCTGGACACCAGGAAAACATTTTTATTTTAACTATTAAAACTATTAAAAGCACATACTCAGTATAAGTAAGTGACCGTATTTTACAGAAAGACGTTGTGAGCTTGAAAATAGAAGGACAAAGATTTCTTGTCCCTAGAAATGTTTGGAAAGATAAAATACATATTTTATTTTTATTGATGCTAATTTAAGTCAGGATTTTAGTTTTCTTGAGTTAAAGAAAAAAGGATTAAGGAGGAATAAAAAATTTGTTCTCCAGTACATCTAGGCAAATCCCAGAAAGCCGACTGGGGGCTCCTCACCAGAAACCTTGGACCGACTGGTCTTTGTTATTTAGAAAACAGGGGAAAACAGGGAAAGCGAACTGTTCCTTTGCTTTCTGCTGCGTCCTGGGAGGGAACGTTCAGAAAGACAGGATTCCTTTCTGGCGAGATCTGCACATTGAGGCTACTCTTCAAGGGGAAAGGCTAGAAATCTACAAGGTACTCTAAGTCGCAGTACCCTAAATGTGGAAGTCCCTCTTGCCAAGCCTGAAATCCAACGTCTTATTTACTATACAAAAAGACCAAGAGACAAGGCTGCTAGGAATTCAGATCTCCCCTCCCAAAAGCAGAAAAGAAAGTAATTGAATTGAAATGTCTTTGCGGTTTCTTTCTCCGCAATTTTCGGACTGATTTTTTCATTTTCATTCTGCTTCATTTTAAAATTGGTCGGCAGTCCCTTCTGCCTCCTGTTCACCTTAATATTTTCAGTACCCTGTGAAGTGCTTGAAAGCACAACATTAGAGCCACAGTCTGGCAGCCCTTCCATTTTCTGAGCGGCCAAATGAACAAAAATCAAAAGGTAATTAGACCTAATTCTGTTAACTACAAAAAGGCCCATATTCAGATGATCAGGAAATAGGCTGTTGCTGCTGGAACATATATCTCAATTTAAAAAACAAACAGTGAATTTTCAGAGGTCTGAATACAGTGGTAGATTTTCTTTAGGCAGATAATTTGAAAGTTTAGGGAATGAATCTTTTTCATTCCTCATCCCAAAAGAGAGACATCTCATTTAGATCACTCAAGCCTCTCTGAGACGTAGGTACAGTAACACAGCTCAGTATTCTTAGGCACCCCTGAAATGTCTAATGTCTACCCCTGTTTTTTTTCCCTTCACATCCCATCAACTCACTACAGAAATGTTTATTTCCTTATGCTTTCATTTTTGTGGAACCACTCAATGGAGTTGATAAAAAATGGAATTGGAGACAGCATCAGATTTCATACTTGGGGTGTCTTTCTGAAACTGATTTGGTGTCCACCAGGTTTCCTTCCTGGACAAAGAGCTTTCCTGAACTTTTCTTAACCTATTCACATCTTGCCTGGGGGAGAGAAGAATCTGAAACCCTTCCAGTACATGAGATGGAAGAATCCAAGGACTAACGTCGCTTACAAAGAAAAAACGGAATTCTTGCATTCCTCTGTCTGGTTTCCTGAAGCCGTGTAACTCGACTTTTGGTAAGTAAGTACTGAAAAGGACTTAAAATTTATTTTTCCCCTACTCGTTTTTGCCCAATGGGTGGCCACCCATTCTAGAGGAGGGGAAGCACATCAGGTGTTATCTGGGATTTAGCGGTGGGGAAAAAATGAGAAAGTCTATGGAATGGAAAGAGAATTCTATTTCCAAGACTGTTTGTCCCATTACAGAATTATTTGAAGAGAGCTGCTCACTCAGAGCAAGGTAGCAAGGATGGATTGCTGGAGTATTGCTGGGGAAGTTCAATTCAGTTCCCCCAAATTAGAATTGAGGAGACATTCTGAGGGTGGGATTGCATGCATATGAATGCTACCACTGTCCAAGCCATTTGGGATGCTGATTCAAGGTTCAGGAAACACTCAAAGTGAAACAAAGGGAGGAATATGAGGAAGAAAGAAACAAAACTTTGTGTTACAATAATGCTCAGGATGAGAATGAAGGGACAGATTAGAAACCATATGCTGAGGGAAGTGATCAGGAACATGTGAAGAAAATTTTGTGGGGGGAAAAACCAGGCAGCCCGGCCAAGACTGTGATGAAGGACAGACTTGGTATTGACTCTGGGTCTACTTCACCAGAGAAGGGATTTTCCTGTAACCAAGTAATGACAGCCACACTTCATAGAGTTTGATGTTCCTTTGGGGATTTTGGTAAAAATGTAGGTGGGAATGACCTCTGAAAGAAAGCTTAATAATCTGAACATGTTGATTTTGAGTCCTTGGGAATCAAGCACCATTGCCCCAATTTTCAGTGACTTGGTGGGTACTGGAGGGTTAATTGGCTAGATTCAGCAGGGAATGTAGACACCCAAATCCTCAACAGGGCACAGGGAAGAACTGGGTTGGTGTAATGCCTGCACAAGAATTCCTAGGACCCAGTTAATAAATTATTTGGCCTTTAGCCGTCTGAGTGTTAACTGAATTATGGAAATGCCGCTTTTTGTCACAAGAAAAAACAAGGAGAAAGAGAGAGACAGAGACAGAGAGAGACAGAGAGAGAGACAAAGAGAGACAGAGAGAGACAGAGAGAGGGAGGGAGGGGGGGCAGTGAGGGAGATTGTATGAGTGGTCACTTATCTACAGAATCATAGAGTCTTTAAAGTTGAAATGGACCTCAGTATACAGCTAGTCCAAAGCCTACCCCATTGTCACTTGTTTTCAAAATTAAAAACACCTTAGATGGAGTGATGGAATACAAACAGGCCATTTGTGATTCTGGGACATCAGGCAAGTCACTTCATCTTGTCAGCCCTCAGTCTCCCACTCATGAATTCTGTGATTCCTCACTCCTAGTTCTGAGCTCAAAATTAAAATTCAATAAATTAAATACAATCCAATAAAAACTGGCTAAACTCTCTCTGTATCAGGCATTGAAATTGGCACTGAGAATGATAGGAAGCCAATGTGAAGTGGTCTCTGCAAATGGTCTCAAAGTGTCTGCATTATAACAGGGGCATAAAACACCCTGACCTTGGCCCTTCTCCTTCTGGATCTCAGTTTCTTCATCTTTGAAATGTGTGTGTGTGGGGGGGGGGGGAAATGAAGAGGAGGGTGGGACCAGATAATCTGAAAAGTCCCTTCCACCTTTTAATTTATGATGATATGATATATTAGCATATTGCATTGTTTATTATGTATAACATCATATATAGTATGTTAATATAACATTATATAACAACATACAATTTACATGATATATAATAATCAAGACAAAAGTGGAGGGAGTATTGGTGCATGATTTTCTGTTTGCAGATGATTGTTGTTGAATCTGAAGTTGAGATGTGACAAAGTGTGGATCAATTCTCTGTGGCTTGTGCTCATTTTAGTGTAATGATGAACACCAAGAAAACTCAGGTGCTCCATCAGCCAACACCATACCATCCATATGAGGAACCATAGGTTACAGCAAATAGAGAAGTTTTGGATGCTGAGGATAAGTTCACTTACCTTGATAGTGAACTTTTCAGGGATGTACACATTGATAATGAGGTTGACACATGAGTTGCCAGAGCTACCTCAGTGTTTGGGAAGCTCCAAAGAAAGGTGCTGGAGAGAAGAGATATTAGACTGACTACCAGACTGAAGATCTATAGAGCTATTGTGCTGACCTCACTGAAACCTGGACAGTCTTCCAGTGTCATGCCAGGAAACTGATCTGCTTCCATTTGAATTGTCTTAGGAAGATTGTGAAGATCACCTGGCAGAAGAAGGTACCAGACACTGAGGTCAAGCATTCAGACTCTAATGTAGAGAGCACAAATCCAATGGGGTGGCCAAGTTGTTTGAATGCCAGATGTGGGCTTGCCTATAAGACTATTTTTATGGAAAACTCACACAAGACAACCACTCACATGGTGGTCAGAAAAAGTGATCAAGGACACTCTCAAGATCTCTCTTAAGAACTTTTGAATTGGTTGTATGACATGAGAGACACTCGCACAGACACCCAGCACAGTGTGCCCCCATCAGAGAAGGTGCTGTGTTTCATGAATGAAGCAAAATTGAAGCAGTTCAAAGAAAATGTGGGATGTGCAAATTTAGATAATTCCCCCCACCCCATAACACAGCCTTCCAAGCTCCTGTTTGTCTGATCAGCCATAGTTGGATGCACTGTACCTTGACCCCAACATGGTGATGTCATTTTGGTCCCCTTTGAGAACCATGTAATAATCAGAGCTAGCATTTATACCGTGCTTTAAGGTCTTCGAAGGGATTTACAAATATTATTTCATTTTATTCTCACAACGACCTGCAAAGTAGGTGTCATTCTTAGCCCCATTCTGCAGGTGAAACTGAGGCAGGCAGAAGTCAAGTGACCTGCCCAGTCAACCAGATATTAAATGGCTGAGATTGAATTTGAACTCAGGTCCAATACTATCTACTCTCTACCAGGTATTATTAATATAACGTGCCCTATTTCTATGTAAACATATGCATAAATTCAAATAATACAGAAAATAAAAGAGGGTGAAAGTCCCAACGTGGGGTGGGATCCGGGAGCGTCTCCTGTAGGAGATGGCGCTGTGCTTTGAGGGAAGCCAAGGGTCCAACGGGAGTGAGAGGCTCCTACGGACAAATCATAGAACTCCTGTCCTTACTGACTCTGGGGATTCGAGGTGAGGAAGCTCTTGTCCTGCGACGTAGCTGCTTCGGTCTACGTCCTGAGAAAGCTTTCTAAATCGTCCTCCCTTCTCCTAGCTAAGGGCTCTGACAAAGCGGCGCCTTTAGTCCACAGGGAGACTGCGGCTCAGGGGATCTACAGCCGCCTGTAGTTTAGCTAGGATGAATAGGACGTTGAGGAGGACTTGGTCCTCCTTCTTATTGGGGACTTATCTATGACCACAAGAGGGCGATGCATGCAGCCTATTTTAGGAAGAAGTCATAGCCTTTGCTTTTCTCTCGTCTGTTAAAAGCATCATTTCCCCTGGACTTTGTCACGGTGTGTGATGGTTATTCTCTTTAATAACCGTTTTTCCTCCCTAAATTTTATTTTTTTAAAATTATGAACTTAATGACGGTGAACATTTTCAGACACAAATAGAGAAAGGAGTGTATGTGAAACCAAGAATATGCCGTGCAGCTTTTTAAAAATTAAACATTAAATTTAATATAATGACACTTGCATTGTCCAACGTGTCCACATTCCCTTCTGATCTAGCCTGTGTATTTTTGGGCATTTCACTGATAATATTATTTTTTCTTCTGGTATCTGTTTATTACTTCTTTCCCCACCACCCTGAACCAAAGAAAAGTCTTCCTTTGTAACCTACATGTACTCAATAAATACGTACAGTCAAGCAAAATAAATTCGTCCATTTGTCATGTCTGAAAAAATATATCTCCCTAGGCACCCTGGTTCATCACAGCCTGCCAGGAGGAGGGAAACTTGCTTCATTAGGAGCCTTCTGGACTAATGATTATTCACTGCATTGATCACAGTTCTTAAGGTCTTTAAAAAAGGTTTTGCTTTACAATGGCTTAATCATTGTAAAATGATCCTAGTGTTCACTATAACCTTCCTGGCTACAGAGAATTCTTCCCCAGGTTTCTCTGAATCCATCCCTTTTGTTATTTCTGATAGATTCTTTTACCTTCCTGTAATGTGCTTCATTCAATTATTTCCTTATAAGGCAGGCACCCAAGTTCTTTCCAGTTTTTTTTTTTGCTACAACTAAAACAACAACAAAAAACTTTTATGAATATTTCTGTACCTATGGCTACTTTCCTTCTAGTTTGAGACTTCTCCAGAGCATATATCTAGTAGCAGTATTGCTGTATCAAAGGGCACACATAATTGAGTGACTTTTTGAACAGAATTCCAAACAAAGCAAATCCACCCATTTGTCATGTCTGAAAAAATACAGACTGGCTATATCAACTCACAGCTCCAACAACAATATTCTTGCTTCTCTGCTCCTATAGTCTGTCCAGTAACTGCCATTTTTAAGTAATCCTTGCCAATCTGATGGGTATAAGATGGAACTTCAGAATGGTTTTAATTTGGATTTTTCATATTATTGGTGATTTGGACCATTTTAAAATATGGTTGTGGATAACTTTCCTTTCTTCTTTGGAGAACTAACTGCATGTTTGTATTTTTGGTTCGGTCTTTGTGGGAATAACCCAGATACTTATGTATTTGTATCGATTCCCTATATATCTTGGATCTAAATCTTTTATCCAAGAGATTTACTGTTAATATGTTTCTCCTATTTCACTGTTACTCTTTTAATTCTAACTACCTTGATTTTGCTTGTGCAAAGAAATTTCAATTCTAGGTGATCAATATTGCTCAATGCAACTTTCTCAATCTCTTCTTCCTATTTTGTCAAGAACTCTTTCCCAATTCTTAGTTGTGAAAGGTATCGCTTTCCCTTATTGTCTTTTATTTTTGGTATTACATCAAGGTCTTATATCCATTTAGAGCTTTTTTTGGTATATGATGTAAGATGGAAGTCTAAACCTAATTTCTGCCAGACTGTTTTCCAGTTATCCCAGAAGTTTTTGTTTAAAGCAAATTCTTATACAAGTATTTTGGGGTTCATAGAACATTTTGTTATTCTTTTAAGTGCCTTGTCTTTCCTTTTTCTCAAATTTTCTTTCATTTAAAATATTTCCAATTCTGAATTTTCTCCTTCCTTTTCATCCCTTTCCCACCCACTGAGTAGGCAACAAATATGATACCCATTATACACATAAAGTCATAGAAAGCATAGTTCCACATTACTGAGAAAAATAAAGTGAAATAAAACGTGCTCCAGTATGTGCTCAGAGATCACCAGTTCTCTCTCTGGAGATGGAGAGCACTTTTCATCGTATGTCCTTTGGAATTGTCATGGATCCTTGTACTCACCCCATTGAACAGCTTAAATTTTTTTGAACCATTAACAGATCATTTTGATAATGACTTCTTCCTAGTATAGAGATCTCAACCTCTTTCTTCTTTTTCCTCCATTATTTTTCTTGATATTCTTGACTTTTTGATTCTTCACATAAATTTTATTATTTTTTCTAGTTCTACAAAGTAGACCTAGTGATTTGATTGGTTATATACTATATGTTTAAATTAATTTGGGTACTATTGACATTCTTTTATATTGGCATAGACAATCATAATCAATTAATTATTCCAATTCCTTAAGTCTGTTCATTCCTGTCTATGTTTTGGTGAGTGGACTTTCAAACATTTTGTATTTTTTGTAGTTCTTTTGAATGCAGTTTCATTTCCCTCATATTCATGTCCATAATGTCGGATTTTCTTGATAATAAAATAGAAAGAAAGAAAGACTTGGTGGTTTTGTGGATTTATTTATATTTTACTTTGCTGAGGTTATTATTTCAATTAATTTTAGTTTAGTAGCTAGAATTCTTTCTGTAAATCATATTGTAGGAAAAAGTGAGAAGTTTTTCTCCTCTTTACCTAAGTTTATTCCTTCAATTTCTTTTTCTTTTCTTATTTTAGCCAGTTTTTTAAAAGCATCATATCCAGCTTTAGAGGTGACAATGGACATTTTTCAATTATAGCTGATTTATTGGAAAGGGCTCTAGCATTTTCCATTATAGATGGTGCTAGCTAATAATTTTAGTCTACTTACTCTTCTGCTTTTTAGTATTTTGACAATATTAAATTGTACTTTGTCATTTTTGGCACCTATTGAAACTCTTGTGATTTTAATTTTTATTAATATGTATAGTACATTTATAGTTTTCCCAACATTGAATGAATTCTGAATTCTTTATACCGATCAAGTCTACTTGTAGAACATAACCTTGTTAGCATGCTAATAATTTTTAAAAAACACACACACATTTTATTCAATAGTTGTGTATAGATATTCATTAGAGATATTATTTTCCTTACCCCCTGGCCCCCCCCTCTTTATCTTCACTGGAGTTTTAAAAGATGTCTTCCCTCCCTTATTATTGTTTTTTTTGCAATTAATTGATGTAATATTGGTCTTTTAATGTTTGATAGTGAGTCAATCTGAAATTTTTTTTTCCTGTAGGTGTTAAATTTCTTTTTCTAAGCTTGTTGTTGTTTAGTCTTATCAGTCATGGCTGATTTTGTGACCCCATTTGGGGTTTTCTTGGAAAAGATATTGGAGTTTGCCATTTACTTTTTCAGCTTATTTTACAAATGAGGAAATTGAAGCCATTGGGGTTAAGTGACTTGCCCAGAGTCACACAGCTAATGAGATTAGATTTGAACACAGGCCTTCCTGAATCCAGGGCTGGTACTCTTATCCACTGTGCCACCTAGCTTGGGTTGTTTAAATTATGTTCTTTGTGCTTATAATATGGAAAATTTATATTCTCGTTAATATTAACCCATTTCAATCAGTTATCAGTTTTGTAGTCATAATCATTAGGCAAAATTGTTTCTACTAATTTCTTTTATATCTTTAATTTATTGTGAATTCTACCTATTCATGTTTAATTTTAGCAATTTGAATTTTTCTTTCTTTGGGGCAGAGGAGGTAAAATCAGCTAGGATTTTTTTCCTTTTTATTAATTTCTCCTCCCTCCCCCCTCCAAATGTAGTGTTTTGTTTTATTTATCAATTTTTTGTTTGTCTTCAATTTTGTCACTTTGATTTTCTGACTTTCTATTTTGGTGTTCAGTTAAAAAAATTATTGCTTTAGTATTTTTTTAGCTGTATTTCCTGTTCTTTGATAAACTCTTTCTTTTATTTCATCTTTTGGATGAAAACATTTAGAGGCATAAAATTTCTCCTAAGGTCTGGTTTGCTTGAATCCCCCAAATTTTTGGATGTTGGTTTTATTTTCACTTGATGAAATTATTTGTTTCTATGATTTGTTCTTTCATACAGATATCCTTTATGATGAAATAATTTGCTCTCCATTTTAGTTTGAGCCTTTTATCCAAATGTATTTTATTGATTATAGTATTCATTTCACTGTGATAAAATATTTTAAATTTGTTTTGGTTTTAGCATTTGTTATAAAGATTTTACAACTTACACTTTGACTATTCTTTGAAAGGCACCACATACCATCGAGAAATATTTATACTTCATTTGGTTCCCATTCAGCATTCTCCAATTATCCAAAATAGATAAATTTTCTAAAATCATAAATTCTTTCCTTTTTAACTTTTAAAAAGTATTTGTCCAGTTTTGGAAGGGGCATACTGATATTTCCAACTAATGTAGTTTCATTGCTTATTTTACCCTATAACTCAATGAGCTTTTTCTTCCTCTAAGGATTTGGCTGCTATGCTATCTGGTGCATATATATTAAGTATAGATATTATATCATTATTTATGATATCTTTTAACCTAATGTAGCTTCCTCACTGATCTCTTTTAACTATGTCTATTTTTACTGTGACTCTGTCTGAGATCATAATTGCTACTCCTGTTTTATTTTTTCCACTTGAAAACATCCATTTGAACTCTGTGTGAATCTATTTTTCAAGTGTGTTTCTCTTGCACATTTTTGGATTCTGTTCCCTACTTCATTCTTTGTTTTTAAATTTATTTTATTGACTTGTTTGTTTACTTTTAGTTTACAAGATTCAGTTCCAGAGTCATTTGAGTTTCAGATTTTTCTCCCCTTCCCCCCCACACCCCACCCCCGCCATGGTGGCATACAATCATGTATAGGATATGCAAACTCTTTCACATTGTACAATAGTCTGGTTGTATAGGTGTTATATCCAATGGAGTGAACAGTGAGAAAAGAGAAACAAAAGCCAAACATAGAAAAGAATGATAGCATGCATTGCTTCCGTCTCCTTTTAAACTCTGGTCTTTCTGGAACTTTCTCTGAATGCAGACATCTCCTCCCATCCTGAGACTTGTAGAGTTGTCTTTTAACTGTGCATTATTGAGAAGAGTCCAGTTTTTCAAAGTTGGTCATCACACATATTATGTGTACAAATTTTTCTGCTCTTCTCACTCAGCATCAATTCATATAAGCCTCTCCAGGTAATTATTATTTTTTTTTGGAGGGCAGTTGGGGTTAAGTGACTTGCCCAAGGTCACACGGCTAGTTTTGGTGTTAAGTGTCTAAGGTCGGATTTGAACTCAGGTCCTCCTGACTCCAGGGCGGGTGCTCTATTCACTGTGCCACCTAGCTGCCCCCTCTCCAGGTAATTATGAAGTCCATCTCCTTCTCATTTCTTATACCACAATAATATTCCATCACATTCATATACCATAACTTGTTTAGCCATTCCCCAATTGATGGGCATCCCTTAAATTTCCAGTTTTTTGCCACCACAAAGAGAGCTGTAATAAATATTTTTGTACATATGGGACCTTTTCCCACTTCTATGATCTCTTTGGGATACAACCCCCAAAGTGGGATTACTGGCTCAAAGGGTATGCAAT
>CM053593.1:387454160-387504368 GCA_028646575.1 Pseudocheirus occidentalis | reverse complement strand
GAGATCAGTGGATTCTTTCAATAACCATTTCTCCCTCTGATTCTAGGACCTCAGGACAGTTCTCTTTAACAATCTCTTGGAGGATGTTGTCCAGGCTGGTTTTTTCATCATGGCTTTCTGGTAGGCTGATAATTCTTAGATTATCTCTCCTGGATCTGTTTTCCAGGTCAGTTGTTTTTCCAGTGAGATATTTTGCACTTTCTTCTAATTTTTCAATCTTTATGTTTTGTTTGACTCTTGTTGCAACATAGAGTCCTTAGCTTCAGTTTGTCTGATTCTAATTTTTAGTGAGTTATTTTACTCTGCTAGTTTTTGGAGTTCCTTTTCCATATGTTCATTTTTCATTTTTAGGGAGGCATTTTGTCTGGTTCAATTTTGGACCTCCTGTCCTAGTTCTCCAATTTTGCTTTTCAAAGATTTGATTTCTTCAGTGAGATGTTTTTCCAGTTTGGTCACTGTAGATTTGAATTTATCTCCTACCTCTCTAATTTCATTTTAAAAATATCTTTTGAGATCCTCCAAGAAGGCTCTCTGGGCTTGAGACCAATTTTCATTTCCTTCTGTAGTCTCCAGTGTGAGTATAGGGTCCATGTTGCCTTCTGAATTTGTTTGTTCTTGCTCACTATAAAAAGATTTGATGGTCCTAGTCTTTACAGTTTCCTTCTTCCCCACTGTGAGCACCTATGTCCTGGATTTTTGGAGGGGATATCTGCTTCGGGGGTGTCGGAGTCTTGGGCTTCTCAGGCTGGGAGGTAGGGGTTTGGTAGTTGTAAGCTCTGGGTGTATAGTCTGGGGCCAATACTAAGACTCTCAAGGATTCCCCTGAGTTACCCTGAGGCTTACAGAGTAACTTGTGGGTTTGGGTGGTCTAGCTCCTTAAGGTTTCTGAGTCTGTTTCCTAAGCTATGGCTCAAGCAGGCTCAGAGCTGGCTACAGCTGGAGGCCGGAGGCAGAGCTGTTGTTTGCTGATTGGCCTGGTGGTGCTAAATTGGCTTTTCTTGGTAGGACTTGCTGGCTCCACCCTACTGGGCTTAGACTCTGTATTGTATTCTTTCCCCTTCCCTCAGCTGTGCCCACACCTGAGGCCGTGTCCACTGATTCAAGGTTTTACTCTGATTAGGACATTTAATTCCGGACTTTTCTGGGTCTGGGATGGATTTAGAGGAGCCACTAAACTTTATTCCTCCATTTTGGCTTCTGGAAGTATGGGTGTATAAGTTTAAACATCCAGATTGCCCCCGCAGAACCTGTTGGCCTTGCTGTGGGCCCTGAGGTTTTTCCTACCCAGTTTGATGATCCTCTGTCCTGTGGTGAGACTGCTGCAAACCTCTCAGGCTGGGTGAGTCTGCTGGCCGGGGCTTTTTTTTCGGTCTGCTGTTCTCTGCTCTCAGTTCCACATTGGCACGGCTTGCTTGTGCTCAGCGTTCTCCTTACCCCAACCTGAGTAGACACTTTCCTGGGCTCGGAATCTGCCCCACTCAGTCTCACAATGGGTTCTGTCACTCTTGAATTTGTTCAGATTCACTTTTTAGCCGTTAGCAATAGAATGGCTCTGGCTGCAGCTTTTCCCTACCGACTGCCCTGGAGCCAGGCCGCGGTTTTGGGCTGGGCTGGCCTCGGCTCCCGCCTTTGCATGATGGGCCCCTCCTGCTGAACTGCCTTCAGTGAGAGATGTGTTCTCTGTATTTTTGTGGATTTTGGAGCCCCCAAATTTGCCCAGAGCTGTATTTTATGTGTATTTAAGGTGTCTGTGCAGGAGCTGTGGCACTCTGCTGCTTCTATGCTCCGCCCCCTCTCCCTACTTCATTCTGCTACTCTCCTCTCTTTTAGAGGTCACCTCATCCCATTCACATCCATTATTACTCTGTTAATTGTGTATTTCCTCCTATTGTGTTTTTTTAAAATTCTTTTTTCTTCTCCACACCTGATGTTCTCCTTCTTTATAAAGAAATAGAAGGGGGTAAGGAAAAAAGAATGTTATTAATACTGCTAACTGCTAACTGCATAGGCCTCTGTCCCCTTTCTCTTCAACTAGCTTAGGTCCTTGTCACGGCTTTACAGTTTATTTCTTCCCTTTCAATCCCCCTTTATTATCTGGCATCCAAAAGCTGCAATTTATCTTGCTCATGACTATTTCCTTTCTGAGTCTGCCCTCTCTCTTACGTTGTCATTTCTCCTCTCCCTGACTTTACTTTCCCTATTGAATGTCATGGTATTTCTAGGCTAAAAGGTGTGTTTAATCCTTTATGCCTGGTTCAGAAAAGAGGTTCATGAGACTCTCATTTCCATACCACTTCTTGCTCTTTTTCTTACATAGCCCAATCATGAAAGAAGACCATGGTTCAGATTGTCTTCTTCATTTCTTCCCAAATGTATTCATTTCCCCCTCCATTTTCTTTTCTCTTTTTAAATCAACAAAGCAGAGCCCCCCTCTGTAGTGGTCCACTTTATTTAGTAGCCTAAGGGTCGGCCTTAGGCGGTAGTCTCAGGAAGGATTGAGTCAAGAGAGAGGAGTACAGCAGCTGACCTTTATTGCACTGCAGCGTCCTTCCTTAAATACCCGATAGCCTTAGATCTAGCGTGATTCTCAAGTGCACTGGAGGGGAACTGACCAACGGGGAAGGAGATTGATGGGTGGAGGAGGAGCCGAGCCAGCTATTTCAGCTGCCACTCTTCAGGCGAGTAATTTCTCCAGAAACCTCCCTGTGAGCTTAGCAACTGAGCTGTGACCCTGAGCACCACAGGTGCTTTTTGACTCCACTTGATCCCTACACCCCTCCCCCCAACACAGTTTCAGACCTTATGCTTGTCTTCTTTAAATCTCTCCAAGACCCTTGAAGACAGTGGGATTCTGAAAGGACACTTGTCACTTCTTTTAAGAGAATGGCGGAACTTCATCATTTAAGTGCTCCCAATCCCTTACATACATTTACATTTTAAGCTTTCTCTTGTCTCCTGTAGTAGTATGCCAAAGATTCTGCCAAACTCTGGTCTTTTCATCAGGAATGTTTTGAAATCCTTTATTCTATTTTAAATGGTTCATGTTTTCCCCTATAGGCTGATAATCAGCCTTGAAGAGTGAGCGATTCTTCTTTGTACGTCATTATCTTTTGCCTTTTGGAAAGTTTTCTAAGCCCTTTGTTAGCAGTCTTTAACCTCATCATTCAACTGAAATTGTCTTCACTGATGTTAGAAATGATCATTTATTTAACTGCCAAACTGGCCCTTTCTCAATCCTCACCCTTCTTAGCCCCTGCGGCCTTTGAAGGCTTGGTCCTGGGCCCTTTCCTATTTTCCTTGTATACAGTTTCACATGGTGATCTCATCAACTTCCATGGTTCAATTATCTATAAGCTTATGATTCTCTGATCAACATATCTAGGCCTGGGCTCTCTCCTGAGCTCTACTCTCACAACCCTTAGTCTTAGACATTTCCAACGGGATGTCCCATCGATATCTTAAGCTTAGCATGTTCAAAATACAACTCGTTACCTTTTCCCTAAACCTCCCCTCTTGATAACCTCCTGATTACCACCAAGTGCATCAGCATCCTCTTACAAATTCAAGAACTCAGGATCATTCTTAACTTCTCATTCTCACTCCACATATCTAACTGGTCAACAAATTTTGATTATTTCTATCATTAAAACATCTCACATATATTTCCTGCTCTCCACTCACCCAAATACTATTTTAGGGCAGGCCCCCATCACCTGTTCCATGGATGATTCCAGTGACCTAATTGTTCTCTTTGCCCAAAATCTCATTTGATTCCACTCCATCTTCCATGAAGCTGTGAAAGTAACTTTTCTAAAGTATAAGTCTGACCTATGAAATCAACTTCAGTTATTCCTTATTAAATCCAGGATTCAATGGAAACTTACCTATTTGTGACTCATTTCTGAGCACCTGTTGGCTTCTGACTGCATAGTTCTGGACTGGAGGAGGAGCCTATTGCTATATCTCCTTAGTCAACATCCTGCCTTTTCAGATATTTCCTGGGGCCCTGTGACAGAGCAGGGATGCCCCTTGATGTCTCCCATTGCCATCTTACCCAGAAGTCTCTAATAACCTTTTATAATATCTAGAAAAAGCCAAACAATGGGCAGTAGTTCTTTAGGCTAAACTATCCAGCCCCTGCCTCTGGAACTTGGCACAACCTGTCCCTTGCACCCGGATGTACTCTGTCCTCCCCTTGATTTCGACAGGAAGCTCTTCTGCAGGTGGTCAGTGGGCAGCTGGGGGGATAGAGTCTGAAGTGGGAGTCAGGAAGATGTAGGTTCAAATATGATGCCAGACACTTACTAGCTGTGTGACCCTGAGCCAGTCACTTAGCCGCTGCTGGACTCAGTTTACTCATCTTTAAAATGGGATAATAATAGTATCTGCCTCACAGGATTGTTGTGAGGACAAAATGAACTGGCATTTGTGAAGTGCTTGATAAACCTTAAAACTATAGAAAAGCTGGATATATTTTTACAAAGTGCCAGCAGACTGTAAGCTCCCTGAGATCAAGGACTAAAAGATTTGTTTTTGCACAGTGTTCTTTTCAATATTTGCTCCATTTTATGGCATAAATCTTGTTGGAACAGCAGTTCTGTTCAGTGTGGAGATTCATAGATAAGATGTAGTCTGGGCATCCCCCTGGGTGTCTGACAGAGAGAGAGTGTCCCTTTTTCAGGTATGAGGTAGCCTTGGGGAGGTGGAAACAGCTTAGCCAACTGGTACATTTTCCATGTAAGCCTTGGTTTTGCTGATTGTATTATCTTAAGAAAGTGATGGAAAAACTGTTAACACTGCAATTTGTTACCATTGCAACATGTTAACAAGGAGCAAACCGGAAGTATATTGTGTTTACATAGTTTTTCAGAGTGTTGATGGTTAAACATTTACCAACTCATCTGTGATTGGACTAGATGGTGTTTGGGGTTCCCCCTTCTGTGCTCGTCAGATTCTGTGGGGCCACCAAGGACCTGCTGCTGACTAGAACTGGGTTCACCCTGAGGCATGTGCTTGTGCTTGCTTCACCGTCAGGTGGGCAGGACCACACCATGTGCTGGGCAGCACCCTCTCCCCTTCCCCCACCCCCAGACCTCTTATTTCCTTGTGGTTGTTGTGTAGGAGTGTGTGTGTGTGTGTGTGTGTGTGAGAGAGAGAGAGAGAGAGAGAGAGAGAGAGAGAGAAAGAGAGAGACAGAGAGAGAGAGAGAGACAGAGACAGAGAGCGACAGAGAGAGAAAGCACTCAAAGGGCTAGGAGCCACCTGAGGAAAGAACTCCCTCCCCCCATGCCATGTATGAAAACCATGGATTAATTATCAAAAGAAAGCCATCCTCTTGGTTATTAAAGAGAATGCCATGTTTCTGTGCTCCCAAGTTCAAGAGCTAATGAGGGCACTGCATGGAGAGGGTTCCATAAAGACCAAAGGGTCAGCCGGTTTGCCCCAGGGAAGGGGCAGCAACTCAGGCTAATTTGTTTTGGCAGGGACCCAAATTAGCCGGAAACATCGCCCATGTTTTTAATTAGCCTTTCCGGGCTGCCAAGAGGCCCAAAGTGGGCGTTGGAAAGGCTAGGGGGAGCCACTTTCAAAAACTGGGGGAAGACGTAGTGAGGATGAGAGTCTGTGCTCTCCTCAGTCAAGCTGTGTGTGTAGGAAGTTCTTACTAAGGAGGACCCAGTCTTCTGAGGAGTGGGAGTAGGGAAGGAGAAGGGACTCCTCTGGAGTAGTAGTGGAAGAGAAGAGAGTAGACATACTCTAAACCAGGGAGAGAGAGAGAGAGACAGAGAGAGACATAGACATAGACAGAGAGAGAGAGAGAGACAGAGAGAGACAGAGAGACAGAGACAGAGACACAAAGAGGAAGGGAGAGAGAGCAAGCACTAAGGACAACTTTGGGGTGCATAGCCCACACCCAGGAGGTGGCACCAGAAATATGCCAGATCCCACCAGGCCATTGGCCTGCCACCGTCCGGGTTCCTAGTTTGGGCCCACTCCCTTCTCTGAGTATGTGTTGCTCACAGAGCCAAAGAGATCAGAGGCAGAGAATGTTGCATTTCAAGGTGGAAAATCTGGGTTCAAATACCTCCTTTATTATTTGCTCCCTGGGTGACCTTGGATCAGTTTCTTCCCCCTCTGGACTGCAGGTGATCAGAAAAGACATTGAGGCAGGTTAAGTGATTTGTCCAGGATCACACAACTGTTGTTGTTCAGTCCTGTCTGACTCATTATGACCCCATTTGGGGTTTTCTTGGTAAAGCACTGGGATAGTTTGCCATTTCCTTCTCCAGCTCATTTTACAGATGAGGAAACTGAGGTAAACAGGATGAAGTGACTTGTCTAGGGTCACATAGCTAGTAAATGTCTAAGGCTGGATTTGAACTCAGGTCTTCCTGACTCTAGACCTGGGCATGCTAACCACTGTGCCACCTAGCTGTCCTATACACCTAGTAAACATCTAGCAAGATTTGAACTCAGATGAGCTCTGAGATTTTGTCCAGATCTTTAATCCTAAATCATTTAATCTCTCTAGGTTAAGGCTGAGGTTGGATTAGATCAAAGTTTTTTTTTCTTTTAACTTTTTGAATTCTTAAACTAGAAAATCATCAATAAACCCCAAAATTTCTGTATACAACAAAGATGGAGAAATGGGAGTTCTACATGGAACTCCAGTCAATCAGGGGTTCTTTACCTATGTGGGGGTCCTGGCCCCCTGGGGTGGGTGGGCAGTCTGGTAAAGGCCCCAGAGCCTTCTCATAATCATCTTTTAAAATGAATTCAATAAAGCACCCAGGATTCTACCAAAATAAAGGCTTACTTTCCCATCTGAATTCTCTATTGGTGGTGCCCAGGCTAAGAAACCCTGGATTCGATTAATTCTGGAGCCCTCCTAGCTCTGCTCCCAAGGACTCACACCTCTGGGCCTCAGACAATTATCTTCCAAATGAAAAAATTTACCCTCTGTGGCCCTCCCACTTGTATCCCTGTTTTCACCATCCCAGGCAGATTGACGTCTCGATCATAGATCCATTTATCTCATGGGTAGGTAAAGCATCAGAGGACCAGAGACCAAGGCCCAGCTTTGCCCAAGGCATGCTACAGGGCTTCCCCTTTTGGGAGCTCAGTTTTCTCCTCAGTGAAATGGAGATAACAACCCCCTCCCTGTGAACCCCCAGGGATATTTTAGAACAATGGAAGGCTATGGAACAGTTAAGAAAGAGTCTTCCAACCTGTGAACTATGTTGCTGTGGATCAGTTTGAGAGCAGGTCGTTTGGGTACTTGGGTACTTTAAGCATTCCCTTGCTTCAGAGACCATGTCATTGTCAACTTGGCACAGAGAAGGTAAGCAGATGAGTTCTGTCTACCCATTGGGTACCTAGGGGTTATGGTTGTTTGTCCTTCATTCTCAAAGAGGACCATGACATCATGAAGGTGATGCCATGATATGCATGTGAATTGGATTTAAGTGAAGGCGGGCCAGGCAGAGTCACCAGCCTCACTCTCTCCTCTGAAATCATCTGGGTCCAGTGGTGACATATAGATCAGGAGGACTGGAGATGGCCCAGAATGCAGTGGGAGACCTTGACCTTTTTTAAACTAGTCACCTAGGGGTCACTTAGACCTTGGGTGCTTATATTCCCTTTGAGTAAGAAGCTATGCACCCATTTTTCTGTACCTGGCACTGGGAAGAGAGGCAGGACTTCTTAGGCAAAGAGGAGAGGGATATAGCCTGGGAAATATGCCTGGTACATGGTACAAGGTTACAGAATCAAATCGAATAGATTTGGGGCTTTGTACTTCATGCCTGAAGCTCATGGTGGGGGGGGGGTGTCACACTATCAGACTCAATAGAACTGAAAGGAATCTGAGAGCTCAGTCTCTGTAGTGCCCAGGCTGATGTTGGCATGCACTTGGGATATAAATATGCTGCTTTGGGGTGTGCTGTCCTCCATTAGAATGTAAACTCCTTGAGAGCAGGCACAGTTTAGTTTTCACTTTTTAAATTGAGAACAGAGCTTGACACAGAATAGAATGTAAGCTCCTTGAGGGCAAGGGCTTAAAAAAAAAACTTTTGTCTTAAATGCTGATCTAGCACTTAGGGATAAAGGTAGGCTTAACCATAAGCCTATAATTTCCTTGGGATAGGAAACTCCCTCTACCAAGGCCAAGATCATATTTTCTTTCTAATTGCAGAGGTTAAATGACTTGTACAAGGTGACACAGAGACAAGACCTGGACTTCACTCTTCTTCACTTAAAGACTGGTCTTCTCTCCACCATCCTGTGCTCCCACTAAAAGAAACAACTCCACAGCTTTCATTTAAGGGCTCACTACCTACTTTACTCTGCAAACTTTAATGCTCTCTATGAATATTTTGCTGTTGATGTTGTTGCTGACCCCAGAAGAAGGACTCTAAGGCACTGAGTCAATCTTCTAAGCATCATTTATGGGCGAACAAGAGCAAGGATCGCATGGGATGGGAAAATCTTGATGGATTGTGATTTTCACAGATGGAGAGACTACACACACAGCTGAGATCACAAATCTTGAAATATCAAGAAGAAAGTATTTTGTGACCTTTGGTTACTTTATAAAGTTAGCATACTAGTTGTGTGGGGATAAAAATTATCCAGCCTAAGGTAAGAGAAAAGGCAGAGCTCTGAGCCAATGGCACGTGACTAAAGAGTTTATGGCCCCCTCTAATGAAGCAGACCTCAGATCTTCATCGTGATCTGAGATGCCCCTTCCTTCCAAGGACCTATTTATATAGGGTTGGATATCTAAACAAACATTCAAGAACAGCTAGACTGGATACAGAATAATTCCATTGGTTGGCATATGACACATAGACTAACATAAGCAAAAATGATCTTTCAGCAGAGTTACAAGTTGGAGAAAGCAAGGAATATTTCCACGGGCTAGGTGGTCGTAAGATGGGTGAAACATAGGACATCTCCCCTGGCTAGGTGGTCGTAAGATGGGTGAAGTATAGGGTATCTCCCCTGGCTAGGTGGTCATAAGATGGGTGAAGCATAGGGCATCTCCCCTGGCTAGGTGGTCGTAAGATGGGTGAAGCTTAGGGCATCTCCACTGTCTAGGTGGTCATAAGAAGGGTGAAGCATAGGGCATCTCCACTGGCTACGTGGTCATAAGATGAGTGAAGCATAGGGCATCTAACCTGGCTAGATGGTAGTAAGATGGGTGAAGCATAGGGCATCTCCACTGGCTACGTGGTCATAAGATGAGTGAAGCATAGGGCATCTAACCTGGCTAGATGGTAGTAAGATGGGTGAAGCTTAGGGCATTTCCCCTGGCTAGGTGGTTGTAAGATGGGTGAAGCATAGGGCATCTCCACTCACTAGGTGGTCGTAAGATGGGTGAAGCTTAGGGCATCTCCCCTGGCTAGGTGGTCGTAAGATGGGTAAAGCTTAGGGCATCTCCCCTGGCTAGGTGGTTGTAAGATGGGTGAAGCTTAGGGCATCTACCCTGGCTAGGTGGTCATAAGATGGATATTGCTCGTGTTGCACAGGAGAGAATGGTCTGCAGGTACAAGAATAATTTTGGGGGCCTGACCATGTAGTTGAGTCCCCCCCAGCACACTGGGTTCGGGCATTATGATAAAAGAAGATGAGGATGGAGGGCCTGTAGTTAACTTCCGTAATCTTACCATCTGCAGCTCATAGCTCTGGGGCCAGATATAGGGAACGTAGAATCATGTCCAGCTGATTGAAGCTGATTGGAATAGAGTAGGGTCTTCAATGAATCAGTTCCCTCAGGTAGAAGGAAAATAATAATATCTAATACAGAGCAGATAGTTTGTGTCAGATGCCATGCTCAGGGCCTTACAATTATTGTCTAATTTGATACTTAGAACTGTCCTGGGAGGTAGGTGCTCTTATTATCCCCATTTTGCAGATGAGGAAAATGAAGCAGATTGTAGTGAAGTGATCAGGACCACACAGCTAGTGAGCATCTGAGGCCGGATTTGAACTCTGGTTTTCCTGACTCTAGGCCTAGTGCTTTATCCACTGTGCAACTAGCTGCCTCCAGTGTATGGAAAGTTGCGTGGAAGAAGAGAGAACATGTCCAAAGACCAAAAGAAGAGGAGGTTCTTAGCTTCCAGAGTTACTTCAAGAGAAGCAGCCCTTCTAGATGGTGGGGAAATTTAACTGACAAAGGGTAAATGTGACCCCAGTAATATGGATGCCTTAAGTCAAGGAGACCTTCAGCTGACTTTATTTCTCCCTTACAAATAAGTATCAGAGTTAGATACTGTAGTGAAGTCTTTCAAAGATGATCACTATTCTTAGGTTTAATCAAATCAATTCAATAAACATTAAGTGTTTTTAGCCACTAGGTGGCATGGGTTGTCACTGTGCTGATCTTGTTCAGCAAGAAGGCTATAGTACCAGACATCCAAACTCACTGTGGCCCGAATGAGCATCCTTCCCTTGGAGAAGAAGTGCTAGGGAAGAATCATACAATCTTTTCTTTCTTAGTTGCCCTTCTTTTTGTAGGGCAGTGCTAGATCACTGTTAAGGGGGTTCTCATTTGTCCAATAAGATCTGTGTTCAAGCCCTCATATCTGGCTATACTCACTTCTTTCCCATCTTTGATATTATCTATGTAGCCCTATCCACACAGCCTTTAGACAATGGTATCATCTCCTGAGATAGAGAAAAATACATTAACTGTATACAATGTTTTATTCTTGCATGTAATCAATAAAATCAAATATACAAGAGAAATAAAACAACATATAATAAGATAACTACAGTTTGGTCCATCCCCAAAGTCTCTGCTAAACTACAAGAGTGACAATGTATAGGCCACTTAGTTCCCAAGTGTCCTAGAAATTCGTAACTCAATTTGTTTAGCTAGTTTTTCCTTCCCCCCACTTTTTTTAGATTGCAAAGGGGTGCAGGCAATATGACACAGCTTGAAACTATTGCTCCACTTGCCTATTTAGAAGGGCCAGTCAGTCATAAGATGAAACCTAAATAACTCCGGACTTAAAACATCTCATGGCATGGGTCATGGATTTTGAGTCTAGCAGATACTCTTGATATATTTTTCCTGGTAGAAAGTTCTAACTGAGCCTTGCCCAGATACCTCATTAATGCAGACATGAGGAGATGTAGGCAAAAGGAAGTTAGACTAGAAGGAAGAATACAATTTTTAAAATGCCTACTATGTCCCAGCACTTTATAAATATTATCTCATTGTATCCTGAGAGGGAAGCACTATTATTATGCTCTTTTTATAGTTTAAGAAGCTGAGGTAAAGAGTAGTGAAGTGGCTAGTAAATGTTGGAAGCAGCATTTGAACTCAAATCTTCTTCACTCCAGGCCAAGCACTCTATCCACTGGGCCATCTAACTGCTAGAAGAAAAAAGAAACCTTGAATTCGTTCAACATCTTGTGTTTTTTTCCCTCCTGGTACATATTTTTATGACATTGAGTCACAAAGTTCTTGTTTCTTGTGGTCAAGAGATATCTCATAATGTTGCAAAATTATGGTGAAGCATGTGTTTGGTCCCAAAGAAAAGAAAAGATACCTATGAAAAAATATCTGTGAGGTATCTCCCTCAACTCCTCTGCAGAGGTGAGGGAAAAATCTGTATGCGTGAAGCCTGGCATATGATGTCATATTTTTTTCAATATATTCATCAATCTTGCTAAACTTTCTCCTCTTCTTCCTTTTCTCTTTTTCCCTCTTTTTAGTTAATTATTTTTGTTTCTTAAACAACACTTTTAATTTACTTACCCTATTCTTTCTTCCACCTCCCTCTCTCACTGAGCAAATTTAAAAATAATCCCTTAATATATACCTACATTGGGCAAAACAAATTCCCACATCAATCATGTTAAAAAATCTAGGTCTACTTCTGCATTTTGAGTTCACTGGCTTTCTGGCAGAAGGTGAGCAGCATGTTTCAGACTCATTCCTTTGGACTGATGGTTTAGCAATTCTGCTGCTCAAACTTACAGAGCCCTTCAAAGTTGTTTTCACTTTGTTATCCCTTTGTACCAAAATTGTTATCACTTTGTAAATTGTTCTCTAGTGATTTATAGCATTTTTTTTCACCTGGCTTTAGAGATCCCAGGTTTCTTCCCTTGAGAATTACTTGGCAATATTGTTAGGTAATTTATCAGTTGGGGAATGGCTCTCATGTCATCATTTCTTGTGACACAACAATGTTCTACTATATTCATATGCCACAATTTGTTCAGCCATTTACCATTAGAAAGACATTCCTTTAGTTTCCAATTTTTGGCTACCATAAAAAGTCAAGGTCCTTTTTCTCTCTTTGATTTCTTTGGGGCACAGGCCTGGTAGTGGAATAGATTGGTCAAAATTTGTTACAAGGGATAGCTTTCTGTGGTGAGAGTGCACCACACTCTCCACTCTCCACACACATGTGGAAAGAGGTGAGAATGGGATGTGGTGGGGTGGGGGCAGGAATATCAGTGGTAGAAAAGCAAAATATATCAGTAAGAATCTAGCCTTTAAAAAAAAACATTAAATGTCTTCTTTGTCACATCGATTCTTTGGCATTTGTGGCCTGATTGCTAGATCTGACTGGGAACACAGAGCTTTGGTCTTCACTGCTCTCTACCTCTCCCTGCCTTGCACCTGCCTCCAGTGTCCTGGGTACTGTGTTTAGCCCTGAAGAGCCTCTTCTAGAACAGGAGGCCTTTACTTTTTTGTTTTTTGTCTTGGACCCCTTTTGTAGTCAGTGTGATGAAGCCTCTGGACAATTTTCAGAATCATGTTTTGGAATTACTGAAGGAAATGCTAAATTTCAGTTAGAGATAAGTGAAAAAAAAGATGTAAATGTTTTCCTATCCAAGTCCCTGGACCCTCACAGAGGTTCTCAACCTGTGGGTAATGTTCAATTTGTAACAATGAAAATACATCCTGCATATCAGATATTTACATTATGATTTATAACAGTAGCAAAATTACAGTTATGAAGTAGCAACGAAAATAATTTTATGGTTGGGGGTCACCACAACATGAGGAATTGTATTAAAGGGCCATGGCATTAGGAAGGAGTCTAAAATCTATCCATGGACCCCTTAGGGGTTTATGGACCACAGGTTAAGAATCCTTGATTTAGCACGAGAATTTCATGGAGAATATATGTCTCTTAGGGTGGTATCTTACAGGGGGTATAATGTATGAATGGTGAGTGTGATAGCCATAGGTCCCAGAAGGCTGGATACATGAGAGAATATTATTTCACCATTATACTTTCCTATCCTTTGCTCAATGGGTGACTAGTTCCACTATGAGAAAAACACTCATGAAATCAAAGACAGAGCTTCCCCACGTTCTACGGCCAGAGAGGAATCTTTAGCTTTGCTATGCATCTCAAAAGAATGCTTGAGGGGGAATCAATAAATGGCCCTGTAGGCCCCACCAGTTTCAGAATGATCTCTCATTTCATCACACGCGTCACCTGAGAGTTGGTCCACCATGTCATCTCCACGTATAAAGGAGAACATGGTTAGCATTACTGACTGAGGGAGCTAATGAGCAATGGCTCTGAAGATGGGTACAGTGGGCATCTGGTTACCACTTATGTTTTGCTGGTCATCATGGGGCAAGTTTTGACTTAATTATATGCCTGGGGGCTTGACATGTGGCTGATTTATTTGCCATGATTTGTTCTGAAAACATTTATAGCCTTTTTTGAAGTATTTGATTGGGAATGAAGAAAAAAAAACCAACAACTATCCCCTTTGGCAGAGTTCAGTAGTTTCCATGGCTCAAATGAAATGTTGGTGAAAGGCCTGAGGGGGAGGAGATGGAGGCCACAGGTCACATTCCACTTGTTCTGTTCTGAATGTTAATGAAGTGATGGCTGGTGCTCTGTGCTCCTTGAGAAAATAGTGAGAGCTTGCCAGGGGAGCTGTGGAGAGAAGAAGGTATTGGTGGAGGTGACCTAAGAAATATGGGGGCCAGACAGGTGAAAATCAAGTCTGTGTCTTCAGGTGTTGGGAGAAGGGAGGTGTGATCTTATGAGATGAAGCACAGCTTCCTGAGTTGGGGAGAAAGCAGGGTCTGCTTATGGAAACTGTCAGGGGAATGGTGGCAAGCAAGAGGAAAAATCAAGGCTCGAAACATTTCCCATTGACTTAAAAAAAGATAAAGTGAAAGGAGAAGGCAGGGTGGCAGTGAAAGTCCCCCAGTCTTGGAGGGGGAATCACTGGGGAGGAAGAGCTTGGGACTTGTGAACATTAGGCCTGACAACGGATGGATTTTCTAGATCATGTCTAGACCCTAAAACTCAAGCGTGAGAGATCTCAGAGGCAGCTTAGTCCACTCCTTCATGTTGTAGGTGAGAAATGACTGACCAAGGTCACACAGTATAAGTAGTAGACTCAGGATTTGCACTCATATCCCATGCCTTCAAATTCAAAGTTCTTTCTCCTATATAATGTGGGATTGTCAGGTGATCACTACAGGGTTGTGTCCCCTTAATCTGGAAAAGTGGATCATCATAGAATCATCGTAAATCCAGAACCAAAAGGGACCCCTGAGATCATCTAGTCCAACCCTCTCATTTGACAAGATAAGAAACTGAGGCCCCAAAAGATGGAATAAGTGATGAAGCTGGGGGTTGGAGTACGGTTCTCTGTTCCAGTGACTTTTCCACTGTGATGGTACACCTTTCTATATCTTCTGAACTTGGCCAAGCCCTCCCTTCTCAACGACCCTGGAAGGAGAGTCCATTAAATGTTCTTATTGCTCCCCTCTATTTGACAGGTCGGGTAACTGAGGCTTACAGAGGTGAAGAGCCCCCCTGAAAGTCAGCCAGCCAGAAAGTGGCATTAGACAGGAGGTAAACCAAGGTAAAGTTTCCAAAGACTGTGGCTTCAGAACTTGAAAGGACTTTGAAGACTGTGAAGTTTACTCATTTTACAGGTTAGAAAACTGAGGCTCCAATGGTGAGTGCTTAGAGGCTGGAGGCTCAGTGCCCTTTCCTCCATAACCTATTGCTTTGTGACTGTGAGAACTTCCCCACCAGTCTGTTTTGGAAGGGTCATCAAGCCTGCCTTGCAATTCTGACTCTGCATCAGGTCAGGTCTAGAATGTCACCTTCTTGAAGGGGAGTGGGTGGAGGGTTACTTCACTTGTTCTCTGTGTTTCTGCACCTAGCACTGGGCTTTACTCTTAGTAAATGCATGTTGTCAGATGATTCCTGACAGTTCTGAATGAAGCAGAGTGGACAGGAGGCCACAAGCATTTTAAGCCAAGCTTTGGAGGAGGCAGGGACTACAAATGAACCAAGGCAAAGAGAGTTCCCTGAGAGTGAACAGGAGAGGTCTTGGAGGGGATCATTGAAGTAGCAGATAAGAAAACTGGAAGCTGTCCTCTGGGGGCTTGCAGAATCAGAAACTTAGGGATCATCTGCTGGGACCCTCTCATTTAATGAGTAAAGACAGGGAAAGGGAATGACTTGGATGCAGAAGTAATCTTTGGCATTTACACAATACATGGGACTTTACAAAACACTTGACATCTGTTATCTTATGTCCCAGGATCACAGTAAAGAGCTGGAAGGAACCTTAGATGTCCTCTCAGCCAAACCTTTCATTTTATCCAGGAGGAAACAGAACCAGGGAGGTTAGGCAATTTTCCCAAGGACACACATGGAGGACATGGCAAAGATGGGGTTCAGTCTGAAGTTTTTGATTTCCCTCTTTCCCCTTAAAGCACATTCTCTTATCCTTGTAATATGACTACCATGTAGTGTTGTAATGGCAAGCACAGAAGTAGTTCACACCTTGTTTCAGTCTGTCAAGAAACAGAATGTGTGAACTCCACAACTTGTGAACTCCTGCAGAGGAGCTAAAGACCATATAAGGAGAGCCCCAGGGCTAGAGACAAGAAGAATTGAGAAGAGGACTCTTGTGGTGGCTGAGTCAAGAAGGAGAAAACTTGTGGTGTCCTCACACTGTTTGTCTGCTCTGTCTGTGTTGATGTTTGCTTGTGATACTTCATACAAAAGCAATATGCATGAATATTATTGTGGCTCTGTCAAGCTTTGTCTTCCTAGAAAAAGGAACTGTGGAGGATTTTAAATAGACTGGACACTGTGAGGTTCAATATGGAATGGGAACTGGATGAAAAACTGAAAAAGGAGCTGAACAAGGAACTGGGAGCTGCTGCCTTTGAACCTTGGTGACAGTTGGAGCTGGGACCATGGAAACTGAGAGCCAGCCTCAAGCCAAGCTAAAAGAAGACTTTACTTGGATACTGTGTACTGACTGAGAAGATTATGGTTTACTATGACCTCGGGGGGGGGGAGGTCTTTGACTTTTGTACTTTGTGATTGAATGAAAGATTTTGTGATTGACTAAATGATTGTACTTTGTTGAAAAGTATTGTGACCACTTTGGTGAAAACTATATGGCCATTTTAGTGATGTCATTGTGAATGCTGTATTTTGATTATCTGTGATAATTTGTAATACTGTGAATGCTGTACCTTGATTTACTGTGAATGTTTTGCTTTGATTTGTTAAGGAATAGAGTGTTCACTATACTGTGTAACCAGAATCTTAAAAGCTGTTCACAGTAGCATTTTTCTGGAAAGCTGCTTGTGTGTAGCATTACAAGTGTCTGCAGGTTTACTCTTTGGAGTTGAGTAAAATGATATTTAGAGAGGTCATATCACCTGCCCAGGGACATACAACTAGCCAGGGTCAGATTAGGGATTTGAATGCTGGTCTTCCTGATGTAGGGACAGTGTGATGCTCACTCAGTCAGACTTCCTCTGGACTTGTGGCTCTGTGTGTTTTCTAAAGCAGTCTCTCTAGGTGAGAATGAGAGGAATATTTTATAAATAGTCAGGCTTCTGGTACCTTGGCATGAAGTTGTTTTCCACATGTGATAACATTTGTGTGTGTGTGTGTGTGTGTGTGTGTGTGTGTGTAGAAAGAGAGAGAGAGAGAGAGAGAGACAGAGACAGAGACAGAGAGACAGAGACAGAGAGAGATAGAGAGAGAGACAGAGAGAGAGAGACTGAAATGAAGTGACTTGCTTAAGGTCACATGAAGAAGAAAGAACCAAGCTTGATTTGATCAACCTGTCCCCACTCTGGACCAGGCACTGTACTAAGACACTGAGTGGTACAAAGACTCCTGCCTTTAGGGAACTTATGTCCTGCCAATTTTCAAGCTCAGGTTTTTTCTGACTCCAGGCTTGGGATGATTCCTCTCCACCACCCTGCCCCTCAGAAAGGAAGTGAGATCACAGAGAGAACAATAGGGAAGAAAAACTATAATAAAGAGTCCAAAATATGTGTGGTGAGCCATAAATGGCTGCGCTAGTGAAATCCAATTAACTCTGGAGTTTAGGGGGCGCCCCTTTCATTAGCAACTTTTGTACCTCAGCACTTTTGTGCCAAATACATTCCAGGTGGTGTCAGCAGATCGCTAGAGGCAGGTTGCTTTTTTCACTATATAAATTTCTTTTCACAATCAGGAATAGTTAATCATCATGGATAGGATCACAGAATTTTGAGATCAAAGGGAACAGAATTTATTCCAAGCCCCATTTTTCCTCAGTGAGAACACAGAGAGAGGCAGTGACTTGCCTAAAGCAGCTGAGCCAGGATCAGAACCCAGGTCCTCTGACTTCCAGCTCAATGCTCTTTGTACCAAAATGTGCATTGTTAGTGGAACGAGAAGGATGTGGGCAGGAGCAAACGACCTTCACATCCTTATGTGTACAGTGACACATGCTGACCTCTCATTGACAGTAGTCACCAAGCCCCAAACCCTGGGCATGGGGCTTTCTTCCCCCTACCTGAAGGAGAAATGGTGCTTGATTTTGTAGAGCTGGGCACCTACAAGGGTAATATTAGCAGGGGCAGCAGGAAGTCCAGCAAAAGCTAATGTAAGGGATGCTGGAACAGAGGAAGAACTTTCTGAAGGGTGTGATAGGGCAGCTGAGAATCCTAGAGGAATCTCGGGCTGCACTGAGAAAGACTTGGTGGGATGGGGAGAGCACTGGACTTTGGCTTGGCTTCCAATCGAGTCCTTACACTTATGGCCTGTGCAATGCTGAACAAATCCCTTCTCTTGGCCTCAGTTACCTCATCTGTAAAAGGAAGATGTTTAACGTCCCTTCTAGCTCTTACTCTATGATGACAAGCCTAGTGAGGTGGCCCTGGTCAGGTCACTTCCATGATACTGTGATTAATTCTTGGTAGCACCTTTAAGGCAAGATAGTCTGGTACTGCTTGGCTCCAAAGATCAGAATTGGAAGGAGTGAAAATAAGCTTCTAAGAAAAAGCTGTCAGCTTGTTGTAAAGCAGAGCTTCCTCATGATTAGAGATACCTGAAAGCAAAACAGGGTTTCTTAGAAGATGGTGACTTTCACCGTATTGGAGGCTGCTTGGTTACTTGTTAGAAATATTACCGAGAGAGCCTTTGAGATTTTTCCAACTCGGAGATATTATGATGGTGAATAAATTTGAAAGAGTTAGGAAGAAAGTACATCATACTAGGTCACCTGTTAGTGTTACATTTGATGAGATTCTAACTTTATATTATGTCAAAATAGGAAAAATGCCAAGTATTGAACACATGGAGCCAAGAGAGTGGCATTTCTAGGTTGGAGCTTATAGACGCTATATCTCAATGTGGAAGAATTATTAGCTCAATACAGAAAAAACTACAATTCAGTCCGATGATGATTCATCACACTTTCTTGTAAGGGAAAAGTGAATGTTAGGTGAAAGGAAAAGAGTTGGCACTAGAATTAGAAATAAACACAAGTGGGTTTAGTCAGACATGGAGAGATATGACCTTGCCACACTGTTAGAAATTATAGAATATGTTTAAAAAGCAGAGAAAATGTAGTGAACAGGTCAGAATTGGTCTACAAAGAGGAGGTATTATAAAATGAGTACAGACCATGAGGTATGGCAACATTGAGATATAGAAGGTTTGCCCATGTAATAGATAGACAAATAATGTGAAGCAGAGATGAATGGAAGTATTTGGGGTTGAAGGTAATAGTTTGAGAGACCAGAGACCAGCTTGTCCCCTAACATTCAGCAGCAGATGCTCACAACATGGCTAATTGTCTGGCAAGAGTCACCACAGTGCCACTACAAACTGAAAGCTGAGTCCAGCACCTAACTTAAACGTTCAATCCGAGTTTATTAAGGGACAGGGCACAGATCACTGGATTCCAGGGTAATGGAGAAGGGCGCTCTTTCCTTAAAACAGTCCGGTTTGCAGAATAAGGAGATAAGACCAAGAAAAGTCAGATGATTTGACCTAAGGCACCAAACTGTAAGTGCTGGAGGCAGGCCTCAGACTTGGGCATCCTGCCTCTGTGCCCAATGCACTTCTCAGTGTATGAGGTAAGAGAGGGCTGGCTTGCTGTACTAAGCAAGGCCCTTCGCTTGTGGATAAAGAGTGAGTGTCAGAGTCAGGAAACCGGGTTCAAGTGCCTCCTTTGCTACATATTGTGTGTGTGACCTTGAGCATGTAACTCAGCTTTTTGGTGTCCCAGGCAACTTTCTAAGGATCTAAATTGTAGTCTTTCAAATGAGAAAGTTTTCTTCTCAGAAGCACTCCACATCGACCATGTGGTCTAGTAAAAGTAATAGCAGCAGCAGCAGCAGCAGCCACAACAACAAACCCAGAATGCTCAGAATACAGAAATGTGGATGGATCCTTTTGGAGAGCCCTGAGCTCCAGAAGCCCTGTGTGGGCCTCCTCCTTGTACTATGTGAGCCTGGACCAGTCAACCTCTCCATGCTCCAGGCTCCTCACTGAAACTACACAGAGTGGAAAGCAAGGGTGACCTTCAGCACTGGAGGCAGAGGTCCTCACAAGGAGCTCCCTGTACAGATGACATCATGAGTCTTTCTTCTCCCTTGCTCCTAGATAGCAAAAATGCGTACAGTGAATTCTTTTAAGCCACATCGTCACAAATGCAGAACATTCAACCCATCTGGTCAGTTCTTTTTCTAAAAAGTATTCTAGCATATTGACAAAGCAACAAGGTGGCAAGCTGGATTTTCTTCCTTGCGTTCTCCCTAGGAATTGCGTTAACACATCATTGAAGCTGCCACTGCAAGGACCTTGAGTCAGGCATGAGAAAGTCAGGGACTGAAGCACTATAGGTCTGATTGTGTGATTTCCTCTATTCAATGGTCTTTAATCGGAAAATGAGCATTCCCTAAACACAGGTGTATTTAGCAGCTTATAAAATAATGACAATCCCAACAATCTCGAGACTTACATTTCATTATGAAAGATAGAATTTTATCCACCTGTTTAACTACCCACAGAACACAAAAGATTAAGAGCAATGTAATGGTTTTTCCCAGGTCCATTTCCATCTCAAAACCATCAAACTAAGATGAGAATGAAATAAAAAACTGACATGTAGATACCAATTTAAGCACAAAGAATTACATATTTATTAGCTTCTGTGAAAAAGCCACATATACAATTGGAATTTAATTAATTATTGCTGAATAGAACTGAGAGATACTGGATTGAAATCCCAGTTTTGCCAAGTGTGCCTTTATGGTTCTCTTTGTGAAGTGAAAGGGATGGAACAGATGATACCCACTAATGTCCTCTAAGGGGATAACTCTAAATCTCAGCACCCACTGAAGACAGTGAGGTTATCTTTCATTTGTTAAATTAGTCTTGGGGGACTTCCCAAGGATCAGTTTGGATAAGCGATTCACTCCCTGGTCATACAGTGGCAGGGGCAGGATTTGAACCCATATCTTCCTGATCCAAGCAAACAAAACCATGCTGCTAATTTCAGACAAATTAAGATCCTCCCTGGGCCTGAGTTTTCTCATCTATAAAATGAGAGCATTGGGCTAAATGGCCTCTGAGGCCATTGGAGTGCTAGATGGTTGTCATGTTAACACCCTGAGACACAGTTGCCTCATCTGCAAAATGAAACGGTCAGGTTAAATGGCCTTGAAGGTCCCATCCAGGTCTGGATCTATGATGCTATGTTCTTTTTAAAAAGTATCTATTTCATTTACTATAGTATATGTTTAGTAATTGAAAAGAAAGACCTCTTTCCCTCCCCTCGACACACACAGACACAGACACACAGACACAGACACACACACACACACACACACACACACACACTTAGAGAGCGAGACAGAAACAGAGGCTACTGATAAATGAAGGGGAAAGAGGAACATAGAGTCAGGAAGGAACTTTGCAATTGAGGAGGAGGAGGCCCAATGGCTTTAAGCCCCCTGCCCACACCCTTTCTCCCCACCTGCCTCTTATTGGGGCAGGCTGGCCCATAGTCAGAATGGGTTAGTATCTTCCATTAGCAGTGGTGAGAATCCCACAGCTGTAACTTCCAATGCCATCCTTATTCCCCTGGGACATCTCTCTAATCCCACTTGATCCAGGAAAGGCGGGCTGTCAGATCTGCAAGGAGCAGAAGAAGAGAGTTGGAGGGGTCATGATGGAGTAGAACATATTCAAACTGAGCATGGACAAAGTGCATTCATTTGAAAGGCTTTCAATGAGAGTTGAATTGCTTTCTACAGATGCTCCAGAGAAACTACTGGGACAAAGAAGCGAATTCATGAATTTCATCTCAGGCTAACATGAAAAAAACAATGGTTAGCTAAAAGTCCAGACAGGAAAAGACACCAATTCCAAGTCTGCAGCTTTGAGTTTGGAAACTGTGATTCTTGAAAGTAAAGGTACGGCCAGCTGTGAACTCAATGCCAGTGAAATACCATACATTAAATAGACCCTGTTAAGCAGAATGTTCCTCTCAATTTTCCTAGAATTATCCTCTGGATTTTTTTTGATAATCTGACAGCCAAGTTCATTCAGGCTCATCACTTTTTCCCTAAAGGAAGCTACTGATTTCTCTTCATATGGAAACATTTGTGTCTTTTAGAGTTTTTTATTTATATTTTTACAGCAAGGTAAGCCATTAAATTGATTTGATATTGTGGGATCTGAAGTCCGGAGAGCTTCAACATGAATGTGTTCAGGAAGCTATTTGCCCTATAATTCAAACATTAAAACACCCTGTGTCATACAGAAGGGACACTCATGCTGCCTCAGGAATTGATGTGCTTTTTTATTTTGTTAGTTGACTAGAATTTATGTTGTGAGATTTTGGCACAAATACCCTGCTCATAAAAACACCAGACCTCAAAAATGCAAGGCAGTATTGGCACACAGAAATCAACTATTCCCACTGTTCTCCATTAGTAAAGAATAAGACAATCAAACTTTTAAAAAATCACTATTGAGAAAACCACAATCCAGTAAATAATCAAGCTTTCCCATGACTTCCAGATCCTGGGCTTGCTACATTTCAGTTTGAGTAATAAGAATAATTTTCAGTTAGCGTCCATAGCTACATTCTCATTAGCCTGTACACTATTGCACTAAAATAGCCTTTAGTTCCACAGGCAAGTTTCCAAATGATGAGGCTGCATATGCTGGGTTAGCTGTGGGCTAACATTCATGTCGGAGGCTTGTCATCTGAATGATGCATCATTCTTCTAAGAAATAACAGCTTTTGTATCAATGACATACTTACCACTGGTGTTCCAAATGGCGTCCTTCTGACACTTATATCCATCTTTTATGCATTGGTCTATATATGATTTGGGGTCACAGCCTGAGGTTAGGATGTCCCTGAGTAGGGCGATGTAGGCAATGGCTAACCTAAGGGTGTCAATTTTGGAGAGCCGCTTTTCATATGGGAAAGTTGGCACGTGACTCCTGAGCTCATTGAAGGCAGCATTGATACTGAGCATCCTCTTCCTTTCCCTAATGTTGGCAGCATGTCTTTGCCCCTTGTAAGGATGATTAGGGACTAGAGGACTGGGTTCCTTGGGCTTTTCATTCAGGTTTTGGACTGACAAGGAGCTGTCCAGTTCAGCACCTTCCTCTCCCTGCAGGATCTGGGTCTCCAGGTCAGGGAGTGAATTTTGACTGTCAGAAAAGATGGACTGAGAAGTAAAAGAAGGCCAGGGTGACAAGTTGCTCTTCTAAATATTGACAGGGAAGTGCACAATTGTCTCCCTGAGTGAGAAACTGGCCATTAGAGTCCGTCTGACTCCAGGAAGGAAAATCAAATGGAAAATCTTGTTCAAAATCAAAGACGGATCCTTCCATCATTCTCCTGGGAAGTATTAGAAATTTTCAAGAATCAGAATCTTCAAAATGAAGGTCTCTGAAATAATTTCCTTCTTCCTAGTTGTGGAGCAAAGTTTCCCTTTGTTGAAGAGTTCTGATAGAAGTATTCTTCCTATACACATGTATCTCTGGATGAGCATTAGTCAAGTTTGATGGTAAGACCGAGTTGCCTTTGGGGTTTAAATATTTTAGGATTCCCAGCAGGGTACTCACCTTTTTTATGCCACATTCAAGAATAATTAGGACATACGTATCTTGTTTTATCACCAGTGGCTCACAATGGAGGAAACAAAATGCCATTGGAAGAATAGATTTTTCAATCTTCTTTCCTTTGAAAGACACAAGGATACAATTCTGAAGGTCTTTGGCAGGTTTACCCTTGACACCTAATATTTACAGAATGAATTGGAGAAAGATATCTGGAGGTGTGTTCATTTAGGAGCAGAGAGGACAGAAGGCAGGGGATGTAAAGAATAATGTAGGTCTTTATTTTCTTAATAACATGCTAATAGATCTATTCTGCCAGGGACAGGAAAACAAAAGTCAGTTATAATGCTGTCATGAACATATGATGGTGCCAGATTTTCAATGGAGGAAAAAGAAATCCAAGGCTTCTTTCTGCACCAGCTCCCTGGATTTCAGCGTTCTTATTACGGGACTTTCCCATGCCCTTCTCCTCGAAGCCAGGGAAAGAAAGAGTCAGTTTGAGGACTCTAACAGATTTAAGATCTGGATAATTCCTTTTCAAATAGACAAAACAAATTGAATTGACAAGGTCTCTTGAAGAAATGAAAGGGAGTCAGTTTTTATTTAATTATTCTAGAATGCATAATTGTACTCCCATCTTAATAGAATAAACAATAATCATTCATTCCACTAAATTATGTTTTAAAGCTACATATGTGTTTATATATGTATTATATTATATTTTATGTATATATGTACTATATATGTACACATATAGTATGTACATATATAGTATAGTACATATATATGTACTATATATCACACACGAATACATACATGAATATAAGTAACCAGGTTGGGGCAGTGGGGAACAATGATAATTCTAGAATTGGCATTTCTAGATCATTTAGTCTAGTCCTTTAATTTTACATATATGGAAATTAAGGAGGTGAAAGGGCGTGCCCAAGGTAGCCTTGCTGGTAGGATTCAAATGTGGGTCTTATGACTCTAAATTTAAAGAAGCCTTGGTCAGAGAGTGGAGTTCCAAACTAGATTGTAAGATGATATAAGTTTAGAGTCAGAAAAGTGGTCTGAGTTGGCCTCAGAACCTTCAAGCTGGGCAAAGGACACGAGCAGATGCATAGGCAATAGTATACATATCAGAAGCTCACGAGCCGAGGCAAGGCAGCATTCTCCTGTGGCCTAGGAGCCTGTCTTACCTTCAGCATGATGCTGATAGCCAGCTGTCATAAATCTCCTGGAGCTTGTGTATCAGAGAACAAACACTCATTCAGTGGGAACATGGCAGAGAAGGATGAGGGCCGCACTTAGAAAGAGAGTGCTGGGATTCACATCACTGTTGTGCAGATTATATATAACTGTGGGCAAGCTATTTACCCCTGAGACTCAGGGAGTCTCACTCATCTCCTCATCAGTCTGATGAATGAATTGGACTTGAAGAGTGACTACCTTCTAGGTAGGCACCTATGGACATATGCAATGCCATTTTTACAGTTAGATAGCTTTAAAATGTCCTTTTCTCATGAAGACATGGGGAGAACCAATATTATGCAGCCATTTTCCAAACAAAGATGATCAAACAGTTGTCAAGGCTCAAACAGGATAAGGTGCTTGTCCACAGTCACACAGCTACTAAGGACCAGAGTCAGTCAAGAGGTCTATCCTAATTCCCCTACGAGCTAATGAAGTGTCCCTGCCCTACCCCCAGGTAATTTGTGTTTATTTAATATATATAGTTTCTGTGTGTATGTGCGTGTGTGTGAGTGTGTGTATGTGTGTGCATGTGTGCATGTGTGTGTGTGTGTGTGTGTGTGTGTGCATGCACATAGTCTTCTACAAAGGAATGCAGGCTCTTTGAAGTCAGGACTTTGCCTTTGCATCTCCAGTGTATAGCACAGTGTCAGGCCCATAGCAGGCATTTAATATGTGCTTGTTGCACAAATGGATGGTTGTACAAGGAGCAGTCATTATGGGAAAAAATGAGAAAACCCTTTCATTTTCAAAATAAGGATAGTGAAGTTTAGGAACTCATTGCCAGAGACTCTTCAGAGGAATGAATCTCTAATGGTGGGGTGGTATTTGGGGGAGAGGAGGCCTCATTGTCCCCTGCATAAGGCCACAGAGTGCACAGGTGTTGTCTTGCTGCCTGGTGAAGGTCCTATAATGTCCAGGGGGTAAAATGACTCATTTTGTTTCTGTTATCTGTTGCTGTGTGACTTTACCAGCATGTCTTCCAGTCTTGAGCTGACTCTAATACGTCATCCATTCATGATCTTTGTCTAACCCTGGGGATTCTGAATCTGGTGTCCATGGGTCCCTAAGGGCTCTGTGGATAGACTTTAAGTTGATTTGTGAACTTGAACAGGAAAAATGCTTCATTTTTATTTTTGCTAACTTTTACCTGAAATGTAACATTTTCTTCAAATATGAATGAAAAAAAACGAACAATGACAATATTATTCTGAGGATTCCATGGACTTTACCATCAGATTGTCAAAGGCTGCCATGAGCCACCAAAAGGTTAAGAACCTCTAGCATGGGCTCTTTCTTTGTCAGGATCACCCTTTCTCATATGTGCTAGTAAGAAGGAGGGAGTAAGGACAATGCATTTCAAGTCTGCGTTTGGTTGGAAAATGGTCACTTGTCCTGGCATAGGTCTTACTTCAGATATAGCAGAGACGGCAATGTGGTGTGGGTGGGAGACATTGGAATTAGAGTCAGGAAGACCTGGTAGTGGTCTAGAAAAACCCATGTAATGGAGGCATGTAGTCCTCTCAGTGTCCAAGATTCTATTTTGCTGGGCAATTACTGAACTGGGGTCAGGGTGACCTGGATTCAAGTCCTAATTTTGACTTGTATATATGGACCGTGAGACTGTGGGCAAGTTACTTAACCTCTCAATTCCCCAGACTGAACTGAACCTTTAAGTTGCAAATAAGAGAGATGATGGTGCACATTGACAGAGGGAGGCTCCTCCCTTGTGCTCCCAACAGGTTGGACAAAACAAATGCATTGTGTGCATTGCCTCAGGTGTGCACTGGATGATTTAAAACATGGCAAACAGAACTTACCTCAACAGTTCTAAGGACTGATGTTCTTATCTGTGCTGCATTTCCTCCAGTTGGCTTCATTGCAATCAACCCCACACTCCTATCCTGGGTGTGCATTATTATCCTGACTCCAGGTTGTACCCAGTATATGAGGACCAGTCTAGCCAAGCAATGAGATGCTCTTGGTCAGAGCTTTGGTTACGAGCTGATGAATGATTTGGCTATGACAAATCATGACCGTACAAATTAGCATGCCTCCAGCATGTGGAATATCATAAAGTGGGACTCAATTTGCTTTGATCATGGATATTGCACTTGATTGGACTCTGAAGGCTCTGCTAGCTCTAAGATCCTGTGACTCAAGGAGCTGGGTGCAGAACAAATGATCAGGTGAGACAGGAATGCTGGCATTTCTCCAATTGTCAAAGGAATCTCAGTGTCTTGGAGCTTTCTAAATGGCACCCTTGCATATGTCAAGGGTCTAGCAGCTGCCCAAGATAGGGAGGGGAAAATATATAAGTGTAATGCTGGCCCTGCATTGGATTCTACATTTGGAGAATTTTACATTACAGCATTTGGAACACCCAAAAGATGAACACGCAGACACAAGACCAAGTCTGCATTCCTTTCCAGATAGGAAAATGTGCATATGCATCCAATTAATCTACAAAGGGGAATGAAAGATGTGCAAATGGGAAGAGAGTGCTTTGCTGACAAACACGTGGTGGAGCAATCAAATAGATATATGGAGTCACGCAAAGTGCCTGCATATTTGGAGGGGCTGACTTTATCATTGTGGGATGCTTCAAGTTGTTTAACAAGCTCCCTTGAAGGTTGAGTCCAGACTCAACTTCCCCATCTGACACTGACATGTAAATGGCAGGTCTCTGTTTCTGGCAAGTGCATCTAGGGGCTATGGTGCCCTGGAAGAAGGAATGGTGGGAATGTTACACTGTGGAGAACATCTGTGGTATCTTTTCTAATGGAAATCCAACCTGGACCTCAGAGTTAGTGGGGATTAAGCTGAAAAGGCTTCATTCTGAAATCTGGCTAACAGAGCAATGAGCCAAGAGATTTAATTAAGGACATTCATGAGGGAGGGGGGAGGGGGACCATGTGGTGATGTTGTTGCACCCACGAGAGTTACATCAACACATTTGGAATCTGTGAGGATGGCCCACCTCGATGTGAGGCTGAAAAGGAACATGGCAATGGTTGGTACAGATGTTTCTAGTTAGAATTATCTTTGAGGAACTAATTTAGAAATGGGTTTTAAGTTATAGCTTACCTAAATTTATTATCAAGTTCTTTCCATCATCTACAACATGTGGATAGAGGAGAACAATCACAGAATCTCAGAATTGGAAGGAATCTAAGAATCTGCTTTCAAATATCCCCCAGAAGGACCATTCAGTCTTTGCTTGATGACTTCTCTAAGACACAACCAAAAAGTCAGTCCATTGCCTAGGGGATGGCTAGTGAATGAGCACATTCAGGAGACAAGAGTGTAGAATGGGTGCACTGGAGGTCAGCGTCATTGGACCATCAGGTGTGTGAAAGGGTGGAAAGTGAAAGAAGATTGGAGAGGTAGGAAGGGTCATCCTCTCCCTAGGTCATCCTTCAAGCTGACCCTCCTGCTTTCTTCAATCAGTCCTCATATAGCATGATCTCAAGGCCAGTCACCCTCCTGGATGCCCTCTTTTGGGGTGGCTCTGCTTAATTTGTCCTTCCTAAAATTACACAAAATCTGCAGCTGCATGCTCCAGAGAGCCTCTGAGCAGGACAGAGCCCAGCACAAGAATCATTTCTGCATTTATGAAACCTTGGACACCCTACAAAAGGCTGATGCTTGCATTTCTTATTTTGACTTCTGGATCACTATGTTGACTTATATCGAGATTGTGGTCCATTAATCCCCTGCTTCCAGATCTTTTTTAGTGAATCTATTTGAGAGATAGACATATTTATAAAACTGATTTTTTTCCCATGTGAAGTGTAGGACTTGACATTTAACCCTCTAGCTGTGACCAAGATCTTTTTTTCATTCTTCTTGTTATGTTGTATGTTTCCTTCTTTCCCCCATCTTTTTGTCACCTGTAAATCTGATAAGCATTGAGAATGCCTTTTCAAAAGTCTCTGGTGAAAGTGCTTAATAGGAGGGGGCCATGGCCAGATCCCTGGGGTATTTCTCCTCTAAAGACATCTTTCCACCTTGACACTGACCTGTTAATGATCACTCTTTGGGCTCAGCCCCGACTCCACCTTGTGTTCTTGGTCAGATCACAGTTCTCCACTGTTCCCCAAGAACATCAAGCTTTGTTCCTAATACTCTCCCTTCTGAAGTGCACTGCACCGTAGAATCTCAGAAGCAGAAAGAAGGACTTTCCCTTATTATCCACTCCAAGCCATACCTGAAGACAATCTCCTCTTTAATATACTTGACAAGTGAACATCCAGTTTTTTGCCAAAGATCTCTGGGGATGGGGAGACCACCTTTTCCTGAGACCACACAATGTGTGAAAAAATTTCTGACTCTAGGCAGAGAACCTGGTTTAAATCTTTCCTCTTATTGTCATAGGCATGATGACTAACTTCTCAGTGCCTTACTTGTCTCATCTTTAAAATGACTAGATGCCCCAGTCTCTTTGAGTTCTACACCTACAAGTTACTTGTAAATATCTCTAATTGGTATTAATTTCTTTTCTAAATGAGTTCCTTTTGCTCCAAGTTCTGCCTTCTGGGCCCAAATAGAACAAGGCTAATTTTTCTTCTAGTTGACAATAGCCTTCAGATATAAGAATAACTTTCCTTCCTCCTTTCCTCCCTAAGTATTCTCTTCTTTTGACTAAACACCTTTGATACTTATTTAATAACACTGTTCAACAATGGAAAAAAAGAAGTGGAATAGATGACCAGAGGGTAGGAAATATGCAAAGAAATGCCTATTTAAAAACATCAAAGAGCACATTGTGATGATGAGAGTGACTGAAGATGAGAATATAGAATTCCCATTTGTGTTCCTCAACCATTAGTCACCTTCCAACTAAAGCTTTGTCAGAAGTGGCCTAGCTCTGGAACCTGGGCCCAATTCAGCAACCAAAGCCACGATCCTCTCCTGGAGGTATTTTCCCTAGCCACAGAGCCATCTGCACGAGGGAGTTGGCATCTTTTGGGTAATGGGGCTGCTTACTCAAAAACTGGGCTAAACTGAATGGTACTTTAACACTATGTAATACCACAGACCCCAAGAGGAGCCCTCCAATAGCCCAATTTTCTCCAGTTAATTGCTCTGGCCAGGCATTAGAGGAAAATGCACAGGGCAGCTATACAGAGACTCTGGAAAGTGGAAGGGAACTATCATCCTAGCTCTGAACAAGAAAGGATTTTCTGTACAATGTTTCCAACTTCTGTTGCCAGATGAGAAACCCCACATCAGTGTTGCTGTCCTTACTACTGTTGTTATCTGATTGCGTTCTGTCTCTAGGTCTGTCCTCAGAGCCTCTCAGTCTTGGTAATACCACTCAGTTTGGGCTCTTCTAGGAGAGCTTTCGGGTCATCCCCAGGATCACCCCCAAACCACAAAGATACTCTGGAGGAAAACTTGAGTGAAAGTGATTGGGAGAATGCTTTTTTGTATCTTCATAGGATTCTAAGCTCTATCTGTGACAAACATCTGGTTAAAAACAGTTCAATCTACTTTGCTGGATTTTCTCAAATGACAGTCATATCCATACAACCACAGTACAGTATGATTGTGAAGTCACAGACAGCCCTTGGCTAAGGAATATGGAAAACTGCATTCCAGTAGACTGTGAAAAACTTGAAAGCAAAGGTTCCCAACAGGTGGCCAGTGGAATTTTATTTCTGTATCCCTAGTCCTAGATCAGGGGAGGGATGGAATTATATGTTTGCTGAATGATAGTTTAGGGTCATGTAGCATGAAGTCATGTAGTCATGAAGGTCTGCAAATATTTTTTTTTACAAAAATCATCTCACAGACGTCCTCTGTGATGTAGGTGCTCTGGCCATTCCCAGAACTGGTTTGGGCTCCTCCTTGCTTCATAGCTTTTGAGACAGATGGGACCAATGATATCATTTTGTCCAGTCTTGCCCATGGTCACTTTCTGAGTTGGGATTCCAATGTAGATCTAATTTTAAGTCCATTGTTCTATCCACCGTACCATCCTGTGTCTGGTGTAAATTGGGTTTGTAAACTTCTGAGCTATACTCTGCACCAGACCCATTTCACAGAGTTTGTTTTAACTATTACTTTTGGTTGCATACACTGACTGCTGTGTTCTCCAATAGTACTTGGCTATTTAAACAACCAGAAGTATCAGGTACTCTGATTGGCTTGGATGAAGAGATGCCACAGTTGAATAAATCAGTCCATAGCTAACTGTGTGATTTTGGGAAAGTCAGGTCTGTTTCCCCCTCTGAGAAGCAGAGGTTAGATTAGCTGGTCTCCAAGGTCCTTTCTTGTTCCACCATACTGTGAATTTTGAACTCTGTTATGATTAAATGATCCTTGTTGGGAAGTTTTGATCACCAAGTCTGTTGAAGGGCATGGGTCCCCTTGTGAACATATAAACACTGCACAGGGTAACCTCAGTTTTTTTTAAAGCATTAGAAAACTCCAAAGGTGACCGTTTCCAAAGGGTTATTATTTCTAGGCTCCATGTGTCTGCCCAGAGAAGGGAGACTGTGAGGTGAATCTTACCTACACCAAAGAGGAGAATTCCAAAGCAGTTCCAGAAGAAATGATGAAAGACGAGGAAACGTCCTGTTTCTATTGTTGGAAGAGCAGAATATGTTTCTTTTTAGGCTAATGAAAATGCTAATGTCATGGACTAATAAAAAGCAGAGCTGGAATCCCAGCTGCAGGAACTTTTCAAAGAGACCAAAGCTCTTTTTGGAACTTCAGAAATGATTCCTGAATGCTATTTATTCAGTGTAGAGGGTGGGTTGGATTGAAATTCTCCAGAACACAGGCTGTGCCAGCTAGATGGCATTTACAAGGGCACTTCAAATTCGTATGCAGTAAATTTTGATGACTCTACTTGTGTTCTCATTATGATCCCCATTTCAAATGTCTATGAATAAGGCAGGGGAGGAGGAGGGGAATAGATCTGCCCTTCATAGTTTCAATCTTTAAAAAGAGACCATGGCCTCTTTAGCCTTGTCTCTGCTTTTAACACTATGTCAATGCCAGTCTTTTCTGAGGTGAAAGAGATTCTGGTCAAATAAAAGTCTTTGCGGATTTCCCATTTTTTCATGGGTCTTTTAGGGCACTAAACAGCATTTTAGAAAGGTTCAGTTGACATAGTATCTTGTATTTAGTATAAATCTCGATGACTAATTGTGGGAAAAACCTTTGATTTTGCAAAACGAGTATAAGAGCAACACGGTGGTTTATTCATAATCCATGGATCTGTTTTTATGAGGGGAAAGGACCATGTGAAATGGTGGCTAGTTAGCCCATACTGTCCAGTTTTTCTAAGTACCTCCCTCTTTAAAGCACTACAGGATAATTCATATTTGGAGATATTTATTAGAATCATATTTGGAGTGGGAAGGAATCTATTCACTCCAGCCTAATGACTCAAGGAGCCTGAAGATAATTCATGGACATATGTGTTGGGGGGGAAGAATGATTGAAGAAATTGGTAAATTTGATAATCACCTAAAGGACTCTTGTTTGCCTTAGCTGAAGATCTGACTCACAAAAGAGCTGAAAACTTAATTAGCCCTGTGAATTTGGGGAATCAAGAAAAATTGACAGTGTTCCTTTGAGGAAAAAGAAACCACAGCAGCAGAGTAGCAGCCGGGCAGACAAAATGGAGTAGCAATAAAACCCAGCTGGTGATTGAGATGGAGCCCAAGAGCCGTTGGAGCTGGGCCAGTGCTGTGAGCATCTTTCAAATGGAGGAGTGTTCCCTGTCCAATTTGCAGCAAGGTGGGAGTCTGGGCATGGGATACAGGGTTAAAGAAGCATGCAATGATCAGCTTTCCCTTGTTATTTAGTTTGCCAGTCTATCCTAATTAAAAGCTTTGTCTAAGATGTTGGTAGAGTATGTACTGATTCAGTCCTCAAGTCATATTTGCATAAGTTTGTCTACCCTAAACACTCCACACTGAACCTGGGTTAGCAAGGAGCTCCAGGATTGTGTGGGATTGGTGCCATACACTTATTATCACATTTCAGATATTTCAGAAGCAATAAAATCATCAACGTGCCCGATCTAGAAAACCTGCTCTAGCACTGATTTGAGAAGGAGTTTGATTATAGATCATCGGGATTCTCAAAAACACACCCAAACACAACCCTAAACACAGAGTGGCGTCTGACTCATTTAGATATGCTGGCAATCATCCCTGGGAATCATGGAATTCGAGTTAAAGGTACTGTAATGATCATCTAATCCTCCCCCCCCCCATACACGCGTGCACACACACACACACACTCACACTCTCTCTCTCACACACACACACATACACACACATTCGATGAATTTAAAAGATGTAAAGAGCCTCGCTCAAGGACATATGACTGATTAACTTGTCTCACAAACTTTCAGCCTGACTCACAAAAGAACTAAAAATAGGATTATTGTCATGCACATTAGGGTTCACAAAAATATCCTTTCCAAAGTATCAAATGAGATAATGGTTTTGCTTAAAAGTTTGATGTTAGTGTTAACTGCCACCCCCAAACCCCACCATCATCATCACCATCATCCTAAATTATAACCATATATTAAGCTTTTTAATCCAAGACTAGAAAACATCCAAATCATCTGTCAAATGAGAGGTTTGGGGTTCATTATCTGTAATCTCTTCCCCAGCTCCAGCTTTCTGTGCTTATAGGATCCATATCAAATGTACTGGAGTTGTGATAGTGAACAATCACTCTTGCATCTGTGTCATAATGTAATCTTTACTCTTTGCAGGGAAAAAAATGTTTTGGGTACTAGTGGTATGACCTTCAGATGGGCAATAGATGACACTTAGATACAGTTGAGTAGCTCTTGCTTCATGGAGTTTATCCTAAAATAACAAAAATGATTTAATTTGGCTTGGTAGAGTTTGGCAGACATTCTGTAACATGACTCCAAAGCTTAGCATTTCTGGTTACCATTCTCATGTTTTGACAGAATAATTTTCTGCAAGAAAATGACATCACTTCGATGGTAAAATGCATAAGACCTTGGGAATTCAGAAGTCAAAATTTGCATTATTTTCCAATGCTAATCTGTCCACAGACAACTATTTGTCTTGCCATAGGGAGGTCTAGCTGCATGTGTGCATCCTGTGACAGATTTTTATGACAAAAAAGGCCCAGATCTATTTGGAGGATTCATTCCCACTCTGGTATGCAGTATCACTGAAAAAATTTGTGTCTGGGACCATGAGACTGACTTCTCCCTTTTAAGCCTACCATTGACAATGAGAAAGAAGGCTATATTGGATAAAATAAATCAAAATGCAATATGGAAACCTTGAGATGAGAGTCCACCATAACAGAAATCCTTTCCCAGCCATATATACTAATCCTTATTCACCTACAGTTAAAAATAGATGGGTTTCTTTTCTTCTGTAACCACTTGCATCTGCTACCAGCAGGCATTACCTTCTAAGCATGGCCCTGCAGTTCCTGAGACCTGCCAGAAGGTGGCATAATGGATTGCTCCACTCTACTTTGTGGCTTTTCCTGTAGTTCCATGTTGTTTCCAGCTGGTGATGCTCTCCAGTATGGTTTTTATTTATTTATTTATTTATTTATTTATTTATTTATTTATTTTTAAAATAATTTACCATGCAACTTAACCAGTATCTAATGAGCTTCTCCCATTTGCCAGGCATCGGGCTAGGTGTTGGTAAGACAAAGAAAGGAAGAAAATGCCCCTGTCTTCAAGGAAACAATGTGCTTCCTTTCTAGAGGGGGCATTCTTCCTTGGCATAGAACCCCATCCTACCCTGGCTCCCACTGCCATCTTGTGGCAGGCTTTCTCTGTATCTCTCTCCAGGTTTGTTATCTTTTTGACTGACCAAAACCCTCTGCCAAAGCAAATATTTACCCTTTTTTCATGTTCTTTTATGGTGCCAAAACATATTTTGTCTTATAGGGCTGTTAGGTGGCACAGTGGATAGAGTGCTGGTCTGAAGTCAGGAAAACTCCATTATCTTAGTTCAAAGCTGGCCTCAGACACTTACTGACTGTGGGACCCTGGTCAAGTCACTTAACCCTGTTTGCCTCAGTTTCTTCATCTGTAAAATGAGCTGGAGAAGGAAACAACAAGCCACCCCATTATCTTTGCCAAGAAAAGCCCAAACAGTGTCACAAAAGTCAGAAGTAACTGAAACAACAGCAACAAAAATGGTAGCTTGTACTATAGTATGTGAATGGGGATAGAAAAGCTTTGGAACAGTATATCCTCCCACTGAGTGCCCAACTACTGACATTCTCCTATTTACCTTAGAACTCTGGTAAGAAATAAAAGACCTAGGAGATACAGATCCTAGAAGCCCAGCCCCTAAAGTGGGCTGCCATTAGGAAAATTAAGATCAATCCCAAGATGGTAGAGGGGACATCTTTAGGGATCTGGAAGAGGCAATAAAGGTGATTGTGATTTCAGGATGATCCAGGAGAGGAATAAATACAGACCCATGACTAGAGGGTGGTGGTGGCTCAAATAATATTTTCATGATGCTTCATTCATTTGTGTTTCTTAGGGTGGAGGTGTTTTTTTCAACTGGGAGGATTTTTATCGGGTGGCCCTAGACCTGTGATTTCTTCAGTGTAGGGATCTCCAAATGTGGAAATTCCCTCCACCAAAGAAGGCTGGCAACTACTAGTTATTTTTACCCTCCAGAATTCCTGGGATTCTGAGGTCACCTTACTTGTTCAGTATTCCAGAGCCAATATATGCCAAAAGTGAGTCTTGACTTGAGATCTTCCTGAGACACTGAGCCTCCCACAATGGGAAAAAAAGACTTCCTGCAGCCAGGATGTGATTTTCCCTTTGCCACACTGTTTGATAAGGTTGACTCCACTGTCACCTGGCCTCTATATGTCCTTAAGGGAGAGTGTGTCAGAGACTTCGGCGAAGGGAGAATGTCGCGTAAAAATTCTTCCTCCTGGCACCACCTTAATATGTAATTCTTCCTAAAAGCTCTCTATAACTTGCTGAGTAATGTTTAGTCATTTCTGTCACATGTGACTCTTTGTGACCCCACTTGGGGTTTTCTTGGCAAAGACACTTGGACTGGCTTGCCATTTCCTTTTCTAGATGAGGAAACTGAGGCCAATAGGGTTAAGTCACTTGCCCAGGGTCACACAGCTAGGAAGTGTCTGAGGTCAGATTTGAACTTAGGAATGTGAGTCTTCCTGACTCCAGGTCTGGTGCTCCAGCCACTGCACCACCCAGCTGCCTCCCTGAAGTTAGGACTAAAATGCTCTTTGACTTAAAACCCTGACAATGCACCAGCAGGACGTCAAGTTGATGGCCTTAGATATTAAGGCCATGATTTCTCAGAAGGTACCTACCCCCCAGGGGGAGATGTAGCCTTGCTCTAGACCTGAGACTCAGCTGGGAGAGTGAAGGTTAGGCTTGGCATCCTCAAAGCTGGTATGGACCCCGGGTTCATGATTTAAGAAGCCCACATTAAGCAGCGCCTATGTGCCAAGCATTGTGTTGGAGGAGGAGATGTGGAGACACAAAGGAATGAGTTCCCTCCCTCAAATGGCTTCCGTTCTCGGGGAGTGAAATTGCGGGTGAGATGCTAAGTCAATGCAAAGTCATTTCTGGGGGGAGGGGGACACACAAGAAAAGCCTCTTTGTGGGAGTGGAGTAGAGCTGTTACCCTCCTCCTCCATCTCACTTCAGTGTCTATGGAGATCAATCCCTCCTTTTACAGATAAGGAAACTGAGGCCTGGGGGGGGAAGACCACGCCTGGATAGGATCCCAAATCGTCACATATACTGCCTCATCCTGCCCTCCTTAAGCTCCTTATACTGTGAGTCACACATCATAACTGGGAGGGATCTCAAAGCTTATCTGCAATCAGTGCAACCCCTCATTACTGATATGGAAACTGAGTCCTGAGAGTGTCTCGACTTAGCTGAAGCCATATAGGGGAGCCAGCATCAAAGGCAGGATTTGAACTCAGGTCCCCTGCCTCCAGAGTCAAAGTTCTACCTACTGCTCGTTTCTTTAGTAAACACGGACCATTTCCCTCCCATTTTTAAAGGATGCATAAGACATCATCAACTCTATTATTAGCATTTCAAAGAATAACTAATCCTTTCCATGACCAGAGAAATCAAGCATTTATTAAGCGCCTACTATGAGTCTGGCGCGGGGCTAAACATAGGAAGCTACCTTTCTCTTGCCAAAACGTCGGGGAGGGAGTGTGACCATCAGAGCACTACGTGGTGTTCTGAAGCGCCAATTATCGGGATGAGTGTGTCAGATTTTTTCCTTTTTATTTCCACGGACTGGCATGTGGAATCCCGGCCCACGAGTCTTGTTGCTTAAGTGGAAAATACAATTTCTTTTGAGTCCACTGCAAAATGTTCGGTTGTGTGCCCCAGCTTGGCCAGGAACTGCACCCCTGCCTCTCCTTTCCCCTCTCCCTCTCTCTCTCTTCCTGCACCTGCACGGCCCTCTCCTGGCACTGTTAATCATGACCATGGCACCTCATAAACCTGCCCTAGGACCCTGGACTTGAAAACAGCATTGTCAGGGCAGATTTACAGAGTGATGTCTGCGTGACTGACAGCTGTTCCTGCTTTATGGGGCAGCCGGCAGATGTTGGAGCTCGGAAACAAGAACAATCGTTTTGAAAATGTTTGTGCAAGAACTTGGTGTGGGGGCAGGGGCAGGACATGAAATAGAAGGAACCTCTCTGTCTTGCCAAAATGCTTGGGAGGGGCCTTTGTCCTTCCTGCTTGTCTTTCTCCGATGCCAGCGCCATTTTTAAGGACTTAATGAGAAGCTTTCCAATGGCTCCTCCTGCCTGTGGCCCATTCTGGGCTTGTAAAAGAAAGGGCCCTGACTTCAAGCTGCCAGGAGAACCGAGAGGCCGGGGCAGAGAAGAAAGCATCGCTTTGATCTTTCAATGTCCCTCCCTTAGTCCCTGGTCAGCCCTCTAACCTCAGCCAGACTTCCCTGCTTTGCTTCCACTTAAGGGGAACAGCCAGCCTCAGTAAGGGAGTTAAATGAAATGGATGTGCCATGAAATTTCAGAGGATTAATGAAAACACAGAAAAACCCACAAACAAAAACAGAGAAGGAAACGTATATGCTTCTATACAAAGAGACAGACATAGACAGATATATACATAAATGTGTGTGCGTGTGCATGTGTGTGTGTGTAGGAGGCAGGCAAGCAAGCAGTCAATAAACATTAAGCACCTACTATGTGCCAGGCACTACGATAAATAATAGAGATTAGAAAAGGTAAAGGACAAGGAGCTCACAATGGGCGGTGGAGGGCAGGGTATTAGGAGACAGAGACGACTTGCAAGCACCTATATACAAAGCAATCTCTATAGAGGATAGCTAGGGATTAATCAAGAGAAGGAAGCCACAAGAATTGAGGCTTCCTAGAGATAGAAGATGGGATTTCAGTTGGGTCAGGAGGCAGAGGTGAGGACGGAGAACCTTCCAGGTATGGGGGCAGAGAGAATGCCTGATCTGAGAGATGGAGGGTCTTGTTCCTGGATCAGCCAGGAGAATGTTGTGTGGTGAGGAGGAAGGTGCAAGAAGCTGAAAAGGTGGGAGGGTTTGAATGTCAAATAGCGAATAGGGCTTTTTGTATTTGGTCCTGTAGGCCATGGGGGGGGGGTCACCAGAGGAGTGTGTGTGTGTGTGTGTGTGTGTGTGTGTGTGTGTGTGTGTAAAGAGAGGAGAAGAGAAAGACTTGAGGCAGGCAGACCCCCCCCTCCCCCCAGCAGCTATGGCAATAGTCTGGGTGAGGTGGTGATAAGGGACTGTAGGGAGTTGGGGGTGGGGAGCAGTGTCCAAGGAGAGGAGGTTGCAGAGGTGAAATTGATGGGCCTTGTCAACAACTTGAATGGCGGGTGGTGAGAGTGAGGAGTTGAGGATGATTCCCAGATTTTGAGCCTAAGGCATGAGGAAGACAATGTTGCCCTCTACTATAATAGGGAAGGTGTGTGGGGGAGGCATTGGGGGAAAGATCACAAGTTCTGTTTGGGACATGCTGAGTTTAAGATGTCTACTATACATCCAACTGGAGATTAGAAAGGTTGTTGGAAATTCAAGATTGGAGATCCTTAGAGGGGTTGGGGCAAGAAAGATAGATTTCAGAATCATCAGCATAGAGATGGTCATTAAATCCATGGGAGCTGATGAGATTCCCAAGTGAAGGAGTCTAGAGGGAGAAGAGAAGACTACCCAGGACAGAACCTGAGGGACACCTTTGGATAGAGGGTGTGACTGGGAGGAGGATCCAGCAAAGGAGAGATCAGATTGGTGGAAGGAAAACCAGGACAGAGTAGTGACCCAAAAACCTAAGAGAAGTGAGTATTGAGGAGTGACCAATAGTGTCTAAAGCTTCAGAGAATCAGGGGAAAAGAAGATTGAGAAAAGGCCATCAAGAAAAGGCCATGGCAACTAAGAGGTCATTGGTCTCTTTGGAGAGAGAAGTTTCTGTGGAATAATAAATCCAGAAGGGCATTTGAAAGGCATAAAAAAAAAGAGTGAGAGGAGAGAGTGGAGGCATCTAGTATAGATTGCCTGTTTGAAGAGTTTTGCTATAAAGGGCAAAAGGATGATAGCAAGCAGAGATGGAAGGCTTCTTCAGGAGCAGAGAGGAAAGGGTATGTTTGTAGACAGTAGGAAATGAGCCAGTTGACACCAGAGAGATGGAAATTAGGTAATGGGGGCGGTGCACCAGGGAACAATCTGTCGGATGAGATGGGATGGAATGGAATTACTTGAACAAGTAAAGGGGTTAGCCTTGGTAAGGAGAAAACCCAATTCATGGTGTAGGGCATGAACGAAGGAGGAGAAGGGGGCAGAAGGCATGTGAGTTATGAGAAATAAGGAAGAGGGAAAAAGAGGGAGCTCATGGTGAATGGCCTCAACATGCTGTCAAATATGAGACAAAGTTCTCAACTTAGAAGGGGAAGGGGAGGGGGAGGGAGCCATGGGAGGTTTGAAGTGGGATAAAAAGTTTGGGAAGAACTGCTGTGAAGAGTGGGAAAATGAGTTGATAAGGCAGTTCTATCAGGATTGCCTAGCAGCAGTGAGGACCCAGCTGAGATTATTTAATATAAATATTTAGCAGAGCCAGTCAGAACAGTTGTATGACTTTCTCCACCTTCATTCAGCAGCACATGTGGACGAGTGAAGGAAATGATTGGGTCCAAGGCTGAGATTTAGTCATATGGTTCGGGAGTTAGAGATTCAAGAGAGGAAGATAGTATGCAGTTGAATTGGCGAACCAAGGGGTCAAGATTGGGAAAAGAAGAAAGAATGGCTAGTAAATGGGAGAGAGCTTGGGAGAGGATTGAGAAGATCAAGGGACTGGAGGCTAGGGTATACTCAAAGACTAAAGTGTTATAAAGGAAGGACAAGAGCTTAGGATCAGATAAAGGGATTTTGAAATTTTCGAACATGGAGGTGCTACATTTATGGATTATGACAAGACCAAGGGTGTTAACCATCTTTGTATGTGACAGGTGGAGAATTAGCTAATGGGAAGTGAGGAGGCTGAGAAACTGAGTGCTTAGGGCATTTGATGGAGAGTCAATGCACATGTTGGTCTCCTAGTAAGAGGGCAGGAGAGAACAACGATGAAGCAGGTTTTTGTTGCTGTTAAGTCATTTTACTCTGTCACTGCTTTTGGAGTTATCTTGGCAAAGACATTGGAGTGGTTTTCCATCTCCTTTTTCAGTTCATTTTACAGATGAGGAAACTGAGGCAAATAGCGTTAGGTGACTTGCCTAGAGTTACACAGCTAGTAAGTATTAGAGGCCAGATTTGAACTCAAGTCTTCCTGACTCCAGGCCCAACACTATCCACTGTCACCTAGAGCCCTATGAGTCATGTACTGGACTCATCAAGAATGGAAGCAAATCAACCCAGGTGAGGGATGTCTGTAGATAACAGTGACCATGATGTTGATTGGTAGTTATAAATAACATGAACCTTGAAGGAGGAGAGGTTACTGAGTGACGGAGGAATGGGGAGAACCTGGAAGGGCCAATGGGGAGCAAGAAGGGTTCTGGATCCCTCACCTCAACCAAGCCAAGGAGAATGAGTGAAGGTGCAGTCAGTACTGGAGGAGTGCACACTACCCAGGGAGGCTGAGTCTGCACGGAAAGGGAAGTCTCAACAAGGGCTAGTAAACTGAAGGAGTGGGGGATGTGCAGGGGGCGTTTACCACACAGTTTGGGCTTGGTCTCTCACTTATAAACCTGGAAGGGGCAGATTTTTATGGGGTATCCCTTAGGAAGGTCATTTCAGATTCCAAGGAAATGTCTCAGAGATTCCATGAGTGTTCTTGCCTTTCAGTTTGTCCTTGAAATCCAATGGGTTTAGCAAAGATGTTCCTCTCATTGAGCAAATATCTCAGGACTCTTTATTTGGGGGTGGGGATGGGTGGGGCTTTTGTCTCTAGTTCAGCTGGACAAAGCTGCCCATGCTTTAGTCCTTTCCTTCTCTTCATGAAGTGCCCCCTCCACACTCCCCTTGTGAGTGTAATTCAGACTCAGGTCTGTCCCCAGCCTATCCCTCCATCACCTGCCTCCCTTGTGGGCTCCCTTTCAGATCGAGAGCCTGAAGCTGGTGGGCCTCCTCCTTCAATGGCACTCTCTCCTATTAGTCAGCCAAGAAACATTAAGCACCTACTGCATGCTAGACATTGCGCTAAGTGCGGAGGATACAAAGAGGCAAGAGACAGTCCCTCCTCTTCAGGAGCTGACTGTTTAATAAGAAAACAAGTCTGTACCAAGAAGCTCTAGGCAGGATAAACAGGTAGTACTTAGCAGTGGGACAGGGCTGGAACTAAGAGGAATTTCTTTCAGCTGGGACTTCAAGGACACCAGAGAATCCAGTAGGCAAAGATGAGGACAGAGAGCATTCCAAATGTGAGGGAGAATCAGAGAAAAGACCCAGAGGTAGGAGAGGTGGAGGTCCTTGTTCATGGGACAGTGGGAGGGAAGAGTAGAAATGGAAGTTGGGTTTGTTCTGGATCAAATTAGGATTTCCTTGGTGTTGGCTGCTCCCTCTGTCAATGAAGAAGAACACTTGGTCTAGGAATGAAAGTACTGATTGCCTTAATTACTTGGTATCTGACCATCAATGCCCCACCCATATTACCAAGGCCCAGCTCCACTGGGAAGCCATTCCTGACTAGCCCAGCTTGAAGTGTTACCCCTCTTCTGGGAATTCCACTTGTCTTTCCTGTTGGAACACAGAAGGAATGGTGATAACATAATGGCCTATATTATAATTATCTGTGTACATGTTTATCTCTTCCTCTAGACTGTGGTGTGAGGGAACTCTACAAAGCAGCTCAGCACCCCCTCTGTTCTCTGTAATTTATGGTCTGGTAATGACTAGCTCTGGCCAGGATGAGCCCAAGGGGGCTTGAACTCAGAGCTCCTTGTCTCTGGGCCCCATCTGTATCCACTTCCCCATTAATGTCTTCATTCTGACATGATCCTCATTAGGAGCTAGAACAAAAGCTCTGCCAGTTCTGGAGTACTCTAGAATTTCATGTGGCCCCAGTATTTTCATTATTCTTATCAATTATTATCCTCTACTTAACACCTGGGGCTGTCCCAAGATGGGAGCCGTTCACCTCTTTGCCATCTTTGGGGAAAGCACCGAGTGCTGGACATCTGCCCTGTGGGGGTGCATTTGTTTGGGGGTATCTCTGGTTCCATCCCATTTCCTGGTTCTGTTTGTTAGAGTCTACTGAGTATGTATGTGTCATGTGTATTCTGTGTCTGTGTATGTTGTGTGTGTGTTTGCCCATTTTACTCTTCTCCACACTTGGGGTTTCTGGCTCCTCTAGGTGGGGTCTGCAACCCCAGCTGCCCTCCCTTATTCCTACCTTCCCTCCCCCAGCACACAGGCAGGTATGTGTGCAGAGGCCTGCAGATTACATTAATGGATTGCTCACTACCTCTTCCAGATCATTAATCATGTGTTAAATAACAGAAGGCTTAACACCAAACCAATCCATTTATCTGCCAAAGCCCAGGCTGGGGGGCTCTGGGTTTTCCCAGCTACAGTGGAGGAAGTCATTAACACCTAACAGCATGGAACCCAGTTCTCTGCTCTGCTTTACACATTACCTCTCAACCTGAGCAGGCGTAAATGGGGGTCCCCACTCCCCCAACCCCAGGCCAGTAAATCTGCAAACCCTGGAGGACTGCAGCCATGGGCAGAGGCCTTCCGGCTGGAGCCTTTGGACTAGCACCTTGTCTCCCTTAGAGAGGGCCAGACTCCTTTTAAAATTCCACTGTCTCTGGGGTGAGACCCATATTCTTAAGCAGCCAATTCAGACCCTCTGCACTTAGGCACTAACTCACCTTTACAGTTAGGATTCTAGATTCTAGCCAAAAGAAACTCAGAGGTCGTTTAGTAAAATCCCTTCATTTTACAGATGAGGAAACTGAGACCTAGGGAAAGGGAAATGACTTGCTTAAAGACACAAGGTCAGTAACTGGCAGAGTCGGAAACTGAACTTCCAAATGAACCGAAATTAGTAGGTGCAGTGGATGGAGCCTTCAGCCTGAATCAAGAATAACTGAGTTCAAATCTAGCTTCAGATACTTAGTAGGTACATGACTCTGGTCAAGTCGCTGTAAAGCAAGGATAATAATAGCAGTTATTCCCCCAGGGTTGTTGTGAGGGACAAATACAATAATATTTATGAAGCACTTACCAGAGTGCCTGACATGTGGTAGGCACGATGCAAACACTAGCTCTTAAAATTAGCATTATTAATTTTTCTACTGTGCTGATATAAAATGGCAGGGATAACAATCATGGCCTCAGAAAAAGTAAAAGCAGAAGCAAACCTAATTAAAAGGGTGTAATCATAGAAGCTACATTTTGCTAGAAAGGTATCACATATAATGAAATAATATTTTTAAAAAGTTCCAATAAGTTCTCTAGATCACTATTGATTGGAGAAATGCACAACCTTTCAGAAATGATGGAAGCCGGGAGAGAGGAAGGAAAGTAGATACACTAATGGACTGTTGTTGGAATTGTAAGCTGTTCTAATCATTCTAGAGACAATTTAGAACTATGCTTAAAGGGCTATAAAGATGTGCATACCCTTTCACTCAGCAATGCCACCAGGACTATACCTCTAAGAGATCAAAGAGAAAGGTAAAGGAACTACATGTACAGAAATATTTATAGTAACTCTTTTATTGTGGTGGCAAAGAATGAGAAAATAAGGGGATGCCCATCAAATGGGGAAGAGATGAACAAGTTGTGGCATGTGATTTTAATGTAGTATGACTATAAGGATGGTTTCAGAAAACAAACAAGCAAACAACATGGCAAGACCTATGTGAACTGATGCAAAAAGGGAAAAGAAGCAGGACATTACTGTGCACAGGAATAACAATGTTGTGATGATGATCAACTGTGGAAGACTTGGCTACTCCAATCAATACGATGATCCAAGACAATTCTAATGGGCTCATTATGCAAAATGCTATCCAAGTTCAGAGGAAGAACTGATGAACTTAGTGCAAATTGAAGTCTAGTTTTCTAACTTTCTTTTCTTTTCTTTTTTCGTGATGTGGCAAATGTGGAAATGTTTTGTATGATTTCACATGTATAACTGTTATCATATTGCTTGCTTTTTCAGTAGGTGAGTGGGAGTGAGAGGGAGAGAAAATTTAGAGCTCAAATATTTTGAAAAATGTTAATAAATTAATAATAAATACATATTTAAAAATAAGAGCATCTATTCCATAACTTGTTGTGGGAGTCAAATGTAAAGTGCTTTGTGAACCTAAAAATATCTATATAAATATTAATTATTATTTTTATTAAAATGCTTTGATTTGAAAAACTAATTATTCATATTTACTATGTGTGTAATGCAACAACAGCATTCAACAATCAATTTCCATTTATGGTGGTAAGTATAAAGAATGAAAAAGGAGAGGATTCTGGGAAGATAGTATAAGACAGGAAATACAGAGTCTCCAAAATTCTCTCACAAATATAATCTCAAGGTGAACTTTGAGTGGCAGAAATAATTAAAAGTCTATGTAAAGTAGTTGTCCTAAAACAAGTGGGGAAGACATCAGGAACAACTTGACCTCCAGGGGTGGAGAGTTAGTCTGATTGAAGTGCAGACACCTCAGGGCAGGCTCCACTGAATCAACAAACAGCAAACCCTGGAGGCAGCTGGGCATGCTTTTAGTTTAGGCTTTAGGAATTTTTACTTCATGTAAGTGAACCCCAGTGTTGGGGTTGAGCAATGGAGAGTTGAGCAGGGGAAGTTTGAAGGAGCCTCTACTGTCAAGGGATATTAGGCTCAGGTGTGCTGCCAGGGCTGTGGCTGTGGGAAAGGAGGAGCAAGCCCACATGGGTGAGTGTGGTAGTAGAGGGGTAGCAACCATGCTGGCTGTGGGCACTTGTAAGAAAGTGTAGTTTCTGGTTTTGGTTCTAGGGCAGAAGGGTGAGCTGAAGTTTGCAGCTATGGGAGGGACCCAAGGGAGTAAGAGCATTTGCAGTGACAAGTGTGGCTGGAGTGAAGAGGAGCATCCAAGGTCAGGGCCCCAGATAGAGTTTAGAAAACACCAATATGAAAAACCTGAAACCTGAGGCATATTCTCCCACTCCACTGGGAAAAGAACCTGACTATAATAATAAACTGCTTTTAAAAATGAGCAAGCAAAAGGGAAAGAGTCTGACCAGCTACTATGATAGCTACTGTGGGGATAGAGAAAATCAGGGTTCATAATCAGAAGAAGATTGTGAAATTTAAAAAGCCAATCGTATAAGGTCTGGTAATAAGGTCACCTGTCCAAAAAGAGTTCTTAGAAAAGCTTAAAAAGAACTTCAAAAGTAAAGTTAAAGAGATTGAGGAAAAATTAGATTAAAAAATAAGAGTGATCTGAGAAAACCAAGAAAATTATGAAAAGAAAGTCAATCAATTGGAAAAAGAGATACAAAAAATTAAGGAAAAAAATAACACCTTAAAGATTAGTATTGGATAAGGGGAAGCTAATGAAATTATAAGACACCAAGAAAAATAAAACAAATTCAAAGAAAGAAAAAAAATCAAAGAAAATGTGAAACATCTTATTAGAAAAAGAACTGATCTAGAGAACAGATTGAGAAGAGGCAATATAAGAATTGTTGGACTACTTGAAATTTATTATTTAAAAAAGAGTCCAGATTTATTATAAGAAATGACTAAGGGAAATTGCCCTGAAGCTCTAGAATGAAAGGGTAAAATAGAAATTTTATAAATCCATTGATCATTGAAACATATACCAAGGTGAAACCTTACAGAAATATTGTAGCCAAGTTTTGAAGCTCCAAAATTAGGGAGCAAATACTACAAAAAACAAGAAAATCAATACTGTGGAACTACAGTTAGGACAACACAAGATTTAGCAGATTCTACATTAAAAGAATGAAAAGCTTGGAACATTATGTTTTGAAGAGCAAAAGAACTGGTTTTGCAATGAAGAAAAACTTACCCAGCAATGCTGAGCATAATCTTGAATTTTAAAAAGGATATTTAATGAATTAAAAGACTTTCAGGTACTGATGACAAAAAAAAGCTCAGTGGAAAATTTAGCATATAAGATCCAGGAAAGACATATGGTAGACATTAAAGACCAATTATAAGGGACTCAGTATGTTAAAACTGTTTACTCCTTATATGGGAAAATGTTATCTGTACTATTAAAAATGTTATCATTACTTGGGTTGTTTGAAAGAGAATACATAGATAGAAGATTTGGAGTTGAGTTGAGTATGATAGGATGATTCTAAAAAATAAAATTGGGTAGGGAGGAATAAAATGGAGCAATTATTTCATACAAAGAGGCATGAATAAAAGAATTGTTACAGTGGAAACAGGTGGGAGTGGAGAGCTGGTGTGCTGGAACCTTATTCCCATCAGAACTGGCTTAAAAAAGGAATTAAATACACATAAAGAAAGATATAAAAGTCTTCTAAATTTATTAATAAATAGGAACATAAGGGGACAGGATAAGAGAGGAACTTTTAGAAGGGTGTACAGATCAAGAAATAAGATGGTGGTGGAGCAGGGGTGGGCAAAAGATAAAGGAAGGATTATTAAAAAGGGTGCAAATTAGGGCAATAGTGGTTAGAAGTAAACCAGGCATATGAGGAAGGATAAGATAAAAAGAGAGAATAAACAGGATAATAGGAAAAATAGAATGGAGGGAAATATACAGCTAGTAATTACAGCTTTGAATATGAATGGGATGAACTCTCCCATAAAATGGAAATGGATAGCAGAGTGGATTAAAAATCAGAGTCCTACAATATGTTGTTTACAAGAAACATTTGAGGCACAGAAACACACATAGAATAAAGACAAGGCATCTGATAAGAATCTATTATGCTTCAGTTGGGGTTTAAAAAACACAAAAAATGGGTAGCAATTATACTCTAGACAAAATTAAAGCTAAAATAGATTTTAAAAAGAGATAAATAGGGAAATTATATTTTGATAAACGTATCATAGACAATGAGGTAATAGCAAAACTAAAACTATATGTACCAAATGCCATAGCATCTACATTTTTTAAAAAGGAAATTTGAATTATAGGAAGAGATAGATAGTAACGCAACAATAGTGAGGGACATTAACCTTTCTCTCTTGGAATTAGATAAATCTATCCAAAATTAAATAAGAAAAAAGTTAAGGAGGTGAATAGAATTTTATATAAGATAGAGTGTTAAATATCTGGAGAAAATTGAATGGGAATAGAAATAAATACCCCTTTCTCTCAAATGCACATGGTACCTTTACAAAAATTGATCATATACTAGGGCATAAGAACTTTATAATTGAATGCAGAAAAGTAGAAATATTAAGTGCATCTTTTCCAGATCACAATGAAATAAAAATTACATTCAATAAGGGACCATGGAAACACAGACTAAAAAATAATGAGAGACTAAACAACCTAATTTTAAAGAATGAGTAGGGTAAAGAGTAAATCATAAGGGGCGGCTAGGTGGCACAGTGAAGTCACTGGCCCTGGAGTCAGGAGTACCTGAGTTCAAATCCAGCCTCAGACACTTCACACACACACACACACACACACACACACACAAACTAGCCGTGTGACCTTGGGCAAGTCACTTAACCCCAACTGCCCTTCAAAATAAAGAGAGTAAATCATAGAAACAATCAATAATTTCTTTAAAGACAATGACAATAATGAGACAATATATCAAAACAAAGAGGTTTCAGAAAAAGAGGTAATCAGAAGAAAATTTCTGTTTTTAAATATCAATAAAATAGAGAAAAAGCAAATCAATAAATTGGCTATGTAATTTTTTAAAACCCAGAAAAGGAATGTATTTAAAATCCCCAATTAAAAACCAAGTTGGAAATCCCCCAAAAATTGAAGATGAGATTAATGAAATTGAGGGAAAGTAAATCATTTAATTAACAAATAAAACCAAGAGTTGGTTTTATGAAAAAAAACAATAAAATAATAAACCATTGGTTAATATGATTCAAAAAAAGAGAGAAGAAAACCAAATCACTAGTATTAAAAATGAAAAAGTGAATATACTATTAATTAAAATGAAATCAAAGAAATTATAAGGAGTTATTTTGCTCAATTATATGCCAATACATTTACCAATTTAAGTGAAATGGAAGAACATATACAAAAATCTAAACTATCTAACTTAACAGAAGAAAAAATAAAATATCAAAGCAAACCTATTGTAGAAAAAGAAAGTGAACAGACCACAAATGAATTTCCTAAGAAAAAAAATCAATCAGATGAATTTATGAGTGAATTCTACCAAATATTTAAAGATCAACTAATTCCAATATTAAACAAATAATCTGTAATAATAGGTAAAGAAGGCAAAGTTACGGCTAAAATATATTTTAAAAGGAGATAACTTCTTGTATGAAACAAATATGATACTGATACCTAAACCAGGAGAAGCAAAAACAGAGGAAGGAAATTATAGACCAATTTCATTAATGAATATGTATGCAAAAATCCAAAATAAAATACTAGCTTGGAGACTGTAACAACATATAAAGATCATACATTGTGACCAAGTAGTATTTAAACCAGGAATGTAGGGATGGTTTGACATAAGGAAAACTATTAACATATTTACTTACATCAGTAACAAAAATAATAAAAATCATATGATTATATTAATAGATGCAGAAACATGTTTGATAAAATACAACACTCATTCTTATTAAAAACATCAGGATGCATAAATATAAATGCATTATTCCTTAAAATGATAAAAAAAAGCTTCTGCCCCAAACAATCAACCACCCTTGTTTGGAATGGGGCTAAGCTAGAAGCCTTCCCACTAAGACCAGAAGGGAAACAAGGATGCCCATTGTCACTGATATTATCCAGTATTATACATAGCAATAAAAGAAGAAAAAGAAGTTAAAGGAATCAGAATCATCAGTGAGGTAAGAAAACTATGTTTTTTGCAGATAATGTGATGATATACTTGGAAAATCATAAAGATTCAACTAAAGAGTAAGTGGAAACAATAATTTGAGCAAAGTAGCAGGATATAAAATAAAGCCACATAAATCATCAGCATTTCTATAGGTCACCAACAAAACCCTGAAAGAAGCAATAGTACGAGATACGCTACTAAAAATAACTGCAAACAGTACAAAGCTAGGAACCAGATAAATATAATTATAAAAAACTTTTTATACAAATAAAATCAAGTTTAAATAATTAGAAAAATAGTCATTGTTCATGGATAGGCAGAGATAATATAACAAAAATGGCAATTTTACCTCGTGTATTCAAATTCATTCCAATGAAATTACCATTTTTTTAACCAAGATGGAAAAAAACAATAAAATTCATTTGAAAGAACAAAAGGCCAGGGGGCGGAGCCAAGATGGCGGCATAGAAGCAGCAAAGCACCACAGCTCCCACACAAACACACTAAAAATCTCATGAAATGGGACTATAAACAGATTTTCAAGCTCCAAAACTCTCCAAAACACAGAAAGCACATCTGTTGCTACAGGCAGTGCAGCAGGTGGGGCTCTTCTCAGCAGTCTGAGAGCCGGGCCGAAACCGGGCCGGCTCAAGCCCTGGGGCATCAGGCGGGGAGCTGTGTCTATAGGAGGGCAGATCGGCTGCACTGGAGGCACAGTTACCACATTTATCAGGCCAGAAGACAAAAAGGCTAAGAGAAAGGTCAGTGGATTTTGCTAACTGGGGAGGAGAAGAGCAGGTCCGGTCAAACTGCTCCCAGGGCAAGGAAGCAGTGGGAGGCAGTTGTAGCAACAGGAACAGAGCAGCAGCAGCCTCCATGGGACTGCTTCGGAGCCCTCAGCCTGCAGATAGCAAGGGGGCTGACGCAATCCATCGGGGCCAAGGGCTCTTGTGTTGAGCAGCCTGGATCTGGATCGTGGTCTTGAGTGGTGGTCCTGGGGTGCACTTTCAGTGAGCCAAAGCTGGGGGGGGGCTGCAGCATCCCACTAATAGCTCTGGCAGCTGTGAAGGCGACAGCAATTT